>JAQFVV010000012.1:3541768-4148044 GCA_028023455.1 Epiperipatus broadwayi | reverse complement strand
TTTTCATAAAGTATTACAACAATAGGTTTAAAATTTAGATAATCTACATTTATTTAAGCTATACATTAGCATTAAAAAAAAAAGAGTATTCTTTAGTTTGATTACTGAAATGTGGTTGCACCTTTGGCTAATAACTTACCTATATTACAATATAAAATATTCACCATTAGTCCAGTTGCTAATTTCCCAACTTTGCACTTTAACCTAAGTATAAAAATTTATATTACCAATTATAATACATATTTATAATACGATTTTTCCCCTCAATGAAAATAAAAAATGGAATCATGTTTTTCATGATTATATATATATGTGTGTATGTATTATAGTGATAATTTGAATTCTGAGCTAATTGCTCATAAATACGCTGTCATCATTCATATGTAAATTTATGTAAATTAGGCAATTATCCAAATTGCATAATTTAGTGAATAAAAAAAATATTGAAAAATTTTTAAAAATTAAAATCACTAATTTATTTCATTAGTTTATGAGCGTAATTTAGTGAAAAATAAGATGTTATTTTTCGCTCCACCCCTTCCTTACCTAGTCCCTCCAGCCACTGAAATAATTTCAAAAATAAAATGGTTCATAAATCTTTGCAGTCTAATATTATTAAAAATGAAACTAATTACTTTAAATTATATTGATTTGTTTTTATTTTTTAGCGTGCTTTAACAAACTCTATTTCACAGTTAATGAGTAATTATATGTTGAAGGAAGTTCAAAATAAAATTTTAAAAATGAATAATTGATTTGTTTTCAAGTAACCTATAGATTAATGATCTGAAAACATTTCAATAATTTTTTTTTATTAAGTATATTATAATGCAATTGTAAACAAAAATTTTACAAAAACATATTTTTTTTTAAAAAAAAACAATAATGTTTTTGAATGTTATATCCCGTATTAAAGGGAAAAGTAGCATATAACATTAAACTATATGCCAATGCTGCTTTTATGGTTTATTGATTATATATAATTGTATAAATTTCAAATCATCTATAGAATAATTTTATTATGATGAAAATAGTTATTACAAAGTGAAAATCCTATCAGAATATTTTCTTTTTAAGTTTTTCAATTGAAATAATCCCAAAGATTCTCATTTTGTAGTCAACCATTACTTCACTTATAATAATTACTATAAGCAATATTAGATTAATGTTATATAAATATATTATCCTCTTTCTGATAATATAATAAGCAATTGAGACTACAAAGCACTGATACAGTAGTATAAATACATCAAACGCTTTAATTGACTGAGGTCGTTAAAGCTTTATCATAAGTAATTAAACTGTTCACATTTAAAGCAATAATCTACTATATCATTCTACTCTAAAGCAATTGACCAGCAGATGGTAATATTCATCAAGTCTTTAAATTAGTTTTTGGCTATTGCTCATGCATATTCAATAATTAACTAAACATTTTTTTGCACTATCTAATACAATCGACTATGGGTTGGTATTTTTAGATCTAGTGTCTGACCCTACCCTAGTGCCTGTCTGAGGAGTGCCAAAGCACAAAACCATGGTCAGAGGTTTGGGGGGGGATCCTGATAGAGATATTTTAAATGCTTTCTCTGGCTAAGCATTTATCTCAAAGCTTGCTCATTGTTTATATCTCATAAGCTTAAGAGAATTGGGTCATGTGATCTGTGACTCTTATTTTGACTATTTATAATCGACTAAAGTTTCAAATAATCTAATGTTCTGAAACTAAACTAGTCAACTTGCCTAGAAATATATCAAACAAAGCATCACATAACACACACATCTTACATTCTAATATGTATATTAAAAATGGAAATCTATACCATCAATCACCTGTAGATCTATTTCAAATATCAATATTTAATGGCGTATTGATGGTAATGACAAACATATCCATAAAACTAGTTTGTATTTAATTATTCTTTTTTGTAATTGAGGGGTAGGGCATTACAAACAACTATATTGTAGGACTAGCATGACAAACAATCATTAAGATGCACTTCCCCATATGACATAAACTGGCTAAAATATTTAAAAGTAATATTGTGTATATTTAACATTTTATAATTCTGTATATCCTAAACAACTTTTGTGGAAATCATATTCAATGAATAAAAATATGTATGATGAAATTATCCAAAAATGCTTACATTTTTAAAAAATGATAATAAAATGTGAATTTACATTACACACATGAGTCAGTCCATTAATCATGTAATCTCTTATTACTGTTGTCTGGAAATGTTTTTGACACATTGATAATTATATATGTGAAGTACCTATCTTCAACTAGTAATTCTTTGCATTCACTATTTGAACATTAGATCTTTTTTGACTTAACTGCAGACTGAATTCATTATAAAACTTCATTCTTTTTTCTTATTCTTGCATGTTTTACAACT
This sequence comes from Epiperipatus broadwayi, assembly GCA_028023455.1. Classification (NCBI taxonomy): domain Eukaryota; kingdom Metazoa; phylum Onychophora; class Udeonychophora; order Euonychophora; family Peripatidae; genus Epiperipatus; species Epiperipatus broadwayi. Next base: position 4,145,642 of record JAQFVV010000012.1, on the reverse strand, counting down.
ACTAATATATATTACATGAATGTATTCAAATCCTCTTTTTCAAGAATTCTAAACAATCATAATCTTTAAATTGGGTATATGAGATACATTATTATTTGATTACCTTTTTAACAGTATATATGCATTTTTTCTATGATAACATTTGCATTTATTATGAAAGTTTTTGTAAAAAGTGACTTTCTAGTCTTAGTTTTTTTTATATTTCATAGAAAAAATGAAAATGGATTTCTTTTTAACTGAAAATAAAAGTTATAAATCTGATATCTATGTTACTCGGATGACTTGAAGACCTCTGAAGAATAGTTTTCTGCTAGCCATATATATATATATATTTGTTTTGATATAAATGATTTATAATGCTGTAGAAAAATGGTCTGCTTTGTGTGAACTGTATTGATAATCTACATATAAGCAATTTTATGTTTACATTTTGTTCAATCAACAATTATTTTCTACTTTTTTATTTATATATATTTTGTGGAAATAATGCATATAAAAAGATCAAATTTATTTCATTGTCATAATTAGTACTGAAATCAGTATGTTATATCTGTCTGTTTTATGTGCATCTGTATCTTATACATCATCTTCTAAACAGAAATAATTATATTTCTTTTTTTTTGTAATATATGGTTATTATTTTTCTACTTTGCTTATAATCATATTTATTTTATTATAACAACTGATCCTAATTTTTCTAATACAAGGTCATCTAACTAGTAAGCTACATGCATTTTCAAAAGTGGAAAGATAGGGTAAATAATAAAGAATATCAGTATTATGGCTATTCTCATTAATATTTTATATTGCATTAATTTTAAAAAAAATATTGTTTAGTTATTATCATATGTAGAAAATTGAAGTACAGTCATCATAAAAATGATTTTAGTCTTTGATCCTAACACATTTTCTCTTTCCTCTTTTAAAACTCTATTATATATATATATATTATTTTTAAGCAAATTTTATTTTTTGATAAATTACAATTTATTTTAATTTGTAATATATTTGATTTACAATAATTATTGTTAAATATTATTATTTATAAGATAGCAGAGATCTGCAAGCACTGGTGTCTAATAAGATTGCTGGTAAAACTGAAATGTGCCAAGACATTGAAAAAATAACATTTTAGAGTAACAAATTATCTTAGATAAATTGTTATACACCATTTTCTTTAAAATTTGAAGAGGAATCTAATGAATATACTTATAAAATATGAATTTAAATATGAATTCTCAAAATTTAAATTTTGTGAACCAATAAAAAAAAAAGCATTTTTTAAATGTTAAAATCTTGTTTGTCTAATTTTTTTAAGATAATGACTATATTTTTTCAGGTTTATTACATTTTTTAGTATTTTCTCTTTGTTTCACCATATAATATAATGCTTTACACTTTATGTGTTAAAATTGAATATATTACACAAATTGTATTTCAATCCAATTCTTTAAAATCCAATATGGTGGTTTTTCTTATCGAAGAAGTAGCATGTCCTATAAAACATCTTTCTTGAAATTGACTTGATAACTCTTGCAGTTTTTGTGTTAGTTATTAGTTAATGTTTTCATTATTTATCTATAGGTTCACATTTTTTGAATGGTATGTCATTGCTTCATTTTTGAGACAATATTTTACATGAAGTTGTGTATACATATATATTAAATATTGACATTTTTATATATTGTGAAGGAAATTATTTTTTGCAATCATAAATGTATTGTTTATATAAAATAAAAGTCAATCAGCAATAAATTTTTTTTTATAAATCTTACAATATGATCATTAATCTTTTTTCTCTCTAATTTTTAATAAGAAATTGAAACATTTAATGAAGAAAACAGGTAATATATTTAGTTATTTGATTGGCTCATTATTAAACTAAAAGAATTTTGATTGTTCATTTTATTATTATTTTAATAAATAGACACATTTTGGAAAGAGTAATTTTATTAATAGGATAAAATTATTTTAATATAAAATACTTTTATTTAATTTTCAACCAATGTAAAATATGTAATTAAAAAATATCATAACTATTATTATTGTATTTTAAAAAAGATAAAAATAGACTCTTAACAGTCATTTAAAAAGTCAATTTGTTTTAAGTAAGTACAGTAATTAAATAAACACACATATTTATATTAGTGTTCCACTCTAAGAACACTTCCAGATAATGATTATATCATCAGTTCAATTGTTTTTTTTTCATTTTGTTCTGTTTATTGTTTTTTTAGATCAACCCCAAAAATTAATCAATTTCATTCCTTTCTTCTATTATCCATCTATTATTACTTCCAATCATTTCTCAGTAAATAATCATCTATTTTCTAATAAATGACTAATCCAGTTTATTCAATTTCTCCTATCCATCTTTTCTCTTTATCCATTTTCATCAAAACTTTTTAATTTTTTTTATTCTATTCACTAGACTAATTTCCTCCATTATTTATCACATCTGAAAAGTTTCCAATCTTTTCTTAATTTTCTTATTCATTGTTAATGTCTCACAACCATATGACAATACACTTATATAAAAACTTTTATCAGTCTCATTTAAATTCTTTTCATAAAGATTGATGTCAAGCATTGTTAGCCGAGAGGTTATCGCACCCACCTTGCAAGCAAATAGTTGGTTGCAGACGGGTGTGGGTTCGCATTCCGGCTGACTCTATGACATATGAAAAAAAAAAAGATCTATGGAGAGTACAATGGCAAGTTCTACATATAGTAGTGTCACCTAGTGCAAATAATATTAATCAATGAATTCTAAAAGATTTGTGTTTGTGTAAGCATGTGATGTTTTAGTGATCTAAGCAAAATATTTTCATTTTCTTTATTAATATATCTTTTATCAATATAACATGTCTTTTAACTTCATTCTCACTTTTTATGATCTTACTCAACAAACTTCAACTATGTAACCTTCCTTTTCCACATTAATCCTCATTTCATATTTAATACATCTTTTATCCTATTGACTTGTGCTGAATGACACTACTGGATGGAGAGTTTTGCCTCTGATTCAATATATGATTTCTTTCATCTTCAGCTACACACAAGTATTCATGAATAATTCTAAACTAATATGTGCAGCCATATTAAGTAAATTATGATATATATGCAATAAATTCTACAATCAGACTATAGTATTTTTATAGATATATTTAATAACCTCTACTACATATTTTTGAACATATGAATAAAGACTTTATTTGCTGTTGTATGCCATTTTCATTTGTACAACTTTTCATATTTATATCTATAAGGTATGTTTTAATATACAAAAACTGTTTTTCAGCTAAATACAGTGCTGGAGGGAAAAAACTATAAAAGATCAAAACATCAATCATTCTGATTATCAATAAAAACAATGCAGTCAATAAAATAAACAAAAAACAGTTACAATAAAAACATTATAATCCAATCTACATTGGAGTTTGTGACTACAAAAGAAACAGACCTTTGCAGAACATTTAATATCATATCATTACAAATAATAAAATATAATAAGGCACCCAATAAATTATATAGAAAAAAACAATAACAAAAAACATAGTTGATAAATGCTATTCAAAATAATAATGTGAGTGAATGGTTTGTGAATTTATATTCCAGTAACCAAGTACATATAAAACAATAATTTAGATTTTCTAATACTAATTTTAACCCATGTCTCAATCTAGTTATTGACAACATTTTTAGCTTTTGCTTTTAAACTAAAAATAAACACACTTTACAATGGAAATGTCTGTTAAATCAACTAATAATCCTGAATTGCCATGTATATATTTATACCTAACAATATTGGATGAGTAGGAACTAGATAGGAGTTTTACCCACAAACCTTCTAGCATCCATCGATTACTCTGGCTTGCACTGAGTGGCATTACTGTATGGAGACTGTGCCTCCATTTTTAACAGCTTGACCAAGTACAAGAAGCAGTGATGATGTGGTATTTAGTCATTTATATGTTTATTATTGTTCATTATTAAAATAAAATTAAAATTACTTTTCTGTTCACAGACCCAATGATCATTTTTATTACTTATTTATTTATTAGCGTATGAATTTTTTTTAAATGATTGTTTAACTATAAACAAAATATCATTAACCAATTTTTTAGAAATTCCAATAAGGAAATAGATTTACCAGTGACTCTTTTAAAATTCTTCAAATTTGCTACTCTAGCTATAGATATGATAGTTATTAACTATGTTTTTCATAGTATGTTTGCCACAGATTAATTGTGTCCTACTATGCAAATAACATGCATTAGTATATGAAACTAAAGATCTCCACATAGAAACCAGAGTTCATCTTGATGAACTCCTGATTAAAAATAAAAAATAGTGAAATTATGATATGCTTATAAAATAATTATTTACATAACTCATTGTGATTTCATTATATCTCAAGTACATTCAAATACCAAAGAGATAATCTGAAAATAGAACTTCTATTCATGTGAAAAAACTCTTACAATCCTTTTCAAGACATTTTATTGATCTACTTTTTCACCCATTCTTAACTTCCTTCTTCTCTAACATGATCTTTTGTTTTTTTTCTTTTTCATCTTCCACTGACTTTTCCAACATATTTTTCAGATTTTTTTTTTGCCTTCAAACAGTGATTATTCTGTTTTTTCTTTATATAGTTCTTCTAAATATATAAACATAAAGAAAACAAAATAATAAATTTCAATGGTAAGTAACAGTTGAAAAAGAAAAATGGATAATTTAATATATCCCTAAATATGTAATTATAAAACAATGAAAAAGTATGTATTTATATATTGGTCTATTTTTAGAAAAAATTAATTCTAATTTAAATATTTCAATCACATTCAACTGTTAGCAATAAATAACACACAGATTTGGAATATTTTAATAAAGTTACATTTTTCTAAAGACATTCAATACTTAATATTAGATGTTGGAAATAATCCAATATATAAATACAACTAAAATACCATCAACACAAATCTTCAGCTAGGAAAAAACATATTTCGTATGGTTAAATACTATGCATGTAAATTTTTATATAATAATCATTATCGTATGTTAATTTGGTAATTCATTATTTAATTTCAATATAAAATAGACTGGGAATTTATATATAACTTTATATGTGCAAGCATGCATAATAAAATGTTAAAACAATGGTTTTGCAACATATATACATAAGAATCTCAAAAATAGAAAGAAAAAGAACAGAGAATAATTTAATCATAATAGACATAAATTCTTGCTTAAAACAACCAATTATAATTGTCATATTTTGATCATAACAGGAACTCATCAATTTCATTTAAAATTATATTGATGGGTAAGAATTGTGAGAATTAAAACACACATATAAATTAAGAACAACAACAACAGTAACAAACGTTAACAGAAGTCTTTTTACAAAATTATAGAAACAATATAAGAATGTTTAATGGCATTTTGTCAAGCTAATCCTTATTATTTGAATGTACTGCTATATGATTATAAAATCTAAAGCAAAAAGGAAACCATCTTACAATTGGTGCTAATTTATTTCTTTTCACCAACACTTTTCTGAATACATATTACAAATACAATTATTAAGAACTTTAGAAACAGCAGAAAAGAGTAATAATATACATTAAACAAATGTTACCTTCATGTAGATGATATGGTATGTTTTATTTTAGTATTGTTTTTTTAGTTTTATTTAAATCCTCATTCAAAATCTTTTATTTTTATTATTCAGAAAATCTATTGCCAATTCAAAAATTCCAAACAAAGTGCGCAAACTAACTTATTGCACACATCTTTTTCAATTTAAAATCGCATTTCACTCCGCCTCCCCCGCATTTTCCAAATGCCAAAATTTTCAAACTACTTTAGAAATAAAGACTAAAACAAGTGAAGTAAAAATTATAATAATTACATAGAACCCTGTGATATAGAAGTTATTGCCTCAGTCTGCTATATGCTTGAACTGAGTTTTAAATCTGGATGAGATAAACATCAAAAGATTTTCATATTCCTAATATATTAAGTTTTTTTTTCTTTCCCATAAACAATTTATTATCAAATTATTTACAGTTGATCAATAAAGGTATAAATAATTATTTCTGGTTGCACCATAAAACAAGAATTTAAAAAAAATCATTTAAAACCATTAACATCATTTAGAATTTAGCAAGCCTGGTAAGTATAACCTTTATTCACTGCTTATTTTAAAAAGAGAGAACTGCAAAGATAATTAAAGACTATAGACACACTAGTAATCTTCATTCCACCACATATTTTTGAAACATATAAAGATATCTTAAAAGTGGAGTGGAAATTATGTCTATGCATAAAAAAATATGCATGGAAAAAAGAAATGAAGTCGAATTACTACGTGTGTGTGTGTTTAATTAAAAATAAATAAATATAATTTTGAACTAAAGTTTAAAGTTTTTATCTGTGGTAGGGATAATCTCTAGCTTAATAAATAATTAGTGATATCTAGAGTGGATCATGTCAATGTTGTGGATGGAGTAAGATTGACTGTTGTAAATCAAATTATAAGAATTTAAATTAAGACTTTAATATACAAAATTATTTGTGTATATATATATATATATGTGCTAATTGTTTTTTTTTAATTTCTAACTAAAAATAAAAATTAATTTAAGACTTCTGGATCAGTGAAAACATATAATTCAATCTAGGAAGAGATGTGGTAAAAGATGTAACATTTGTTTCTACAAATAAATGAAAATTGTTTATAGTATTTACTAAAATCTTGATATATGTTGCAGAATAAGAAGATATGCAAAAAAAAAAAGCATTGATATCACTGAACTATAATAATAATGCAGATTTAAAAAAATATTGGGTAAGAAAAAAAAATAAAAACCTGATAAAATTAAAGGTATCCTTTTGACAAATTATGGATTACAATAATGATGCATTGAAAAAACATTATAATAGTATTAAAAAAATGTTGCTGAAATAATGATGCTAATGAGCAAAAATAATTTAAATCTCTAAAAAATTTTATTATATGATTATGAGAGACAACAATGACTTCATATCAGTTATATAAGTCAAGTACTATTTTTCAATTGAGAATCTGTGTAAACCCTTTCTTCTCTAAAAAACTACAAATGTCAAAAGTTGGTAGCCGAGAGATCAGAACAGCCGCCTTACAATCAGTTGTCCTGGGTTTGCGGGTTCGCTTCCCCGCCGATGATTTGACACATAAAAAAAAAAAACTACAAATACCAAAATATTAAATACTCCATTGAGAAGCCTAAATAAAAATAACTAATACCAAACTTTGTCAACTAAATAATATACTGAAGATTAATAATTACTATATAATATAATTCGTAAAATATTTAATATTTTCAAAATTATTATTGTATATTTTACAGGATTTTAACAATGATATTGACACTAATAATAGTTTTTCAGTTTTTTAACTTACTTTTTAGTAGCTTATTCTATTTAACTTTGAGTTAATCAGGTTCAAATTTCTTGTAAGTAATTAGTTTGTATAACTAACTGTCTTAGAAATGATTGCAAAATTATCTTTACTGTAAAAGTCTTCTACTTTTTTCTTTTTCATGACTTGGTTATTCTTGCCTAAAGCCATTTGACTGATATGTAATTAGTAAAGAGTGGTCAGTTTGGTTTAGGTTGTAGAAGAGAATTTGCTTGCAAAGACATGTAATCTCAGGCCATTATCCTTTTAATTAATCCCCAATTCACCATTAAAGTGAAGCTAGTTTTAAAATTGCTTCTAAACTGAATTCTTTAACTCTTCCACATCTTAGTGAAATGAGGTGAGACAGCTCAAATTTTAGCTATAAAATGATGAAATAGTTACGAAAATTGATGCAAGAGATAAAAGTGGTTTAATTTAAAAACAAGACAGTTTTCTGAATGAGGTAAAAGTTTCAAATAAAAAATATAAATATATAAATCTTAGTAAATAAAAATTATCATTAAAAGTTGAAAAATAAAATAAAAACTAGTAATTGACATATAGAATGTATGTGTGTTGTTCATGATGTACACAATTTTATCAGGAACTTGTATTAGTCAATGAAGTATAAATTAGATAAGCAATAAATAAATAATGAAATAGTTTACTGCTATAAAGTTAGGGGTGGTCTGAAATTCAAGTATATTGAAGTCAATTTGCTACTTTGTATGCTAACCAAGCACACGACATAAATAAGCATTAACAATTATGAGAAGCAATAGTTGTTACTTTTTTAACATATCCATATATATATAGTTGAAAGTATTTCTATTAAATTATAGTATATATTTGTTTTTAAAATATTGTTTACTATATTAATTAATTAATTGTTTAATACCTTCACGCTCTCACTTTCAAATACTTAAGATTTTCCCATATATAAGCGTTTGGGTTCGAAAAGTTAGATGGATTTATTCTACCTTTTTCAAAGACTTATCTTGTGTTTGAAGTAGGAGTAATCATTTATTGTTAAAAATCTACAAAACGCATGTGCAATAGCTTAATGCTGATTATTAAAATTACAGGTTATAAACATCACACTATATAAAATAAATAGTTTATGTATTAATTATTGTATTGTTTTGAATAATTATATATATATATGTAGAGAAAGATACAGAGGCAGATAGATAGATAGATAGATAGATAGATAGATAGATAGATAGATAGATAGATAGATAGATAGACAGATAGATAGATAGGCAGATAGTTAGATAGATGGATGGATGGATACATAATATAGATAGATAGATAGATAGATAGATAGATAGATAGATAAATAGATAGATAGATAGACAAACAGACAGATAATAACAGCTTTAATTATGCCATAAAGTTCTTTACATATCTATACATCTATTTGAATCTGAATAAAATCTTTTCAATTGTAAGAGTTTAAAAAACATCTACCTGACGACCAAACCACAACTGGATTTTTTATTTTATTTCTAAAACATTAGCTGTCTAGAAATTGGCTTTCCAGTTCAGTAAGCTTTCTTTTTCATTAAATTTACATGGAAGAAGCCTTTGCTCTGTACATGGCTATTTCAAGATTGTTTTTTTTTTTTAGTTAGTAGATCATTTCTAGTTAAAAATTAATACTTTAATGCAGCCAAAAACATTCACAATTTTCAACATGTTCTTTTCATTAACATAAATTTAAGAACATCAAACTATTACACCTGGGTTTCGTTTTATGCGGATTATTTTAATGCGATTTTGAAGTTACGCAATTCATGTTTTTTCTTAATATCTTTTATATTTCACTATATTTACTAAATATCAAGAAATTTAAATTATTAATAACTTATTTTGACTTGAAATACTTTTTTTTCCCAAAAATATAACATTATATTAGCAGCTAATGTGAATATGGCCTGAAGATGTATTTAGAATCTTAGCTTCTATGTAAATAACCTACTTATACTAATGAGTAAATAATAATAATATATTTATATGTACGTATCAAAATATCATAATAAATATTCAAAAATTTTAAACTTTTAAAACATATTTTGTTAGATATTAACAGAAGTAAATATTTTTTTAGATTTTTAAAATAAATAATAATGAAGATTTTATTGATTTTATAAACTGAAAATTATCTTTCTAATGATAATGTATAATTTTTTGTTTTGATTGCGATCTCATTTTTTTAATATAGAAACAGAAAAACATTAACACAGCTCAAGACTGAAAGTGGCACTAGTTGTACATCATGTCATGAATTTGATTTCTTATTAGTTCACAAATGAACGCATATTGTCAAACAGTGGTAACGATTAAAATATGTATGAAAAAATGTAAAATTAAATACTGTAGTTAATAAAAAAAAGTAAAAAAAGTTTGTCTTGTATTAATTTTTTTTAATATTTGAAATTTTTTATTAGTCATACTTTATTTTCTTATTTTTTTAATGCGAATTTTAAAATAATTTTGCCTTATTGCTTTGCTTTTATGTGACTTCTGAAAATTATTGGAACATATCCCCCATTTTTCAAGGTAAGTTACATTTATTTTTGCGCGATTTCTTTTGTGCGCATTTTCTAAGGAACCTATCTACCACATAAAATGAGACCCAGGTGTATTTGGGTGCAATATTCACTATCAAAGTATAGTTATAAGAAGCATCAATATTCTTAAAACCTAGACTTAAAACATGATGGTACTGTTAAAATCTATATTCAACATTTGGTGACATAAATTACATGTGCCACTGGGTATTTTCTGCTGTTTTTATATATAAAATCTTATTTATAAATATAAAAATTTGTTCTTTATGCATAATTTTTTTTTAAACAATCCAGGGGTACTATGTATTAAAGTAGTGAATAATGACAGTTGCTAAATACAATATATGTCTCTTATGATATTTATTCAGCTTGTATCAAATGAATTAATTTCAAAACAAATTGTCCAAAAACATCATGCATCATTGCAATAGCTTTCAATCAGCTCTGCGCACTCATTGCAGTGAGAGATAATTATTTCAGTGGAAACTTTTTTTTTTAGTTATACTACAATGAAATTAATTTTAATATAAATTAAAATTTATATTTTGAAGGTAAATCTTTATGTAAATATTTTCTTTATTTTGTCAAATTATGTTTTAAAAAAAAAAGAAAATTAAGTAAAACAAATATTTTAAAAGTTTTATTTAAACAAATATTCTTCTTTCAGCTTCAAAAATGTCAAAATCAAAAAAAAAACTATTTCAAGAAAATGGAAAATAAATTAGGGTTTCCCTAGATAAGAAAAAAAGTACTGTGTTGTTCATGTTTAGAAAACATTGTTAGTACATATTTCAAGTATTTCAAACCATTATGATACAAACATGAGAAATGATTGTTCTATTAGCCAGGCATGGTGTTGTTGCTATGCAAAAACACAGAAATATAATGTTACCATGCCAGTTTGTTTTTCTTTTAACTAAATACTAATATTAATAAATAAATACTATAAGTATTAATAATTTGCTATTAAATTTGATTAGATATTTATTAACATAAAATTTATCAATTCCTATGCTTAAAATAATAATTAGCTAACTATATATGACAGTTTGCTTTAGTAAAAAAAAAAAAAATTGTGCCAACTAAGATTAACATAAAATTTGAAGAATGCAGAAACAAGTTAAATTTACTTAACATTTATTTATTGATGTATTTATTGATTGCATTTTTTTCAACAATGACTTGAAAAACATGGGGAGGGGGAATAAACTTCCAAACAACAACAACAAGAAAGAATTTACCACAGGAAAAGTCTTCATTCCGCTTGTCTCATCTTTTCTGGTGAGATTTATCTCTGCTAGGATGGTCTGGAAGATGTCTTCCCTCTTGTGAAGACATTGCCACATGAACTTGGGCAGATAGTTGTCCAGGGATTGTCTGGCTGTTCCATGCTGCTTCATGTTATACCACTTCAGTGAGCCCCAAATACACTTGATGTGCTGAATGTGGGCACCTGTAGTAGGGTTTACAAAGTGGTAGTGGTGGTTCACTATTATGTGCTGGAAATCTGCAGCCTCCAACTCCAAGGTTTTGTAGCCCTTCCAGCAGTTGGAATAGATGCTCAATCCTGGCTTGACATTGTCACATATGGTCTGCATAAGGGTAGCTGCAGAGTATGAGGGAACAATTGTGGTAAAGCATTCATCAGTCTCTTGGCACAGTCCACCAAAGATCCTCTGCTGGTGAAGTCTTCTGCTCTGGTGGTTTTTTTCTCTGGCTGAACAACATCTCATCCACATCCAATATCAAACCTAGGTTGCTGATTTCACAGCAGAGGAAGAAGGCCAGGCTCTCACAGCACAGCTTCCACAGAGCATTGGTCCACTTCATCACAACACTTCTGCATATCTCCAAATCAGTGAGAGTGGGGCTCTAGGGTCAGCTAATTGCAGCTCCAGTAGTGCAGAAGCTGTAAGGCTTTCAAGAACAAAATTTTGGAGCTGTTGAACCAGATCTCCTTTCTAAGAGAACACTTTCACTGATAAGAATGGTACTTACATCTGAACTGTGAGATAGTTTTGGAAATCTCCAGTCTCATTGTTTCACCACACACACATCTCTTGGCATGTAGGAGTATGTTGTTGCCCTGTAAAAATGCCACTGCATCAGCTTCTGTGGATGGTAATTGCCACAATTTCAAAGTCTCAGTTTTGCAGTCGGCCATTTTATTTGTCTTGTATGTGTTCTCATGCAAACATGATTTTTCATGGGAGCTCAGCAAAATTATGCTTGGCTGTACCCTTTCTGAATTTTTGAAGCTTCTATGTTGAGTAAGGAAGCATGGCAACATGGTTATAATTTTTAGTAGATAATGTAAGTCAGGTGAGTTGTAAGCTAATTATTTTGTCATGCATATTGGAAGAGTTGTGACAGGCTGAAGTCCAGCCACCCTCACATAATGCTGTAGCAAACTTTGAACTGTGAGCATTCAGATAAAGTGCATAACACGAAATATATCTCTGTACTTTTGCATAGAAATAATTCCATCAAGCGGCTGGCCGATTATTTTATTTGAATACAGATGAAAAAATGAATATTTAAAAAATAGTTATAAATGCATAAATAAATAAAAAAGTTGTTACACAATTTGATCAAAATAAACCATGAAGTCAACAAATCAAGTTTTTTTTAGCTTCATACAGCATTTCTCAAAATGGTGGAGAGTTCTTAAAAGAAACCTTTTTATAAATGTCTAAATATTTTTTTTATTTTTGCAATTTTACAAATAAATTTTTTTTTTTTTTTAAATAAAGATATCTCTTTATCTGCTTGAATTGTTCAATAGAGAATGCATCCCATGAATAAAAATATAAATCAACAATTTTAAAATGACTTGAGGTAATATGATGTTATCAGTTCACCTTTGGATGAAACATCTAATAGAAATGATATTTCATAATTAACATTAAATAGAAAAATTTTGCCTGTTGTTAAAAATCTATAATTGAAGAAATGTGAACTATTTCACCAACATATATTACAACAATAGCAAAAGATATTTCAGACTGTGTGGTCAAATGCATAAATAAATGTGGTAACAAAAAGAATAAAATATTTTTTGTTATCATGGCTGCTCCGGAGCTTCTGCAATAATTAGCAAAAACAGTGATTTTATAAAACTGTTTGAAAAATATCTTGAATGACTAAATTTATCTCTTCATTGTATTATTCATCAAGAAAATGTATGTGCACATATTTGTAGCAAAAACTTGTACGAAGTTATGTCTATCATGACAAAAAATATCAGTTTTCTCTTACACACAAAATTAAAATTTTTGTTGGGAAGATATTAAATCAAAGTATGAAGATCTTCTTTTATGTAATAAAGATTGGTGGTTAAATAGATAAAAAGTCATTAATAAATTTGCAATTTTTTGGCAGAAAGAAAAATATTTTTCAAAGAAATAGTGAATAATATTCTGATTTAAATAATTTTATGCAGATTTTAAACTTGATGTTTTTAGCTGATATCGCAAATCATTTAAATTGATTAAACAAAAACTTCAAGACAAAAAGGAAACTCTATTATAATCATAAAAACACTGAGTTTTTTAGACTTGAAAAAAAAATGCGATTTTAAAAAAAAAAAAATATTGAATTTAAAAGTTTTCTATATTTTCCAAATTAAAAATAGTTTGTACTAAATTTATTATAACCGAAATTATGGATTGTATATTAATTTGTAAAAATATTTCATACACAGATTTAATGATTTACAAAAAACACTTACCCATATATATATATATTGCAGCCTGACATTACAGACAGTTAGAAAATAGATAAAAAAATACTTAAAAATTTTAAACATTGAGTATTTAGATTTAGAATTAATCGAATTTAACAATTCTGAAATTTAGAGATTAAAATGTAAAAATGCCAGAAATAAGATTATAGAAAATAAAAACAATTATCTTGATATAATTACTAAAATATGTAATGAATTTCCCCCGATAGATTTTTATTTATGAAAAGAGTCACATCTTTTCTAACTGTTTTTGATACAACTATTACTGTAATGGTCTTGCATTGGTGGTCGAGAGGTCAGTGCGACTGCCTTGCACTTGTAGGCAGTTGCCCAGGTTGCGGGTTTGTGTCCCGGCCGATGCTATGACACTTAAAAAAAAAAAACTATTACTGTAATCAAATATTCTCAATGACGAAATATATTATTAATATTGTTTAACTGAAGAAAATTTGGAAATGTGCATGAACCTAATATTGAAGTGTTAGCTTCAAAAGTTCGACCTGAAGACAGCCATTAATATTTAAATATTGTAATTTTTATGCTATTTTTATATAAAGTGTAATAATATAGTCAAATATTTTTTCTTAATATAATTTTACCAGTTCAATTTTGGCGGCACCAAATTGTCCAATACTTAAAAAAATATTAATGGCAATTTAATGTTAGTAGGTTGCCAATCATTAAACTGACTTATTCTTTTTAAAAAAATATATAAAGAATATCACATGACCCATCGCTCTCCACTCTATCTTATAACACTGATACACTTGAACACATATATGTCGAAAAGCTGAATAATCACCAATATACGTATTTCATACTAAGCTAGCAATCATCAGTTGGATGGATGGTTGAAGAGTTGGAGTGTGGAGTAGATTAAAGCCTGTCCATTAAAGTATGAAGATTGGCTATCTTAATATATATCTGAGCACTTATATCACATATATGTAGAGATGTAATCTGAACCAACTGATGATTGCTGGTTTAGCATGAAATATGTATATTGGTGATTATTTATCTTTTCGACATATATGTGTTCAAGTATATCAGTGTTATGAGATAGAGTGGAGAGTGATGGGTCATGTGAAAGTCTGTACTCATATACCCTATATATTACATATATAGATAGACACAGGTATATAATAAGCCTGTGTTTCAGTTGTTATAAAGAATATTAATTTTTTTTTAATATTCGCTTCTATTTCTGCTATTAATTTTCATTACCCATGCTTCTTATCTACTTGCTAGCTTTGTATTGGATAAGAATATTATTTCTATCATAATCTTATAGATACTATTAATGCAAATTAAATTGGATATTTTTTTTTTGTTTTCACTTCTCTTCAATACTTGCTTGAGTAATCTCCAGTACTCAGACAAAGGCAGATGTTGTCTTACTGAAACATTCTTGCAATGTTGATAATTATAATAAGTTCACTGCAAATATGAAATTATGTAAAATATAAATTTATATTTTTTATGTTTGAACAATGTCTAAAAACTAATTAAGATAATATACTATTTAATTTTGAAAATCTTGTAAATGTAGGGGAATGTATACTATATTGTAATGAACAATCCATTGTTCATTTTAATAAAAAAAACTTTTTTTTTGGGTTTCTTCTAACCAAAATAATATGCAATTTTTTTTTTTTTTAAAAAAAAAAAGAACTGAAACAAAGTGGAAGAAAAAACTAACACTTGGATATAAAAATCAGTTTTTTTCTTTTCTCTGAATATTCAAATCCCAGGTTTTTGCTATGTCTTGTGAATAGAAATAAAGACACTACTAACAGTTAGATAAATTTCATCTGGAAACTTTTAAATGATATTTTGCATAACTCTGGCTAAAATGAAGAATTAGCACTTATTTAAATGGCAATTAGAAATTCTTCCCTAAATAAACTTTTAATTTTTGTCAGAAAGAAGTAAATGACAATTATTTAGTTTTAGATGAGTCTTATAATTTAAAGTCAGATTTGTACTTTATTTTAATTAATCTGAATATGTATATAATGCTTGTTATTCAGGTATTATTTTGAAAAAACTGTCAGGTTTTTTTTTTTAAAAAAAGGAAATAAATTTGTAATAACTTCCCTTTATTTGTTAAAATTATTTTTTAAAAAAATTATTATATATCACATATGTGTGCTAAGCTTATGAATTTTATACAAGGTTATTAATAAGAGAAAATGGTAAAAAAAACGATGATAATCACATAAATGCAATGCACACATATAAAAATTGCCTAAATCTCAATGTAATTATTTCCATTAATTTCATTTTTTTTGCAGTTACATTTGTATTTGATTACTGAAAATTGAATTTTATGTAGATGGATATGCAATTGTTTGTTCAATGTTTAATAGTTTACATATGTTTTCATTCATATGAGAGAATACATTTCCATCAGTTTAATGAGCTAGGGATTGATGGTCATCCATGTATAAATTGTAGGTGTACTAAATTAAATTTAGAATCAAAAGGCCACTCCTTATACTTATTATATAAAAAGTTTATTTAATTATGGTTAGGGCCAAAAGGCTATCCCTTTATAGTTTTTCTTATATAATTGGTTAAGTGTAGGATTAGGATATAAAAAAAAATCATTTCTTATGATTATTGTGGTAAAAATAGCATCAATATCTATCCCATATAGATCATATGTTTGTGTAAATACTAGAAGACATGCAAATGAAAGAAATGTTATATTTATAAATTCATACATGTGTAGAATTATATTTTTTAAGTTCATTGAAATCAGGGTTAAATGTACAGTGAATGTATTACATTATCTATGAATATATTAATATTATGATGTATAAGGATTAAAGAACTTAGTTAAAGAAATAAATTGCATATCAACTAATGACTATATTTTGTAAATAAATTATTGTTACATGATTTTTAATTTTATTAAAGAAAGTAAATTGTACATCAATTAATAAGTACCCCTCTTTTCTTCCATAGCATAAGCTTGTGGTTAAAACACCTGTAGAGGTCCCTACTATCACATTTTACATGCATATTATTGAGGTTATAGCCTCAGTAAATATTACTTACATAATCAATGTGCGTTTAATAAATTTATAATTACAACTTTAAATTATTATACGATTTGTTACTTTGTTTATGTAAAATTCTGGACTACTTTCATTCATAGTGAGAAACTTATATTGTCTACGATTTAGCCCATATTATAAATGGTGCTGTGTAATGGTTATATTATTATATTAAATAAAATTTTGTTTTAAATATACATGTTTTACTTTATTTCATGTGGTGTGATGTACTGTAGCTTCTCCTTAAATAGAGTCAAGAATCTCTCAACAATTATGCCCAGAGAAACCTGTTAGCCACTTTATTTTCCATTTCCAGTCTAAGTTTTTCCATATTTTGCTCCATCCCATTTCTACAACATATTCTTTGTCAACTCTATGGCCTTTATATCTAAATCCCCCTTATCTTTTCCCAAACCCAGCATAAAAACCAATAATCCATTTTCTGTATAATCATTTTTTTTCATATTTATTCTTCCATAACTTCATTATATGTGCCCTTTCTGTTTTCAAGCATTTACATTCAATTAACAGATGCCTAATACTTTCTATTTCTTTCTTACATAATTTACAGACTAAATCACCCATATTTTTCCACTTACATGTATATTCTCTTGTTGCTAAAGATCCTGTTCGAGCCTTAAACAATAAACTACTTTCCTTACTATTATCATATATTAACTCGCACCTAATATTGTTTATTTCTATATATATTTAAACTCTTTTTACTCTCCATACTAGTTCTCCATCTCTCTAACTCCCTATTCTTTATTAATAAATCTATTCTTTTATCCCATTCCTTACCACTATAACACACAACAATCTTCCTAACAGGTGGCGCCTGTGTAATTTATATAAATAAATAAATTGAGAAAATGTAAAATCATGAAATATGCTGGTTTGATCATTACAATATATATATATAACATGTCAAGAAGTCTCTTGTTAACATATATTTCAGCTAGAAAGTATGTTTTTAACTAATTTATTTGTAGTAATTTGGATTATGTGTTTTTAGAAGTTTTTATATTTAAAAGAAGAAAACCTTGTATAGTCATTTGCATTCACAATTACTACTATGCCTTCTTTATTATTGGGTTTTATAATAATAAACTTTCTTTTGTCTAAATTATATAATGCATATTTTTCATTTAATGTTAAATTCCTTCTCTGTTTCTTACATTGTTTAAGTTAAACCACTGAACATCACATGATCATCATTTCTTATGCTTGGTCATAACTGTTATTAAAACAGGCAAACTAGTGCCACTCAGTGCAAGCTAAAGTAAACAATGGATGCCAGAATGCTTGTACATAAAATCCCTATGTAGTGTCTACTCATTTAATATCCCCAGACTAGTTTCTAGCTTGTGGCTTTTGCCAGTGAGGAGCCTTAGATCTAGGTGTAGTGTTCTCAGATCCAAGGCTCCCCCTGATGAAAGCCACAAGCTAGAAACTAGTCTGGGGATATTGGATGAATAGGTACTAGACAGGGATTTTATGCCCAAGCCTTCTGGCATCCATTGATTACTCTAGCTTCCACTGAGTAGCACTACTGTATGGAGAGTTTTTCCTGTTTTAATTGTTTAAGTTAATTGCTGTAATAATATACTGATAGATATTATCAATGATAAAAAAAATATTTAGCTTTAAGAATTTATTATATTATCAGATATGTAAATGTTTATATCACAGGAAGTCCTTTGGCTGATTTTTTTGATGAAAACTAGTCCCCTGGTTAAAATATTAAAAGTGACTGTAGTGCTTTGCTTTATTTTTATATCTAAAGGCATTACAACAAACTTTAGAAAAAGCTTACCAATTGACAGTTGACTGTCCTCCTTTTTAAGGTTTATTGATAATATGAGTATTATTATACTGACCATTAAACAAATATATGATGGTGCACTGCCTTTTTTCTAGTAGAAAATCTATACTATTTAGCATAAAATTATTTTAATGTTAAAGTTCTTGACAGTTAAAAATTACTGTTTAAAAAAAAGCTTTATAAAAATATCAGTTTTCAATTACAATGGAACTTGTCTCAATATCTTCTGTCAAGAGAATATGTCTAATATATAATCTCAAAAAGTAAGATGGTGGTAGTTATGTCAGATGTATTTTTTATAATTTGTGCTTTTATGGAATTTTATTAAATGTCTAAGAATATATATATATTGTAACATTTTTCGTTTTGCTAAGCCTCTTACACGCTAATATAAACTGTGTGTGAGTTGATCAAGCTATGTCAAAAAAAAAGAAAGTTATATTTCTATTCTAAAAACATAGCTATATTTCCTGATCAACTCGGCCTAGAATTATTGCTAAGTATAATCGTGAGCTGACTCAGTTTTTAATTTCTACATGAGGGCGCCAGAGTCGTTAGACCCACTGAGTCGGCGTCAAACATATTGTAACTCGTAAACTAAACAGAAAAAAAGTGCTTTTAAACTAATCGGTATTGCATCTTACCGTAACTAGAATTAATTTTTTAAGATTATTATTTCTGGGCTTGTTTAAATACATTGGCAAGGTAAATTCCATTTTAAATCCCACTAAACTAATAATAAATTTAATACTAAAAAAAAAACAACTATTATTAATAACGCACAATGAAAAGGTTGATAAAAGTAAAATCTCTTTTATTCTAACAAACTAAACATATTTATAAGTTAAATTACGAATTAACTAAACAGGAAAGTACACACACCAATCCAGATAATGAATCGATTAACAAAAACAGATTAAGCAATTAAAGCAATTTAATAATGTCCCAAGATCTTGTATAAAATTCTTTATTAGAAAGTCCCTTGAATACGAAAAGTCTATATCAGGATGGTAGTCTTAGCTTAGATAAATAATTGTTTGCAAACTTTTAAGTCACTATCAGGAAAATTTATTCTTAACTTACCGGTAAGTTCATGTAGGTTTATGGGATTCCAGATCATGAGAATTTCCATTGGTCTCTCCTGCCGGTGTCTTCCATTATTGTTCCATTCTATAGCTGGAGAAAAGGCACGGTTGTAGTGACCCTTTTATTGCAAAAAGCGGTCTTCACAAGTCCCGTTTCCATGCTTGCATAACAGCTTGGTACAGCAAGGGACATACCTGTGTAGAAGTATATTTCTTGCCACAGGTTATGCTCATGGAAACCTCCAACTTTCAGAGATGTAACTAGAAGTTAAAGAGAAGACCCAGATTGAAGTTGTCATCTCCTTTTTATATCGCGCTCCATTTTTGGAACTTCTGCGCACTCTTTTGTCTTTTTATCAGCGTATAAGATAATAATCTTATACACTCTCTCTTAAATTTAAGTTACAAAGTTCTCTTTTTTTTTTAGCATTATTCTTCCATCTTTAATTAGCTAAAATATTTTTCTTTTAGCTTATACTTTTGGAATTCTTTTAATTTATCTGGATTAGTAATCTGTATGTCATTTATTCTTTCCAATTAGATAAAAAAAATAAGAATGACAATTTT
Source organism: Epiperipatus broadwayi (assembly GCA_028023455.1). Lineage (NCBI taxonomy): Eukaryota > Metazoa > Onychophora > Udeonychophora > Euonychophora > Peripatidae > Epiperipatus > Epiperipatus broadwayi. The sequence goes on along the minus strand of JAQFVV010000012.1, from coordinate 4,125,335 downwards.
AACCTTCATTGCACGTTTTAACAAAAATTATACTAATCAAAAAAAAATCTAAATTTACTTTTTTAGCTTTTACCAAATGCCAATATATTTGTAACGTATATAAATAAACGTTACAATATACATTCATATATTGTTTCTGGCAGCTTCTATATAGTAAAACAACAATAGCTAAATAGCTGATGTTTCAGTACAATAACAAGTACTTTCCTCAGAGCTTCTTTCTAAAATCATAAGAATTTATGTGGTGAGATTTGAAATTATTTTTTTCTTTTGTTATTTTCTCCTCATTCTTAAATTTCATTGATTGAGAAGTTTTAAAAAGTATTTTATCCTCCAATAGCTTTTTCCAGATATTGTTAATTTTCTTCAACTCACACTTTTCATTTATGCTCTTAGGCCTTTTAAAAATCTTTATAGCTTTCTTTAGCACTCTTTGGTCATATTGTTTAATTTTTGCCAGAATATGTGTTTTATTAAGATTGATGCCATGGTTAGTTAATTTAATGTGTGAATCAATGACAAGGGGGAAAATAATGATTTTATCTCACCACACACATTCTTATGATTTGCAAAAGAAGAAAGTCTGAGGAAAATATTTATTATTGTACTGAAATCTCAGCTATGTAGCTATTATATTTTTACTGTATTGAAACTCCTGGAAATAATACTATGAATTCGTTTATTCGTGAGAATATTCGAATTAATATATATATATGTATGTATGTAAATGCATGAAAAACAATTCATGCTTAAAGAATATCAACCATTATCAATCAAGAATCTCAACCAGTTGTCAAGGTTAGTATTTTTTTATAATAAAGGTGGTGCAACTTGACTAAAGAGAATGAGATTATTAATTCAAACAAGTTTAAATAAACTTCATTAAACAGGAAAATGTAATTTTAATTGTCAAACTGCACCGACACTATGTATTACTTAGATAATAAAGATAATAATGCTCAACATTAGATTAGTTTATATATACTGTAATGATATAGGCATTCTTATATTACATAATGTTTATAAAATAAAGTAAGTTAAATCTTGTTAACAATAATTAAGCAGTGTCATTAAAATTTTCGATGTGTATGAAGGATATTTGTTTGCTAAAATAGCTTTTATTAAATGTAAGTAAACTCTCAAATCATTGAGTGAACTAATTAAAATAGATAAGGGAAGGGAAGTAATGAAAGGTTATTTTACAAATATCTAACACTATTATCATAATATAATTGTAATGGGATTAAAAGATTATCAAAATAATACAATATTTTTAGCGAAAACATTTTATTAACATTAATAAATCTATGATTTATTACTTAATATTAAAATAGAAAATGGTTTAAGTAAAAGATAAATACATATAGTTAGTTATAATATTGTTGCAGTAACTAATGAAAGTGTTAATAATTCTTAACTATCTATAACATAATTAAAAAAAAAGATTTAATATTTTAAATTGGAAAAACACTTAATCATGTTACAATTACATTATAAAAATGCAGGATATCTACTTTTTTGAAACAATTATATATATGTAAATGTCTTTTCGGGGATAGGCAGTAACAAAGTGTTCATATTTAAAGGAAACAAATTTGTACAATTTGATTTCCAGGTGTTGGTGGTCGAGTGGTCAGCGCAGCTGCCTTACAAGCAGTTGTCCAGGTTCACGGGTTCGCTTCCCCACAAATGCTTTGACACATGGAAAAAAGTGTCAAACTTTCAGCATTGATAACAGTGATACTATTCACTTCAATAAATATATTAATAATAATTATTAATCATTTATTAGACTAGAGATTATTATATTATTCCTTGCTCAAATATAAATTTTAAACGTCATTGAAGATTAATATATCTATATTTTCATTAAACATAAATAAATAAAAAACTTATAAGTAAAGTTTTAATAAAGAAGTAATAAATAAATTATATTACAAATAGGCTGAACGTTTTCGAGGATTCATGCCTCATAATCATAGCCTTCTTAAAAATATATAATAAAATATATGCAAAGATATATAGCACTTGTTACGTGGCCCATTTCTTAGATATATCAAAGCAAGTGTCTTTTCTATTTATTGCATTAATATTTCCATTAATATAGAATGCTTCTTTTATTTTTCTCTTATGATCATTAGATTTGGTATATAAAAATAAAGATTAGCAGGTGTAAAATTGTGGCCAGATTTCATGGCATGCTCAAAAAATACAGAAGATATATTATTGTTCTTCTGAGCTCTATTATAATTATATATGTGTTGAGCAAGTCTAGTATTAATAGTAGCTTTGGTTTCACCATAATAAACAGCTTGGCAATCCTTCTTGAGGGAATGATAAATAAAAATAAATAAATAAAAACTTATAAGTTTTTATTTATATATAATGGGAAGTAAACTATTTTATTAAATATAAATTTATGAATTCATTAATACAACTTCATCTCATTTTTACTTTCGTGCAATATATTTTCTAGATTTAATTCAGACTTTTATTTCTAAATATAATTTAAAACATATGGGAAAAAATACTGAACAGACCAGGGATACAATCTTTTGCACATATCATTGTTCAATACTAATCAATATCAAATAATTACAATTTGTTTTACAAATGTGAAAATTCTAAACCTATAACTTTGACACCATCCTCTTCAGGTAAATACATTAATTAATTACTATCAATCAATTATTATGTTAAATTTTATTATATTATTTTTATATTTCAAACTGAATTAAAAATAATATATTCAATTTTAATTAAACATAAGTGCATGGAATAAGTAATACCAATTTCATCATTCTTCTTATATTTACAATACATATTTTTAAATTCATGTTATATTCTTGAAGCATGCAAATGAAAATTCCCAGAATATATTTTATACTAAATCAGCAGTTTTTAGTTAGTCCAAGTTACAATCTTTTCCATATATCATTATCACTTTTTCAGAGATCTTTAGATATGACTTAATGGTGTTTACTTCTGCTATATTTGAATTTAAATATTTTTCAGTTTAAGAAGTTTAAGAAATTAACTGAAAGTACTTCTATACTTTGTTATAATTTTATAAATATATTATCATCATTATAATTCATTACATTATTATAATATTTACTCCATAATGGTCATTATATATATATATATATATATATATATATATATATATATATATATATATATATATATAAATAAACAAAACAAGTTTAAATTTTGTAACTTGCTTATAGCTTGCATTTTATGATCACTATCAAGCTTTGTTTATATAAATGCTGAGAGAGATAGAATTCAATATCTCTTTCAAATTGTCTCCAGCCTTTAAACCATGGTTTCAAGCTAGTTGTCTCACATCAGTAAAGGGTAGGAAGACCAGAAACTAAATCTAAACACCAACTATACTAACAGCATTTATGAAACACGTTTCTATCAGTATGAAAGCATGAATTTTTCAGATATGTAAATATCTTCAAATCCAGTCAAACAAACTAGATAGCTATATGGGTCTGAATTCAGTTCAGTTTCACCATATAGAAAAAGCCTCTACAATCTATATCATTGCAAAAACCTTCAAGGGTACATTTATGATAAACACAACAAGTTATAAATTTCATAACTTGCTTATAGCTTGCATTTTATGATCACTAGATGGAGCTTTACCAATATCCCACTATCAAGCTTTGTTTATATAAACACTGAGAGAGATAAAATTTAATATCTCTTTCAAATTGTCTCCAACCTTTAAACCATGCAAGTTACAAAAGTTATAACTTGTTTTGTTTATCATAAATTTACCGTTGAAGATTTTTGCAATGATATAGATTGCAGAGGCTTTTACTATATGGTGAAACTGAACTGAATTCAGAGCCATATAGCTATCTAGTTTGTTTGACTGGATTTGAAGATATTTACGTATCTGAAAAATTCATGCTTTCATACTGATAGAAAGGTGTTTCATAAATGCTGTTAGTAGAGTTGGTGTTTAGATCTAGTTTCTGGTCTTCCTACCCTTTACTGACATGAGCCAACTAGCTCGAAGCCATGGTTTAAAGGCTGGAGACAATTTGAAAGAGATATTGAATTCTACCTCTCTCAGCGCTTATGTAAACAAAGCTTGATAGTGGGTTATTGGTAAAGCTCCATCTAGTGATCATATATATATAATACATATTTTGCAGGTTCATCCGTGTTAAAAACTTTTAATATTAATATACTGACGTTTCGACTTGGTCACACAAGCCATCCACAGAGTTATAAAAGGTAGAAAAATGGTTGTAGAGGCGCTACAATCACTGATTTGAATAAAATGTTAAAATTCCACCAATAGCAAAAAATGTTAAATTTAGGAATGTTTTTTTTTAAAAATCTTTCCAAATAGGAGGAAGTTTGCAAATTCTAATTAGAACACAATCCCCAAACATTATGTATCCAAATCAAAAAACCGTTTATAATTTATCTAGGAAAGCCCTCTCTACAGATGAAATTTTGGTTTTAGAAAAAGGTTTCAATTTTGCTTTAACACCTTCCCGGATACCTTTTGAGAAAATTGTTTGTAATGTTGAATCAGCTCTCGATAAAATTGATTCTACATCAGCTGATTTGGCTAGAGCTGAGATTTGTAATATTTTTAAAAAAGCTAAGCTTCCTAAAAATAATATTTCAAAGAAAGAAAGACAAACATTAAATAATATAAAATCGGACAAATCAATTGTTGTACTTCCAGCTGATAAAGGTAATGCCACAGTCGTAATGGATCATGACATTTACCATAATAAAATTTTAGATCTGCTTAATGATAAAACTTATAAACTATCAAAAAAAGATCATACTACGTATTTGGAAAAAACAACAAAAGCTATTATTAATAAATCACCTATTGAAACAGAGATAAAAAATAAAATAATCCCTCATGAAAAATCTTGTGTCTGTCCAAAATTTTATGGACTTCCAAAAATTCACAAACCAGATACCCCCCTTCGTCCAATAGTAAGTGCAATAGGTTCTCCAACTCATATTTTAGCCAGATACTTATCGGATTTCATTAAACCTACAATCCCATCTATTAAATCATATATTAAAAACTCTCTTCATTTTATTTCTGTTTTAAAAAGTTTAAAAATTAATGCTAATGACATTCTGGTCAGTTTTGATGTCGTGTCTTTGTTTACAAACATTCCAATAGATGAAGCTTTAAATATAATCTCACAACATTGCAATTTACCAGACCATATTATTGCTTTAATTAAACATTGTCTCTTAAATACATATTTTGTATACAATGGACAGCATTACAGACAAGTTTCTGGTACTCCTATGGGCTAACCTATCTCAGGAGTAATGGAATATATAAAAATTCGTGCTTTAAAATCATCATCTTTAAAACCTCTCATTTGGCTCAGATACATAGATGACACTTTTGTCATATGGCAACATGGAAAAAATAAATTAGATGATTTTTTCTTACATTTAAATAATATGCATCCTCATATTAAATTTACAATGGAGACAGAGTCTGATGGAAAACTCCCTTTTCTTGATGTTCTAGTCACCAGAACACCAAATAGTTTATCTTTTTCTATTTACAGAAAGGATACACACACAGACAGATATTTTCATTTCCATTCTCATCATTACCCAACTCAGATAGTTTCTGTAGCCAAAACTCTTTTAAATAGAGCAATTAACCTTTCAGATGAGACACATCTGAAAGAAGAAATAAATCATATTAATAGCGTTTTTATTAGCAAATAGTTATAATTACAAATTTATAAAAAAAACCTTATTTCAAGCCCAAAATAGACAAAATTGGAAACAAAAAGATGATAAAGCAGCTATTAGGATTTGTGTTCCATATGTAAAAGGAACTACAGACAGTATCGGACATATATTAAAACGCTATAATATGGATACAGCATTTTCTGCTCATCAAAAGATCAGCAATATAATAACCAAGCCTAAGGATTCAATCCCTCTTGAATCTCATGGTGTCTATCAAATCTCATGTAAAAATTGTAAAGCTTCTTACATAGGTATGAGTAATCGTCACATTAGTGTTAGGAGAGATGAGCATGCTAATGCAGTTAAACAACACTCATCATCATCAGCACTCTCACTCCATGCTATAGACTCAGGTCATAAAATTGATTTTTCTAGTACCAGGATCATATCCAGATGTGATAATCTCTACCAATGCAAAATTAGAGAAGCCATTGAGATACTTAAAAGGCCAGATTGTATCAATAAGCGAGATGATACATGCAAACTTCCTCCTATTTGGAAAGATTTTTTTAAAAAACATTCCTAAATTTGACATTTTTTGCTATTGGTGGAATTTTAACATTTTATTCAAATCAGTGATTGTAGCGCCTCTACAACTGTCTTTCTACCTTTTATAACTCTGTGGATGGCTTGTGTGACCAAGTCAAAACATCAGTTTATTAATATTAAAAGTTTTTAACACAGATGAACCCGCAAAATATGTATTTTATATATTTAACCCGTGCAAATCTTCGTTTTAACATATATATATATATATATAGTTGAAACTCAAATATAGCAAATGATTATAAACCAATGGCAGAATATTTTAACAGTACTGAATATATTTAGAAACATAAAGTCTGAATTATGTAGCATAGGTTAATAGGTGAGACTTTATGTTTTTAGATAAAGGTAGTGCTTTTGAAATATTTTTCATGATTTGGACTGTAAATACAGGCAGCATTGTTGAAATATTTTAGCATTGTTTTGTATTCATTTAATATATACAAAAGTGTAATTATCCAATGTTAATAATCTCTTTTCATATACTAATGAAATATTCCAAAAACTTGAGTTTTGTCAAGCCACTATGAAAAAATATAAAGATAGATACAATAAAACTTAATAGCACTAAGCCAGTTTACAGTGCTTTTTCACCAGAGTCATGGTGCAGAAGAAATGAACAATGTCATTAACCAGATGAATATATTGTAACGATCCGGAGAAGATAGATTTACGTAAACTGCACTACAGGGCGCCATCTAGGCATTTGAACCTAGAAAAATTTATAAAGTAGGCAGATACGTAAGTCAAAAAAAAAATTTTTTTTTAAATTTGCATCCGGTCATTAGCCCATGTCACTAGCTCAGTGGAATAGCAGAGATTTAATAATATAATCTAAGAGTATATATAAAAAAGAATAAAATAAGCCACTGCCAGTAATTAACACCCAAACATTTATTTATTTCACATATATATAAGATTTAAAATTATTTTAGTATTAGTTTACATTTCAAAATTTAACCGACATTTTTAACTTTGATTTTTGACTTTAATTTACATTTAATTACTATTATATTATAATTTTACATTTTAATTAAGTTCGCACAGATAAATTTATGAAAGCTTGTTTATAATGTTGAATATAGATCAGTTACATAGATTTCACGGTCAAAAACATTTCAAAATAAACATAAACGATCAAAATACAAAATTATTGATTACTGACAATTGCGGAGGGAAATTTATACGTAACCCAATAGTATTCACCATAAGATACTTGCATTGTCATCAATAACTTAAAAGACATCCGAATAAATATCTTTTAGATACTCACCAGTAAGGTATCATTATTTATCGAATGTCTATATATTTTGATCAAATATGAAATCCAAAACATAATTAACTGATAACGAATCCATGCAAATGTCTATAAACAACTTAAATTTAGTGCATTTTTATTTAGTGTCGAGTATGAATAGACTACATAAATTTGCTTAAACATTCTATCCTTATTTAACCTTAGGCTAAAAGTCGCAGCCAAACTGGCACCAATCCATCTGATATATCGATGTATTCAATGTAATACGAAATACGGTGGCACCAAAAAGTTAAGAGAAGAAATTGCCTCTCATCAAATAGGAATATGACATCTATCTAACAAGAAAAGCAATAAAAAAAAACCTCCATAGAAAGGAACTGCGCTCTGCATCTTATAATTCCTTCCATAGGCAAAACGGGAGAGTGCGGCATATGAAGCGATTCTGCCAGTAGCGAAACTCTGATTACATCTACTAACTACATCAATATATCCAATCGTTTGACCCAATTTAACAATGACACAAATAACCTAAGATTACCCTCCCCTAATATAACTTTACAAATCTATACAGCCATTCACGCCCGACTTAAGTTTAACATTTATATAATTAATTTAACGAAAAACAAAAAATCATGATAAAAACTTAAAGAACAAAAAATAAATAAATGGAAATGATTTTACATAAATAAAAAAAAACATCAAATAACACTATTAATAAAGAATTTAGTTTGGTCAGATATGGATTCTATTTGTAACTATTAAATACTAGGAAAGTTTAAAATTTAAAGTTCTTAGTGTTTTCAAATTAATATTGTTCAGTTATATTTTATAAAGTTCTTACGTTTAGAAATGTTCATCTTTTACAGTTGCTTGCCGTTTGAAATCCAGCGTTAAATTTCCCGATGATCCTGTGGTCCTCTGAATATAAGAAAAGCGATGTTTGATTTTTCCATTTTATAACAACTGAAGGGATTGAACGTGCATCTTTTTCAATCCCTTCTCCTTCACTTCCGCACTAACACATATCGTAAATAATCAATAATAATTTCCAAAATTTTTTTTATATGTATTTGAAGGATTGACTTGGCATTATGTCATCGATGTGATGATCCTTTCACTGAGGTCCGATTTCCCGATGGATTTCTTTCATTGGCTATTTGTTTCTATTGTTTTCCTACCTGACCGATGTTTTTACATTTAAATGCCCAAGGCTGGTTTACATTTAACTAATTAATAATCATTTCCATTTCTGATTAATTTCTGTGTTTTTCAAGATTAAAGATATATTTTTATCTCTAAATCTTTTTAAGTTTTTGTTTTTAAAATACCTTTTCTATTTTTAATACAGTTTTATTTTAATAATTTTTTTTATCTGTGCGATTTAATATATATGAGTTTAAGATGATATTTAGTTTCAATTTTTAATTCTTAAAGAAAATTTTTAAATGCGAACTTTTTAATTTACTGTCATGTTTAATAAATATAAAAAAAAACAATGTAACGAACGTCTGTGCTCATTACAATATAAAAGTTAAATAATATGCAAATTATTATGGAGAGAGATGTAAATGGAACATCTGACATTTATAAATTTACATTTCCCTCCACAATAATTTGCATATTTTGTAACCTTTATATATTCATCTAGTTAATGGCATTGTTCATTTCTTCCGCACTATGATTCTGGCAAGAATTTTCCAAAAGTTGGCTTAGTGCTATTAAGTCATATTGTATCTATCTTTATACCTTTTAATAGTGAATTTATTCAGGTCATGATTTTGAAGTATTTAATATATACAAATAAATGAAATAAAAGAATGTGTAAACAGATACTTAAAAATAGACTGATAAATAGCTTTATCAAAGAACTGTGAAAGAGAATAAAGTATAGATAGTAGGTATAATAACATATAAACATATGTACAAATAGATAAGTAGATAAATAGATCGATAGCTAAATAGGTTGATCAATTTATGTATAGATAGATAGATATATAGATAGATAGATAGATAGATAGATAGAAAGATAGATAGATAGATAGATAGATAGATAGATAGATAAATAGATAGATAGATAGATAGATAGATAGATATAGATAGAAATGTAGATAGGTAGGTAGGTAGATGGATATATAGACAGATAGATAGATAGATAGATAGATAGATAGATAGATAGATAGATAGATAGATAGATAGATGGACAGACAGACAAACAGGCAGACAGACAGACAGATAGATAGATAGATAGATAGATAGATAGATAGATAGATAGATAGATAGATAGATAGATAGATAGATAGATAGATAGATAGATAGATAGATAGATAGATAGATAGATAGATATGCGTTTATCGTTATTATTAGAATAATAGAAATTTAAATGAATAAATATGATGAGAATTGATTTTTATAAATTAAAAAAAAACAGTTTTGATAGGTCTGTGTATTTGTCATGTTTATTTAATTCTTAAATCTTCTAATTATGACTTTTTGGAAACATTTCAATTAATTTAACCTGCAAGAAGTTTTGGTTTTTTTTTTTTTTTTACAGAGGGAGCAATTTTGATGAGAGAAATTTTTGAATAGATTAAAAAGTAAAATAAATTTTTGAAAATGATGATAAAATGTTTTTATTGGAGGTTAAAAGACAATTTTATATAGTAAATTTCAATATTTTTGATGAAAACTGGATGAACAAATCATACAACTTTTTGAGAAAAAGACATGAAAAATGAAAAATATTGTATTATTAATGAGAATGTTATGTTAATAATTTATCTTTACTAAATAAAATAGTACTTTCTAATATAAATGGTGACTATCAAGAATAGGTTAAAAAAATATTCTTGTAAAAAAAGAAAGATGACAAGTAATTTGTAAAAGAAATATAGGTGATTAATTAATTAATAATGGGAGTATATATGTTAGGTAATTTTTTTTAATTACCAGAAAAATGTAGTTAATGTATTTACAAATGAAAAAAATCAAGTAAATGGTGAAATGGGTTTGTGAAATAGAATTGTTAGAATTAAATCCATTAGACATATTTTTTTTTTAGATTATGAAAATATGTCTATTAGGAAGGAAAGTAGTATCTAAATAAAAATAGATATTGTGTGGTTGAAGCATATCATAAACCTTAGTTACAGAAACTGGGTCAAATGGAGTTGACATGATTAATTCGACTGCAACAGTGAATCAATTTCCTGAATTATCTTATATGATGAATGATTTTTTTGGATAGGTTCTTACTTTGGAGGTAGAGAATTTCTTTTAAGAAATTGTGGAGAAAGTAATATGAATCCTATATTTTACAAATTATTCTAATAATGTGATGAAGAATGAAAACAATGAAATTTGTTCTAATACATCAATTGGAAGAAAATAATAAATAATTGAATAGAATTTTTTACTTTTTATATATTAAAAAAAAATCAGTTATGAATAAAAGGAGTAAATGAAACAGCTAAGTTAGTAAAGATTTAGAACTACAACATATATGATTGGATGAGAACATCCTATGATTTATTATAATACAATATTATGTTTGTCTAAAAGTTTGTGATGAAGACATTTTATTTTTTTTATATATAAGACTATTTTATTATATAATTTAATTATTAAATGTTTTTATAAAAATTCATGTTTTATTTATACTTTTCCAAATATAATCAATTTGTTAATAACAACTCATACATTAGTGTAGAGAAAAATTCCAAGTAACTATTCTCCTCTCTTTGTTAGGTTGTGGGTCTTATCAATAATCACACTAGTATAAAAACTTTATTAGGAGATATCTTTAGATTATCACTAGCTAGTCTAGTCTGCCAAAGGCAATACACCTGGGTCTCATTTTATGCAATAGATAGGTTCCTCAGAAAATATGTGCAAATGAAATCACGCAAAAATAGATGTAACTTACCTTGAAAAAAGGGGGGATACGGACTGTGATTTTTCAAAAATTGCATAAAAGCAAAGCACCAACGTAAAATTACTTTAAAATTCACACAAAAAAAAATAAGGAAATAAAATATGACTAATAAAAAATTTTAAATTTGAAAAAAATTGATACAAGACAAACTTTTTTTAACTATAATATTTAATTTTATTCAAAACAATATATTTTTATGCATAATTTACAGTAATTTACATTTTTTATACACGTTTTAATTATTATGGCTATTTGCCGATAAACAGGTTCGTTTGCAAACTGGTAAAAAATCAGATTCTTCACAAGAGGAAATACAACTAGCGCCAATGTCACTCTCATGTTGTGTTAATGGTTTTCTGGTGACAATGTAATTAGTAATTAATCTAACAACTAAAAATTATATTCTTATTTTTGTCTTTCATTTTTTAATTTTCAATTTTAATTGTGCCCACTGCTATTACTCACCTTTTAAAAATAAACTTGCGGACACTAAATGATTAATAATTGATTACGTTCTTTTTTAAAAAGCAAAAACAGAATGCGATTTAAAATGCAAAATTAACACGCACAATATTTGAAAAAATTTACATTACAATCTTGTAAAATTTAATGTGTGTATACATAAAATGTGGAAATCATGATTTTAATTTCATTATTGCATAAAATCTTACTATTATAAAGCACTGAAAATATTGAAATTACTAAGAGGAAAGTCAAATTCCAATAATGTGCTATTACTTTCAATATGATGTAAGTGTGCGGAATTTATTATTTAAAGTAATAGCACATTATCGGAGTTTGACTTCCAGAGAAACATGAGTCACATAACTTTAAAATCGCATTAAATAAATCTACATAAAAAGAGACCCAGGTGTACTCAGTATAATTTTTTTTATTAAGGTTCTGTTTATTTTTCCATTTTTTTTTCTTTTAAAGGGAGAAGTTTATGATTGTTTTTTAAACATTATAGCTTACAAATTTTTAAAAAATTTACAATCATTATAACATCAGAACAGCTTTTCAAAGATAAATAATATTGCAAGGGATCTTAATCTCTATAAAATTCCAAACTTAGAATAAAAAAAATGCATCTATGAAACATGTGAATGTGAAAAAATCTTTAATAGTAAACTTTCTACATCAATGAAAAATGATTAAAAACATTTTTTTTTCTTAATCATTGCTTTAATGTATTTTTATAAGATAGAGATCATAAACATAATGAGAAACATATGTTCAAATGAAAAAGCATAAAAATACTCTAAAGAAAAAAAATAAACAAGTTGCCTCACTTAGTGTAATAATCCATAATAAATGGTAACTATTCATTAACCTTGTCTTTAAGAATGGATAAATCAGAAAGATTCACATATATAAGTATATAATATTTCTTCTGAATATTGCACTTGACAAAATAGCTTAGCTGGTTAGAGTACCTTCCATCTTAAATTCAATAATCATAAATCTAAATTTCCACTTTAATTCTCATGCTAACAGTGTCACTGATCAAGCTACCATCACCTACTTAGAGGAGAATATAATATCAACTGTAACATTATGAACTGTGTTATTATTAACAACTAAATATAATTAAAATGATATAAAGAAATGTTTGATTTTTTTTTTAAAAAGCATTTAATAAATAAATTAGACCTTGAACATAGTTTATGTATGGGTAAAAGAACAAACAGGTGTTACTGACCTCATTAAAAAAATTAAAAGATTGAAATGGAGTTGGACTGGACATATTGCTAGAAGAGTTACTGGATTCCAAGAGATTGTAAAAGACCCAGAAAGAGACCACATGTGAGATGGATGGATGCAGGGGTGATGTGGAGAAGAGAAGCTAAATATCGGAGAAGATGGATTAAACTTGGAGAGACCTTCATCCTGCAGTGGATTGATAATGGTTGTTGTTGATGATATACATATATATATATGTTTTTTTTTAAAAAAAGAATTCTGCATAATTAAAATTCTGTAATTTAGAATTTTAATAAGATAAAATATGCATAATACTTTTAAATTAATAATGCATTCCAAACTTTGTAAAATTGAAGATGATGTAATACTGTTTTAGATTTCTAATTAAGATCTAAAGAATGTCATTACAATAATTAAGAAAAAAATATTTTGGACATTTTGGTAGAAAGATATTCATCATACATTAATCGTTAAAAAAAAGTATATTTTACAAAAAAATTAAAGAAGGTATTTTTTAGTTGTATTTATTTATTGGACTATTTTCATCATCTAATATAAGTATTGAATATCTTTAGAAAAAAAATTATCTTTATTTAAATATTCCAAATACATTTAATTGTTAATAACAGTTGAATGTATATGGAATATTTAATAAAGTTAATTTTTTAAAGACATTCAATACTTATATTAAGTGACGGAAATAGTCCAATACATAAATACAATTAAAATACCATCATCACGAACTTTCAAAAAAACATAAGGTATTTTTAAATTTGAAATAGATTGTATTTAAGCTTTTTAAAATCCCAATGGAAAAAATATTTTCATAGAAATAATAATTTAGTTTGGACATAATAATATGAATAGAAGAGAATCAAGCTTTTATAGAATAAAAAGTTGATTATTGAAATTATTTGCAGAAGTTAATATGTTAAACTCTTTTGATTATCCAATTATCTGTTAAAATATTTTAATAAATTTCAACTTTATGTTTTCCAAATGTATATAAGTTTTAATAATAACATACAGTATAATAGTAGCAATTATACATTTTTCATAAAATTATGTAATTCTACAAAACTTCTAGTATTCAAGTCAATATTAAAAGATAGGTCTGTGCTTTTAAGACTTACCTTTTCATATTGACTTGAACAGTACAAGTTTTGTAGACTTAGATAATATTAAAAATTATTACTAATCATAAACTATATTTTAAAAAATAAAAATAAAGTCTGATTTTTTTCTACAAACAATTAACAAATTAAATATTTGATGGAAACCACAACATATAAATTAAATTAAAATGCCATCATTTTGTTGGCAAATTGGAAAAAGAAAATGGGTTGGAACCAGTCAATAGAATAATCTCTAGATTTCATGGATCAACCATCATATGTTTCATAAAACTACATGTTTTATCAAAGACCATGAACATTGATACTATGGAGCTGTAAGAATCCTGACCCAATGTTAGCATAAAAAAAATCATGGAAGTATTTAAGCAATGGTACCAAAGGATCTTTTATATTTCAAGCAATTCTTTGCAGATTGCTCACTAATAATAGCAATCACATATAATTTTTGTTTTCTCTATAGATTATCCAAAGAACTTTTATTTGAGAAGCTTAATGAAAAAATTTATGGGACATGATCATATGCAATGCATTACACCCAAACTTAAATTACTTAGTAATAGCATTTGAATGTAACCCCCCCCCCCCAAAAAAAAAAAAAAACAAAAAAAAACAAAAAAAAAACTTTGGACCAATATGCACTAATTTTAGTTAACCCAAACAGATAAAATCATAAGACATGCCTACTTAAAAACACTTATCTTAATTATTCCATTGCAAATTTTATTAAGCTAATGGAGCTGATCAATGAGGTAATTAAAAATTATCTGTTTCAACACATGACAACAGCTATGTTTTAAGAGTAAAACTATGAGAAAATATAAATCCCTAATCCCAATAATATTATCACACAAATAACCAATCAAGAAACCATATTATTTTAAATTATAAACAAATTAAATCTTCTATGCTTTCATTGCAAAGAATGCAATTATCTTATCAGCAAGTACTCTCTAAGCTATATTGTACACCTCACACAATGTAACATTAGTCACCCATCCACCACTGTCCAAAAGTAATAAAAAACAAACTAGCCAACAAGTTGCATTGGGAAAGTTTAAAAAAATATCTATCAGAAGAGAATAAAAGAAAAGATATAAACAATTACGACAAAACACTTCAGAATCAATAAACTCTCATACCAGTCAAAACAAAAAGCATTCTAATGGCAGTAAATTTCAAACTCCTCCTTCTAATATAACACTTACAAATAACCTCCTAAATAAAACATCACTAAACATCATAGATACATTCACTATCTATCTACTGGAAGTAATAATAAACACCTCAACTAAAGAGAAAACCAGGCCATCCTACCAGTAAGAAAAGGGAAAAGAAACTCAAAGGTACAATAATGAATGACAGCAATGAAAAATATCCTCAAAAATGTTTGATCCAGTTAAAAAAATAAAAACTTTGAACAATTCTAAAGGCTTTGATACAATATTATCATCATCAGATGAAGAAAATAGCTCTATGGAAGAGCTAAGTGATATCAGTTTATATAATTTAATATATATAATAAGACACAAACATTAAGACAAATGAAATCAGGTGATACAATGAATAGATTAACACCCTCACCATAACAATAATCCATTGCGTATATAATGAGATTATTTATACTCTGTGACAATAATCATTAAATATTTAATATGTCTTTATTTATATTGTATAGTGATTTAAAAAAGTTTTGGAAAATCTTTGATAATAGAATGAATAGTGGTCAAGTTTATTATATTTATAAAATAAAACTTAATATAGGCGCTTTTAATGTCACAAGGTTACATCCCTTGAATAAAATAAATTTTTTAGCTAAATGGCATGATACTATCCAACACCTACTTGGTATGTTAAAGACCGAAATTTACAGTCAATTACAAATTGATCCATCAGCCAAATTAAACTCCAAATATTCACAACCTTACACACCATCAGCAAGACTGGGTATTATCATCAACAAAAAATTCCTTTTCAACTTTTTCAAAATATAGTGATTGGCTCAATATCTGTAAGCTACCAATATATATATATATATATATATATATATATATATATATATATATATATATATATATACATAGCTTATATATATATATATATATATATATATAAGCTATTGATAGTCATACATATTATAACTTATATCCATCATCTGCTATTTGCCCTAGGATATTTTCGAATATAAAGCTACATAAAGAAAATTATCCATTGAGATTGATGGTTGATTTTGGTGGTGCATATTATTATCAAACATGTAGATATATTGAATTATTACTTCAAGATATTTTAGGTTTTGGAGAATATACTATTTCATCATCGTTTGATTTTGTAGATAAAATTAAGAATATAAATATAGATTTACATGACACAATTTGTACTTTTGATATAAATGAAATGTATGGATCAATAGATAGAATAGAGTCAATTAATATAATTTATAATGCTCTTGTTTCAAAAAATGTAAAGTCTGATATTATAAATTTTATTATAAAAGTATTGCAGTTTATTGATAAAAATATTTATGTTAATTTTAATAATGGATATTATAAAATGAATTTTGGTTGGCCAATGGGTCTCCCTGCTGTTGCTCAAATTTGTAATTTTGTTATATCAACATATGAATGTAAAATTTTAAAACAATTGAAATATCAAGAAATTAAAGTATATCATAGATATGTGGATGATGTTTTTATTTGTGGAAAACAAGAATTAATAGTCAATTTATTTAATGAATTAAATGAGATTAAGGATATAAAATGGGTTATAACTAAAGAGAAATACAATTCCATAAAATTCTTGGATATTCAAGTTACTCTTAATGATTACAGTTTGGATTATCTTATGTTAATTAAACCAATTGAAACTAGAGGTTTTATTCCATATGAATCACATGTACCTATGTGTCATAAGCTGTCTGGATTGAAATCATTCTTATTTCGAAATGAAAAATTATGCAAATATTCTAGTGATAAAATTAAAAATGTACATTTATTTGTTAATGACTTGTTGAAAATTGGTTATTATAAAAATGCAATTGCTAATATTATTAAAGGATTTAAAAGAAATCAACACTATAATAAAATTAAAAATAAAAATATCAAAATGAAATGGATTTCAATGCCATTTATATCAGATGAGCAGGTCAAGTTTATTAGGAAAATTTATAATGATTTGTGTCATATTGCTTTTTTCTCTACAAATAACATAAATAGATTGCTTAATAATTCTAAAATTCAAAATTCAAAGTTTAATCAAAATTCTATTATATATAGATTGATATGTGATGCGGCATACAATACATTGGTGAATCTAAGTGTACATTTGAGAAGAGAATAAAAGAACATATGCTTTTATATAATAGAATTCAAAAAGAGAATCAATATGTAACAGATGTAAATAAACCTTCATCATCTGTTATATTTGATCATAATAAATCTTGTCAATATGGATTTAAATTTGATTATAAAAATATGAAAATTATTCAAATTGAACGTTGTCATAATAAACGTAAAATAAAAGAGGCTATGTTGATTTCAAGAAATTGTCAAATGTTAATGAATCGCCAGTCATCAAATGTTAAGATAACAGAATTGTGGGAAATCTGAATTGAACTATGGGTATTGTTAAGGGTTGTCTCGTTTTGATTATTCAACGTTATATAGTTGATAAAGACTACAAAGTGTATAGTCGAAAGTACTTCTAAAAGAATATAATTTATATAAATTGTACTGTATTTTGATATATATATTGATTTGTATATTACATATATTGTGAAACGAATACAGATATCAAACTTTATTTATTATATATATTATATATATACGAATACAGATATCAAACTTTATTTATTATATATATATATAACAAATGATGAAAATATATGTAAGAGATGGTGTCTTGGCCAGCTAATGAGTGCTGATTCAGCATGAAATATTATGCAACTGCAGATCTTTTATCTTTTTTACATTTTTGGTATCATATGTTTCAGAAAATTATGATGAAATAGAATTTTGAAATATTATATATATGAAGTTAAAGTATATCTAAAAATATGTATATGTTTTTAAAACTCCAGTATAATCTATATATGTCTTAAATACTTGAAAAAAAGTAAAATAGATGTTTCAAAAAATTTAATCAGTGTGTGTGTGTGTGTGTGTGTGTGTGTAAAAGAGATTGATCTGATCTGATTTCTGGGCTTATTCGTGGCTGTGATAAGATGGAGCTAAGGTGAAAAACACATTAAAACAAGAATAACTGTTGAATATATATATAAAATTTGAATTCAGTCATCAGAAATTTCCAGCTTGCAAAGTGGGTAAACATTGTACAAATTTATGTGTGATCTGTTTGACACAAAAATTATGAAAGGTTTCAAGTAGATCTTTCAAACTACATTAATAATGTTGGTTAATCAGCATTGCTAAGAACATCATCTTCCCCCTCTTCGGGCAAGAGAGATAATGATTATAAGGCCTTGTGCCTTCAACACTTTTAGAAAAATTATATGTAGATGGACATTTGTTAATAATGACCATTTAACATTAAGCTATAAAATTAAATGATTATATATCAGAGACGAAGTATTGAACGGAATGAGTGCTTCCGTAGAAAAATTCACTAAAATTTTCAAAAGCTTTAATTAAAATTCAATTTTAAAAATTCATTAAAATATGTACATATTCAAGCTCACAAAATCAATTGAACAAGTTACACACACAATAGTGTCATAAGAACAATAAATACATTAGTGTATATAAGCTATTTTGCAAAATGTAAAAAAAAAAAGGCTCAACTATTTTGCTAAAAAAGAATGAACTATTCAAACTTTTTTTTTCATTGTATGGAATTTATGTTGACTTTCAACTTTTTTACTAACAGTTGAATTGTTTTTATATATGACCAGGAATGACTTTGATCAATTCATTATTGGTTGATTATAAGAAGTTCACACAATGCTAAAATCTAATTTACAATTAAAACTTCAGAATGTTAAAAGCACTTGTAAGATAAAAATATATTGATAATGTATTATATCCATATTGTAATGGTCAGATTTGTACATTCATGTAACAAAATCCAGAGTCCAGTACACTAAAATTTATCTAAATGGGATAGTAAGATCTAGAGTTCTAACCAAGCTCCAACTCATTCGACCAGCACTCTGTGATTTAACACCATATGAGTGACATTTCTGAGGTTACACATAGCTTTAATTTTAATTGTGAGCTGGTGCCAAACAAGGAGAAACATGAGACACTATGGATAACCACACACTCATTGCATAAAATTGGACTAAACATTTATTAATGGCTAAGCTAATATAATATTGACATTTTGTATAATAATATCTGGTAATATAATTAATAAGTACACCTGGGTCTCTTTTTATGTGGTAAATAGGTTCCACAGAAAATCCACATTAAACCCCCCCCCCCCAAATAGACTTATCTTACATTGAAAAATATGGGATACAAAAAACCAAAGCAACAAGGTAAAATTACTTTAAAATTTGCATAAAAAAATAAGGAAATAAAGTATGACTAATAAAAAATTTCAAATATTTGAAAAAAATTGATACAAGACAACCTTTTTTTACTTTTTTTATTAACTATTTAATTTTATTCAAAACAATATGTTTTTATGTGTAATTTATTTTACATTTTTTTATACATATTTTAATCATTATCACTATTTGACAATATGTGGGTTCATTTGTGAACTGGTAAGAAATCAGATTCACCACAAGAGGAAATACAATTAGTGCCAACTTCAGTCTCATGCTGTGTTAATGGTTTTACATTGACAATGTAATCGGTAATTAAACTTTGAGATGATGATTTTACTAATTGTTTATGAATCTCACGATATGTCTAGCTATTAGAGAATACACTTCCATGAGTTTAACTATATATATATAACACACTTCCATGAGTGTGTCAATAATGACTAACGGTTAAATTTTCTTTTATACACATATATACATGGATAAACGTTTATACAGAAAAAAGTTACAAGTAGAAATATTTAAGAACTTTTAAAGAAATATTCTTTTTAAGTAGAAATTAAAAGTTCTTAAATACTTTTACTTGTAGCTTTTTGCTGTTTAAAAGTTTATATATATATATATATGTGTGTGTGTGTGTGTGTGTGTGTAAAAGAAAATATAAACATACCCATTTTAAAGATACATTCTTTTTAACTAGAAATTAAAAGTTCTTAAATATTTTTACATGTAACGTTTTTCTGTGTAAAAGCTTCTCCATGTATATATGTGTGTAAAAGAAAATATAAATATACATGTACATAACACAGACATACAACTATTTAGCTTTTGGAAGTTAAGAACTCATTCATAATTCATGTCATTAACAAAAAATGATTTTCCAATTGATTAGAAAATTGAAGACTTTCTCAAATCATTTTTGCTATGAAACGAATAGGTTTCACTTCTGTTTCATTATCTTTTTCAAAATCTTCTAAGGTATCTAAATTTATTGCCAAACCTTTTTACAACAGGCATTTAAAGTATGTAAAATTTAATGCGTGCATATAAAACTGGAAAATCCTGATTTTAAGTTAAATATGAAATTCTTTATTGTATAAAAGAAAATCGCATTAAAAAAAATCCGCACAAAAAGAGACCCAGATGTAATTGGATTGGCTTAGGATATGATGAAAGAATAATGAAGACAGGATAAATTTAAATACATTTATTAAAATTATCAGTAATGAAAAACAAAATAAATTAAATTATACTATTTAGGGATCACTTTGAAATCAAATAGATGTTAGCAGGTGTTATGCAATGGAGTGTAATCAGTCCGGGGTAATACAGTGTTCAGACTCATTTAAATGTATTGGCAGTTGAAGTTAGGAGATATAAAAGTTCTGAAGAAAATTTCTGAGGTAATCAAAACTGTAAACTCTCAAAGAGGGTGGTAAATAAAGTATTGTGCAACAGTTAGTAAAGTGCATGGATGATTTAGTATTATATTAAATGTATTAGCTGACTTTCATGCTCAGCAAATATGCCAACATAATATTAATTTAATATCATGGTTTTCCAAGTGATAAATAACAATGCTAGCCAGAAATATAATTTAAAATTACTACAGTGATAATATTGCAACTGTTTACTAAATTTTCTAATATTCAAGGCTAATAATATAGCTCAATAATGATGCAAATCATCATCCATCAAACTAAAGGTAATCTTAGTTTCAGATAAATCCCAAATAACATATTATAGAGAGAACTGGTCAAACTAGCCCTACATACATTCACTATAGGTAGTTAAAATATGCTATAAAGAGAGAGGTGTTACTTAAATATATTACCGTCATTCAACAAACAATTAATTTTGCATCTCTAATCAGATTTAATAAAAAGGGAGGGAAAGTATATTTAAGAGGATTGGAATTAATGAAAATAACTAAATATGCCATATTAATATCTCACTGACCAGAATTCTATTATTTACTAAGTAAAACTATGCTTAAAATCATTATTTATCAGTATAAAAAAGCAAACCATAAGAATTATATATGAAATCGAATTCAGAGTTGATTTAAATTACTGCAATGATCAAGGCAATCAATTATTAATTAATGAATTTTAATTTTAAAACCAATTCGGATGTAATATAACTAAGTGTTATATCATAGTTACTAAATTGAAGATAGAAATATTATCTTCGGGATAAAATTATTAAAATATATCCACTCGCTGATTTGAAATATATTTGGCATATCATCACTTATCTAAAGGATATATTAAGAACTTAAATATATAAAAGAGCATAGATTTCACCACAAGTAGGAGAATAAAACAGAATTTAATTAACAAAATAATTATTAAATTTATCTCTTTAACAAGTTCGAGATAATAGATTTTAGAGTGCTATTTTACAATAAATCAAGTGAGTATTTGGTATTGGTTTTACAGGTTGAAGAAAAGAAAGATTTGAATTATTAGACTTTAAACTGGGCATTTTATTTTCCTATTTGTGATGAAATCTACTGCTCTTTTATATATTTAAGTTTTTAATATTTACATTTACTATAGCTATAGTTTTGAAAATTAATAATTAAAGTTGATCTAAGAGCTCTTGCGATAGTCTTGAAGGTTATTACCTAACTCCTGGATAACAGCTTGTTCACTGGATAGGCAGCAGCTCTCTACTTGAAGTATTATTGCAGTAGGTTTCTATCAGGAAGATTATCCATTGCTATGTTGGATTGTACCATTTCAGCATGTAGGATGGAGATAAAGATTACCATTCCTCGAGTATGAGGAACAGCACCATCTATCTAACTACTCGGCCATCCTAAAATTCAAATGGGAATGGATTCGGCTTACAGACCTTTCTAAAATTTGACTGAGTATATATGTAGCAAAAAACAGCCTATTTACATTTTCTCATGATGAAATTACATTTTTAATAAACAAAATTTTCCCAGAGAAGTCAGTAATCAGCACCATTAAAATTTTATATTTTTAGAGACCAAAATAATGTTTAGTTTTTGTTTTAATCCATGAACATGATGTTTTCATATATTTGACCATTTACTTTTCCACAAGATTTTAGCAATCAATATGGTTGGCTAAATCTTGTTTACACCTTCAAATATATTTTGACAAACATTTATTGTCTTTAATAAAATTTTGATTCCGTCATCCCGCCTTACTAAATGCAGGTGTGGCATGATATAATTTTTACAGATTATTTTAAAATAATTTAAAAAAATAACAAATGACTAAATAACAAGATGCTATATATATATATATTGTGACGACCACGTAAAGTCGTCGACACACATATATATTTATTAATAAAATCAGAAAGTAATAAAGGTGAAATAAATTAGCTAATAAATTTTTTTTAAAAAAAAAAGGAAGGCAAGAAAAAATTGAAATTCTAATGTCAAAATTACAGTCGATTTTGTAATAGTAAGAGAAGGGGAGGGGGGGTGCATAAATAAAGAAATGCGTCTCTTTCTCTCTTGTAAGTCAAATGCTAGAAAGTTATTTTGTTTATTGTGGGAGAGGGGAAAAGAATGCATAAAGAAATGCGTGTTTTCTCTCTCATTAAAAAAACAACTATATAATAACAAATTAAAATAAAATGTAAAAAACAAATGTGAAAAAAAAAGAATGAATTGTAAATTTAAATAAAATGTAATATGTAATATATAAAAGGAAAAACAATATGGCCATAGGTGTGGAAGTCTGTTGGACAAATTAAATTCCATGGACAAAGAAATGTTATCAATGGAAGATCTTTGCCTGATCTGTTAAATTAATTGGGACTTACATTCCGGCCACTAATTAAATAAAGAAACATAATGATAAGAATTGGTTGGAAATCTAAGTCTTAATTAAAATTTTTTAAAAACAATGAACAAAAGAATGAGATTAAGAAAATAACAATTATTATCTGGGATTGCTAGTAGAGACTTTAGAGAAGCAACAGCTAAAAGAAAATGGAAGAAGTGCATGGCTAGTGGCGTTAAAGGGACGTGGGTTCGGATTCAAGCCATCTCATCACTGACTCGCAATGTAAGATCTTTGCCTGACCTGCTAGAGGGACCGCCGCTTCTGTAGCTGTCAATTGAAACTCAACCTAAAGAATCAACCAGAAAACTGGATGAAAATAACCCCACAAACTGAGGAAGTTAATGGAGAACCTAAGGAATCAACAAGCAAAACTGGAACGAAAATAACCCCACAAACTGAGGAGGTTAATCAAGAGCACTCGGAAGAAATACCCATGGGACAATTACAACAAAGCCTAGGTAAAAGCATGCATGCATTTTAATCTGTTTACTATTCATAACTAAATACGCAATTAATAATTCGATAAAATAGAACTCTATCTACAGGACTTTAAGAACTTTAATATTTGATCTGTTTTCATATGTTATTATAACCAGGTATTTATAAGTGTGTTTTTTGTTATTATTATAATGTATTTTTTTTATATCAAGTGTGAGTATTAGTATTAAACATATTTATCATTAAATTTCGTGTCCTTGCTTTATTCTCCTATCACCAAGCTACGACAGGAAGGAAACTGTAAGTAGTAATTAAAGGGTAATGCTGATTTTTTTAAAAGGTATTCATGTGCTGCTTGTTCAGGTGAATTCCCAATTATATAAAAATAAATAGCAAGCATTGGACATTCGTTAAATTTCTTTGAAATAGTTTCCTCTGTTCAGCAGCCGAGAGTTCTTGGCTGGGAAAAATAACACCAAGATAATATGAATGTATTGCCTTGGGGTTCCGTCAAGGGTATAGATATGAAGTTAAATTTGTATCTGTATTAGCTCTCTGCTTGTATTGTAATGGTGATGGTTAAATAAATAAACAATCCATTACAGTTGAAAGCTAAGCCGGGATATTTCGGTTAGCAAAACTGTTAGTAAACAAATAAGAATAAGTAAAGTTGTAAAAAATAAACGTATAATAAATAAATAAATGAAAGGAAAAATCAAAGTTGTGAAAAAAATAAAATATAATAAATAAGTCTAAAATATAATTGAAAGTATTAAAGATTTAAATCAAATCAAGCAACCATCCAAATAACCATTTCCGTTGTAATATATATGATGGTGGTACGTGGAATACACCTATATATATGCGATCTAAGAAAAATAAAGTATAAAATTGATTTATAATTTAACTACGATATTTTAAATATGTGAAAATTGTTGTAGCAATAAAAACATTATTAAAAAAAGATGTAATGTGCTTCCATTCCTAAAAAAAGTCATGCTTCATCACTGGTATAAATATATGTCAACCAAACTATAATCAATAGAATAATTCTAGTATTGAACTCATTTTTTGCCTCCTCATCACATCCACTCATTTATAAAGTACAATATATTTGTGACAAAGTGGTTGCATCTCATCGATGTCTCCTTGGTAAGTGGTGAAGGTTTTCTGCTTATTGATATACTTTCATTTAACAACAATTTAGCAATAGCAAACCTTACATTGATCTTGTGTTCTACTCACCTATTCTTCATTACTTATTCAATATTAAATTAATGTATTCTTCATTGTCAGATCATTCAGAAATAATGGGAACACTTGATTTAAAATTAATTTACTACCCAATTAGATACAAAAAAAAAAGAATTCTTTTGAGAACAAAGACAACAGTTTGTTTTTCTCAAAAATTTACATTCTCTTATAAAAACTGAAAATTTAAAATGTGATTCAGTACAATACTGGATAACATTTCAGACATAATATCATGCACTATAAACCATGTCACAAGTGCATCAACATCACCAACAAAGCTTCTTTTCTTTGTAGATAAAATTCATAAATGGATCCTACAATTTGTACAAACTACAGACATAAAGAAAAGCTATCACTATTGAAAAGAGAATACAAATCTGCTTGTTATCTGCTGGGTGAAGGCTTAGCAACAAAAACAATATGATTCTTTGTAATGCAGCCACATACATGGCCAAAAAATTATATCTGATAATATCTATGGCAATTTCTCATTTCCAAATTTACATCAGCTCTAATAGTTGATGACAAAATGATATCTGGGTATATGTGCTCTTTGTTTCACACCCATCAAAAAAAGTTTCTGAAGACTCTAGATTTTAAACTCACATCTAAGCATTTTGGAGAAACAGAGAAACAAGATGGTTTTAAACCATATGATGTTTTGCAAAGATTAGAAAAAATGCTGGACTCATGTCAACCAGGACATTCAAACATATTTAAATTTGGATTTTCCCACTCTATCAATTCACAACAGTTTTTTTTATCAAACATGGCTAATTTCTTATCAATGAAGTTATGTAACATCAGGGGACTATATTCAATTTCATTTGTTCCATTTTATAAATAAATCATTTTCACCATCAATGTTACAAAATATCAGATCAATGTCCATTGATCCATTAGGTATCAAACTCTTGGTAAGAATCATTAAGGAGAGAATAGTACTACATAGATTATCTATATTGTCTAACTCTCAGTTTGCAAAACAAGGCTCATCAGCAGATCAGCAATGCTTATTGTTTGAAACAGTTTTATACACAATACATGATGCAAAATTATAATCCTATAGCAGTAAAATTGGACATAAAATCAGCTTTTGATTCAATACCAATCGATATTCTCATAGAAATATTAATACTATCATATTAATACCTAAGCTCATATTATATCTTATCACAAATTCAATAACACATAGAGACATTTATATAACACCTAATGAGAAAATATCTTCTTCTTTTAATTCATATATATACCACAAGAATCCCACTTTATTTCTATTTTATTTAACATGTACATAAATCTAATACTCAATACAACAGTAAAAGAACTTCCAAAGATATATATGTACCCCATTTTGGGATGCAGTGTCACTTGAATGATATACATGGATGATGTCACTATATTCTTGACATCAGAAACAAATTCACACAATAATAAAGATATTAAATACACAGCTACATTTGAATTGGAGTTTAATTTGTAACATATTGTGTGCTTGGTCTATATAGACAGGTAAAATTTATACATAAGTGCTTCAAGGCAAGCACAACATTCCTAGTATTTCCTTTCTATCTACACTACATTTCAGTATTATATTATTGTATAATATATTATTGGTGATCTACATTTCAATATGTAAACAAATTTAGGATAGATTGACAAAAACAATGAAACACAATATCATTATCTTCAAATGCATAATTGTCATCAAATTCTAAAGTAGCATTTAATATGCTAATTATGACTAAAATCACTTATTATACCCCTGTAATAATTTTTATAAAATATTTTAGTAGCAGAGTCTACTCATTATATAGGAGACTGCTTTGGGTAAAGAAAACACCTGCAATTTTACTTGGAAGATTAAAAGCATATAACTATCTCAATGGGCTAGGATTGAATTCAATACACATATTTAGAGTACAGAAAAGAAAACAATCAACCTAATATCAGTCTATGATAAACATATTTCAAACATTGAAATAAAGATTATTATCATACCATCAAAAAAACACATTCTTACTCAAAACATTGGGTAATAATCATAACCAATTAAGAATATAACAAGTCTTAAAATATTCTCACAAGACAAATTCCAACATTAGAAACTCTTTATAGCATTATACCCAAATATGGAAGTTGACAAAATTTTACCAATGCTGGGTCAAACATTGGTCACTTGAACTTAAATATTTCACTTTTAATTAAACATGTGGGTAATGCCAACTTTGAAGTTCTTCAAATATCAAAGAAGCCATAGCACTGAGCAATATGCAGATTATGCCACAGAGAAGAGGAGAATCAAAAGCACTTCCTAGTAAAATGCATTAGTCTAAAATCTACCAAAACCTTCATCAACTCTATTTACAAATACAATAATACTACCATCTACACAATAGAATGTTTTTGAAAGAAATGTTATACAAGAAAGGCACTGTACTACTTTCATATTATGTGCATTGTGATGTACAAGATGCAGTTACAATTACAACAGTAAAAGACTTTCCCCAACACAGAAACAAAATTAAATAAGAGTAATGAAAAAAATTACTCTACCAGATATGTTTGGAGACACTTGGTCTCTCATATCACAGTATTCCAATTTGTAATGAGATGTACATTTTGTGTATGTGTGTGTTTATTTATGACTATAAAACCAATGTAATTAACAACCATTTGTCATTGTAATTAAGTTTTATTTGCAATGTATCCAAGTATATTCTATCCATTGTTTATATTTTTATTGAATAAAATCTCTTTTGAAACATAAAAATTATAATCGTAATGTTAAAAGAACTAATAATTAGAGAATGGGTAAAACAGTAAAGTTATACAAATTAGCCTTGTAAGAAAAGTCATGAAAATTGAGTATTAATAAGCCATATTATATATATATTAAAGGATAAAATAATAAAAGGTCAGATATATTAGGCACTTTTCAAGTTCTTTTTGATTTTGTATAATATCTCAAATATGGTTTATGGTTTTGTAAACTGTATTATTATTAGATATTTAGTATTTTAAAATGTGTGTGTGTGTGTCAAAAAATATTTATATACGAAGATTAAAACACTTAAACTTTTTTTTTAGAAATTCTAAATTATTTGAACAATTTTGAGGAATAAGCCCAATTTTTTGTGATGATTAAAATTAAATAAAGAAAATAAAAATACTATTTAAGCAATATAAATTAAGATTAATATTTATTGTAATATGAAGTAAAAAAGAAACAGCACTGTAATTTTTTATGGTGACCTAAAGACATCAGGGTAAATATAAACTTTACAATTTATAAGATTCATAATTGATTCCAATAACGTTTTATATAATAAAATATTGGAAGCAATGAATGTATTAAAAATGTAGATATTATGAAACAAATTTTGCTCTTTTTTTTAAATCAAGCGTTGTTAACCGAGAGGTCATCGCAGCCGCCTTGCAAGCAAATAGTTGGTTGCAGACGGTTGTGGGGTCGCGTCCCGGCCGATGCTATGACATATGAAAAACAACAATTTTTGCTTTTTAATAAGTAAATAATATATTCTTTTTACTAATTAGTTTTTGTACAGATAATTTTGAGATTGAAAGATCAATTTTAAACTTCAATTATTTTATATAACTATTTGATTTACTAATTAAATGTCTTTATTTAAAAACTGATTGAAAAACATATCATGTGATTATCAAGCAAAAATATTTAACAAACAACAATGACTTGTTTATTCAATTTCAGATAAACACAATTTAATTACAAAAGAAAATAAATGAGATATCTTCAATTCCACAACAAACCTGTTGAAAGTTAAATTCACTCAGTAGTCGTCAGTGTCTGAAGACGTCAGAAATATAATTCACCAAGAACCAGCAGAAATCTTTAAAGAAAAATAAGTTCGTTTTCTACTGAAAAGAAGCAAAACCACCACTGAAAAAATGTAAGTTACCTTATTTACTTTTTAACTGTGGTTGTGAAAAAAAAAATTAATGTTTACATTATGCATAAAATGATTTACTGATGTGAAAATCTTAGTTGAATCATTGCCATTGATTAGAAATGTAGTTTCTGGGAAAAAAATAGATAAAGAATTATAAAAAAAATATCCTATAATTTGCCTAGTGTCTGTCTCATAACATAATTTTTTTTTCTGAGTTGAAAGTCAACCAACTCTAGATTAATATGAACTAGTGGCTAGAATAAAAGTAAATCAATATTAAAATACAATTCAACAAAACTACTGATATAGAAGAATGTGGAAAAGATTTGTAAAAAATTTGTAACTAGGAAAGATTAATCAGCAAAGAAGATAGATCTTAAGAAGATATTAAAATTAAACCATGAGCAGTTAAAAAAAGGCAAAATACTAAATGAAATATGAAAGGATCACTAAACGGTAGAATTAGTAATGCTTTAATTTTTAATATGCTGACATTTAATTAGTAATAGATGAATTAGTTTGTAAACCTTTTCCATTTCTCTTATTTAAAGATTTTATAAAATTTGCATTTATATAATACATTTGTACAGAATTTTTTTTAATATATTAAATTATATATATTTTATTTAAAAAAATAATTCATAAAGTTTATGTTTATATGTTTTTGAAGAGGATAACAAAGTAATAATCCCAGTCTGAGATATATGCAAATGAGATAAATGCAAATAGGCATATTATGGAATACTGATTTACATATTTATACTCACTATGCAAGTGTAATATAAAATATTGGTGGACTAAAATATAATTTGAATCACTTGGACTTATTATTTCATTAAATTGTTATTTTAAAATTAGACTGTAGTGATTATATTTATTCTTGAATTAATTCTTAAGCTGACTGCATCACATACAGTTTAATTATAACCATGATTTTCAATCATCTAATATAAAAAACATCAAAGTGCTTTCATGTTGTGATAGATAATGGGTAATTTATTAACATAGAATAGATATTTAAAAAGTAATATTGATTGATAATAAATCTTCTGAATTTTTAATGTACCAGAAGTGGAGTAATATTCTTATCTTTAAAACAAATAGCCAATATTATTTTTATGGTCAATCTATAGAAAGATGCAAAAGGGATTAATATTAAAAATATATAAGCCATTTATCAAAACTATTTAATTAGGTCATAATTTGATTAATGAAACTATGAAAATAGATGATGATGACTAGTTCTGATAATAATCAAATAACCTAATAGCTTATTTAAATGAGTTTTACTTTTTGATATTATGCTTAAATATGAAGATATCAGCAAAGTTTGCAATCAGTTTCCATTATACATACAGAAAAATCAATGCAAGCTGTGGGCAGTAAATACTAATATTTTAATCAACTGATTATCATCATTAGAAATTTTTTCTAAACAGAATCTGACTTTTTTTTACAATTTCTATATTAATACATTCAAATAGAAAGCAGCTTTAATTTATTATTCATATCTAATATAAGAGAATGCTATATTTTTATCTAGATCAATAAATTATTATTCTCATACATTCTAACTTTATTTCCTTTTAAAATTCTAATTTATGTTAATTTATATCTGAGAATTTAAACTCAACTTGTTCAAGACTTTAGTATTTTCATTGGTATGATATAACATTTCTTTAACTCACAATTGTTTATAAATATCATACTTACAAGTAATCTTTTACTTCATCATCAATAATAATCTCTGTCATATAGGTATATTATCAACCTTCACATAGATGTCATCATTATCACGTGTACTTTATTTCATTATGTAGTTATATTATCAACATTGCCTACTCATATCATTAGTATATGTATAACATCATTGCTGTCACATGTACACAATATAGGCGAACCCTCTTGATTATTTATTAAAGGCAAAAGGGAGTCAAAAACGTACTAAGATTTCAACAACATTTAATAAATACAAATGCATGCATATAAGCATGGTTACATGTAACACTACTTGTTTGCTCTTCTTATAAAAATCATATACAACTTAGTTATTGCCTACTGATATATTTCCTATTTGATTAGCTTATAACAAATCTATATTGATCTCTCCATTAGTGGGATTATTACTCAAAAGAATATATTAATCAGCTTTGCATTACATATATCATAATTCATTCATTATATTTCATTCTCTCAACATTAATTTAAAATATCCTGATGATATCAGTTACTATCGGTTTTAATACACATTTTTATAACCCTACCACATTTATGAGGATGATGAAATTAAACAAAAAAACTATAATACTCTCATTTTGAAATATCAGAAACCGTTTTAAACAAAAAAAAAAATATGTAAAAATATTTTTTCTTATATCATTAACTTAACTGACTTTGTACCTATTAACATTTCACACACACACACACATACTATCTAAAACAATATATATATATATATATATATATATATATATATATATATATATATATATATATATACAATTATTATTTAAGGCCTAAGTACAAAATAATATTGTTGATTAAAAATTATATTTTTATCTATGATATAAAATATCTTCAATCTTTCAAGCATCACATAGATCATATTAAATAGTGTTTTCCTGAAGGTTTGTGATGATGTTCTAGGTGTATTTTTATATTAGACTATTTCTATCATCTAATATGTGTATTGAATGTCTTTGAAAAATTTACCTTTATTCAAATATTTTAAATACATTCAACTGCTAGTAATAGCACATCAAACTGGTTAGTATATGGACAATGTTTTGATAGGTATTATTCTCCCCTCATCTTCAGGTGTTACTGACCTGACAAATGACAGTATTAGCATTGGATTTGAACCTGGACCCTTAGATTCTTGAATATTGAATTTTAAGGTAATTATCTAACTAACCGGGCCATCCTGCCAATGACAACAGTCTATATAAATTTTATATACTTAGATTCCTCATTTCTCCACTTTTTCCTTAAGAGTAAAGTTGGTTAGAGGTTTACATACATTATGTATAGTCACACTAGGTTGGCCTATGAGATTTTTTGCCATTGCTATGTGAGCAGCTTCTTTAAATTTTCTTCTTTGTACCTTTTTTTCTCTATCCAATATTTTTGTATTCTCCCAATTGAAGATATGTTCAATGACACGTACATGATCTGCTAGCTTAGCCACATTTGTTTTCTCTCTTCTAATCATCAGTTTGTGTTATTGCAAGTGCTTTTCAATGGGATGACTGGTCTCACCAATATATGTTCTTCCATATTCATGTGGTATTTCATAGACACAGTTTTTTCTTTTCAGCATTTCAAGTTTAGGCTATCTAATGAAAATTTCTTTCAGTTTAGTATAGCTCTGGAAAGCTGTTCTGATGTTTTATTGATTGCAGATTTTCCTTAATTTGTCTGCTATTTTTGGAATGTATGGATACACTACAGTACCAATAATTGTATTTTCTCTTGATGGTTCTTTTTGTTGTCTATTTAATGTTTTTGTAATAGCAGCTGATGGATAACCATTTCTCATAAGAGTTTGTTCTATATAGATCTTTTCTTTTCCAAATCACTGGTTTATGAACAAACTTCTTTTGCTCTGTTCTATAGTGATAGTATAACTCCATGTTTTGTGTTTCTGGTGTGATTGGATGTATAGGTTAGGTATTTTCCTGTATGCATAGGTTTTTGGTAAACTAGTTTTTATTTTGCCATGAGAGGGTCTTGTCACAAGAACATAAAGAATATCAATTTTTGTTCTTGTTCTGATTCTACTGTGAATTTAATTGAAGAGGATGTGTTGTAGATGTGTTTCCAGAAAGTTTGTAGCAGTGTTTCATCATATGGCCATATAACAAATGTATCATCCACATAGCAAAGCCAAATTTTAAGTGGATATAGGGTAGTTTTTATGGCTACAGATTCATGTTCTTTCATGTAAATATTGCTAATCAGCAGGGAAAATGATGAGTCCATGGTCATTTCTTGATTTTGTTGAAAGGAATGTGTGTTATATTGAAAATAGGTTGTTTTTATGCAGAAAGTTAATAATTGCATTATACTATCAACAGGAAGAGCTGTTCTGGTTTGTAAACTATTATCATCATTTAATCTTTTTCTTACAATAAACAATTCTTTTTCATATGGTACATTTGTGAATAAACTTTTCACATCAAAGCTTACTAGTAAGTCAGTTCTTGTGGTGTTCATGTTCTTGATTAATTCTTCAATGTGTTTAGAATCCATGACAAAGGACTGGGTTTTGTATGCCAAATTACTAAGAACTTGGGAAGAAATCTTGCCAAATTTTGGCAAAGTGAATCTCTATAACTAACAATAGGTCTTAATAGAACATGATCCTTATGGATCACAAACCCTCAGAAAAACACTAAGTATTCCATATGGACCCTATACTATATCAAACATGAGATATTATGAAAAATTTATGTCTAAAGATGGCCAAAGTAGAAAATCATTTACCTTTTTTATGTAAATCTGAATGGATAATTCTTAAAAGTTTACAACTAAAACCTCCAAATAATACTCAGATAGCAAGTTATGCTCTGTTAAGAGAAAGAATAAATGCTCAAAGGTTTTCTAAATATCAAACAATGCATTCCATTAATAATATAGAATGTTTTCTAAAAAATAAACTTACTGATGAAGACAACATGAGGGTTTCTCAAGCAGTAAGAAAATCATATTCTACATAGAAAAATAAAAGAATACCAAAAGAAGAAACTTGCTAACCTACATGGACATATCAAAAATAACATGTACCAAGCAATATACCAACTTCATCTGTTAAATATCTCAGTTCTAAATATCTAACAGATAGCGAAATTTCTATTCTTGAAAGGCGATTAAACTTTGCCACAACACCATCTAATATCCCTTTATTAGATATAATGGCAGGTACTGAGGAAGTCACTCAAAAATTGCCTTTAGAAGAAGCAGCAGAATTATGATGGAGGGTAAAAAGAACACTTAACAAGCAACAAAAATTGAAGTCAGACATATCCTATGGTGAGAGGAAAGCAATTATATCTCTCAGAGTAGATAAATCTATAATTATTCTCTCTGCTGACAAAGGTAATGCAACAGTTGTAATGGATACAATTGATTATGACAACAAATACAAGAACTCCTCACAGCAGGCTAATATAGAAAAGTGGCAAAAATATCCAATACTGAGTACAGAAACAAAGTTACGAGCATTACTCAGAAAGCATCGCTAGTACTTCACTGATTCAGAAAAAAGTAAAATAACATCATATTTCAGCAAAATTCCTCATCTTTATGGTCTACATAAAATCCATAAGGATCCTATTCTATTAAGACCTATTGTTAGTTCTAGAGATTCACATTGCCAAAATTTGGCAAGATTTCTTCTCAAGTTCTAAGTCCTTTGACACAAGACCCAGACTTTTGTCAAAGATTCTAGACACATTTGTAGAATTAATCAAGAACATGAAAATTGAAAGAACTGACTTACTAGTTAGCTTTGATGTGAAAAGTTTATTCACAAATGTACCATGTGAAGAACACATTGTCTATTGTAAGGAAAAGATTAAATGGTGATAATAGTTTACAAACCAGACCAACTCTTCATATTGATAATATAAAAGAAGTATTAACATTCTGCATATAAAAAACATACTTTTAATATAACATAGAATTCTTCCTAACAAAATCAAGCAATGGGCTCACCATTGTCATCCTTAATTAGCAATATTTACATGGAAGAACATGAAACCTTAGCTATAAAAATACTCCATATCCACCTAACATTTGGCTTCACAATGTGGATGATATATTTGTTGTATGGCCGCATGGTGAAGCACTGCCACACACTTTCTGGAAAATCTATCATGGCAAAATCAAAACTACAGTTTACTGAAAACCTACACATACAGGAAAATACCTAGCCTATACATCTAGCCATACCAGAAACCCAAAACAGGGAATTATGCTATCACCATGGAACAGAGCAAAAATGTTTGTTCAGAAACTAGTGATTTGGAAAAAGAAAAGATCTATATAGAACAAACTCTTATGAAAAATGGTTATCTAGCAACTGTTATTTACAAAATGTTAAATAAACAACAAAAAGCACCATCAAGAGAAAAGACAAATATTGGTACTATAGTGTACCCATATATTCCAAAAATAGCAAACAAATTAAGGAAAATCTGCAATCAGAATAATATCAGAACAGCTTTCCAGAGTTATACCACACTGCAAGGAATTCTAACATCTACAAAGCCTAAACATAAAATGCTGAAAAGAAAAAAACTGCATCTATGAAATATGTGAATATGAAAGACCATATATTGGTGAGACCAGTTGTCCCTTTGAAAAGTGCTTGCAAAAACATAAACTGATGATTAGAAGAGAGAAAACAGATGTGTCTAAGGTGGCAGACTATGTATGTGCCAATGAACATATGTTCAATTGGGAAAATACAAAAAATATTGGATAGAGAAGAAAGGCTACAAAAAAGAAAATTTAAAAAAGTGCTCACATGACAATGGCAAAAATCCCATAAGCCAACTTAATGTGACTATATATAATGTATGAAAATCACTAATCAACTTTGCTCTTAAAAAAAAGTGAAAAAATCAGAAGGAACCTCATAGATAAATATAGAAACTATCTACAGACTGTTGCCATTGGCAGGATATCTCATTTAGTTAGAGCGTTATTTTAAAATTCAATACTCAAGCATCTAAGGGTCCAGGTTCGATTCCCATGCTAGTACTGTCACTGGTCAGGTCAGTAACACCCAAAGAAGAGGGGAGAATAATACCTCTTGAAACATTGTGCATATACTAGCTTGCATGCCATTACCTAACAGCTGAATGTATTTGGAAGATTTAAATAAAGTTAAATTTTTGTAAAGACATTCAATACTCATGTTAGATGATGGAAATAGTCCAAATTAAATAGTATGGTTTAATGCAATTTCAAATTATTTGTGCTAATGTATTTTAGATTGCTTTCAATTTTCATTCTTTTTTTTTTTTTAGGGTAATTTGCCATTTTCTGCTAGCCTTTTTTTTTTTTTTTTGTATATGTTTTTGTGATATTTTTTTGTTCACAAGCTTTACAGATTAATAAATTACTTTCAAGTCTTTAGATTATAGAAGTTTAAGCTATTTACTATGTATCATTTAGCAAAAGAAGGTAATTTTTGTTTCCACAGATATCAGACTGTTTTTTTCCATCACTTAGAGATTGACTGTTGCAGGCATAGAAAGCTTGTATTAATTAAAAAAGGGAATATAGCAATGCATTTCACTATTATCTGAATCATCAAACAGGTGTTCCATAATTTTGGAAAATTTTCAGCATTTCTTTTTATGGTTGCAATTACTTATGATTATAGCTGTGATATTAAAATTTTCAATTATAAATTAAGCTCACAGATGATGTAACAGTACCATTCTCACATAGGCATTTGTAAATTGATGATGCTCGGGAAATATATAGATATTTCTATATGAACATTAAGAAATATATAATTTGACCATTATACTAATGATTAATTGTGAACAAAGCAAAAAATCTCTTTTTTTTTTTTTTTTACCAATATATAAGCAATTAAAATTAAAACAGGCAAAACTCTCCATACAGTAGTGCCACTCAGTGCAAGCCAGAATAATTAATGGATGCTAGAAGGCTTGTGCATAAAATCCCTGTCTAGTGCCAAATCATCCAACATCTCCAGACAAGTTTCTGGCTTGTGGCCTTCATCAATAAGGATCTGAAAGTTCTGCATCTAGATCTTAGCATCTAATGCAATTCTTCTGCAGCCACCTTTCATCAATGAGGAACCTTCAATCTGAGAGCACTTCACTTAGATCTTAGGATCTAATGCAACCCTCCAGCAGCCACCTTTTATCTCTACTTAACTGCAAAACTATGAGAATAAAATTGAAAACACAATAATATTTCAATCCAAGCTCATTAGCTTATATAGTTATGTAGGTCTGAACTCAGTTCAGTACCCATACCTTTTGGTGCCTTTGGTTCTTTTATAACCATAGCCACAACTATCCTATTAGGCAGGATTGGTATTAAACCACTAAACATCACATGATCACTATTTCTTAAGTTTTCTCATAACTGTTATTAAAACAGGCAAAACTCTCTATAGAGTAGTGTCACTCAGTGTATCCATTGATTGCTTTGGCTTGCACTGAGTGACCCTTCTGTATGGAGAGTTTTGCCTGTTTAATAACAGTTATAAGCAAGCATAAGAAATGGTGATTATGTGATATAAGCAACTGTATTAATGCATAGGAATTATAAATAAAATATATATCTCCACCCCCATTCATCCATCCATTTATTTTTTACTATCAAACATTATAGACGATTTCTTCCATCAATAGTTAATACCTAAACAATACCAATATCAATAACAATCAACAATATCATTTTGTTGTCAAGGCAACCTCCTTTAAACAATAAAAGTAGAAATACACCTTCATATATAGTTAATATATTTGCATAGAGACTAAAAATTGCAACTTGACTACAAAGATTGAAATTATTAATTCAAAGAATTTATATAAACCTCATTAAACAAGTATATATATATTATAATGCAAAAAGTAAAATTTATTTTAAATAGCTATTTCGTATGACCTCTTTATCATTACTCTACAGAGAAATAATGAGGCAAAAATATGTATTTGCTACTTAAGTTTTAGTTGATAAAGTTTTTAATGTTTCTTATTTATAGTTAAATTTGATAATGCAGATAAAAACATGATGGCTATCAAGATTAACTTCAATATAACTTTTTAAAAAACGTTAAGCTTGCTTGGAAATTCTCTATTTGAAAAAGCATTATGGAAGGATAGGAAACTGAATTAACTATTACATGGCAGTGGTCTTCCTATATTTATTATATATATTTATATTTATAGAAATATTAGCCTAAGGTTAAAATCTAATGCACAAATCAAAAGGTTTTCAGAAATTGGAAAATATTTTAAGCAATATCAAAGTTTTTATCTAAATAATATTCAGTTTATAACTATCTAAGTTAGCTATCAATTACTGTTTGTGAGTTGATGTCTAGCTTTTAATTGTTAATGAGTGAATACATAAAAACGTCGTCAATCAACAATTAATAATTTTAGAAAATAATTAAATATATATATTTCTGCAATCTTATATAAAGCTTCTAAATAGCTTTTTGCTTTGGTATATGCTGGTTTAAATCTTTAATATAAAGATACGCACTGAGATAGTGAACAGGGGAATATGATAGCTTTCATTAGTAATGATAAAAATTGTATAATATCATGAGAATGTATTTTTGTTAGTATAAAAAAACATTCTTATATGATTGATTATCTCTGAAAAATTTTATTTTTTTTATTTAAAAGTAGTTGGATAATCGTTTATTGATTAACATTAGACGTTCAACACATAATTGCTTATAAATCAGCTACCTGTATTTTTTTTGGTAATCTTTTTTTTAAAGAAATTTACATATATGCAAAAGCATCTCCCATTTTTATGGGAGGCTGTTGCACTAATCATTGCACCACAAAGTACTTCACTTTTACTATACATATACATAACAACTGAAATACAGGCTTATTATACACCTGTATGAATATATGTAATATATAGTAATTGGTTGGCCAGTTGAAGAGTTGGAGTGGATTGAAGCCTGTCCATTAAAGTATGAAGACTGGCTATCTTAATATATATCTGAGCACATATTGCATATATGTGTGAAGATGATAATATGGACCAACTGATGATTGCTGGTTTAGCATGAAGTACGTATATTGGTGATTATTTATCTTTTCAACATATATGGGTCAAATGTAGCAGTGTTATGAAATAGAGAAGAGAGTGGTGGGTCAGGTGAATGTCTGTGCTCATATACCCTATATATTATATATGAAATATTTTTAAATATGTGGAAATTTCCATTATATTTATATTTAGAATAAGTACAGTCAGATGTTAACAAGACGGAAATCAAAGAAAATAGTAATTGTTAACATCAGACTGCAGTTTTTGTAAACAAAAATACAACAAAAAAAATCCACATATTTAAAAATATTTCGTCAGTTATATCCTTAAAAGTTATTGAATTATATATATAAATTATTTAATAATTGGGAACTCCATTATATAAATGAAATTAAAACCACAGCCAAAGTATATTAAAGTGCAACAATAACCAAATTGGTTCTATAGACTAAAGCAAAGCAATAGCAAACTTGTTCAATCTACAATTAACCAAAAGATGAGCATTTTTAATCACTCACTCATGTTGTTGGATATGATCTAGTAGCTGAACATTATTAAGAGCTGAAATACAATGTATAATAACATTTCTTACATCCCAACTGAAATTAAGATTCTCCATCAGCAAGGCATGTATTCAAATTTAATATTTTTTATAGATATAAATTATTTAATAAATGAGAAATCTGTTATATAAATGAAGTTAAAGCCAAGCCAAGATATATTAAAATGAAGCAAATAAACAGACTGGTTCTGCAGGATGAAAGATAATAATAGCAAACTTTTCCAAGCTACTATTCTTCCAAAGACAACTGCTTTTGATCACATTGTTATGTTAGAGCTAGTAGGTGGACCTTATAGCTATAAAAGTTGAGATACATTGTATAGCGACATTTTTTTACATCCCAACTGAAATTAAGACTCTCCCATCAGTAAGTCATATATTTATATTTAATATTTTTAACTGGTTTATATATGAGTAAATTATTTAATA
Organism: Epiperipatus broadwayi; assembly: GCA_028023455.1. Classification (NCBI taxonomy): domain Eukaryota; kingdom Metazoa; phylum Onychophora; class Udeonychophora; order Euonychophora; family Peripatidae; genus Epiperipatus; species Epiperipatus broadwayi. The sequence goes on along the minus strand of JAQFVV010000012.1, from coordinate 4,085,242 downwards.
AATGGTAACTATTATTTTCCTTCAGCCTGCACAACTGATCTTATTGGTTGCTGCATTTTAGTACACACTAGTTGTGGTTTTAACTTCATATATATAATGGAATTCCCATTTATTATATAATTTACATCTATATTAACTCATTAAAAATATTAAATTTACACACACATATATATATCACTAGATGGAGCTTTACCATAGCTCCTAACAAGATTTGTTTACATAAACACCGCGAGAGATAGAATTCAATATCTCTTTCGTTGTCTCCACTTCCAGACCATAGTTTGGAGCTAGTTGGCTCACGTCAGTGAAGAGTTAAAAGACTAGAAACTAGATCTAAATACTAACTCTAAAATCAGCATTTATCAAACACGTTTCTATCAGTTTGAAAGCATGAAATTTCTCAGACACGTTATGTCTTCAAATCCAGCTAAACAAACTAGATAGCTATATGGGTCTGAAATCAGTTCAGTTTCACCATATAGTAAAAGGGTCTGCAATATATATCATTGCAAAAACCTTCAAGGGTACATTTATGATAAACAAAACAAGTTATAAATTTCGTAACTTCCTTTTAGCTTGCATTTTATGATCACTAGATGGAGCTTTACCAATAGCTCCTAACAAGCTTTATATATATGTGATGAAACGATATGCCATATTCACTGTATACATATATGAAATTGATGTTGTAAAAATAGTTTTTTATTACCCAAAACACTAAGATATATCCAATGTTACTGTACAAAGATTTAATTTATAAATTTATTATGCTACTGGCTACACAAGAGTTTCTACAATTATTAACTAATTCTTAATACTGATATATACAGAAGCTTTTCTAACATCAGCTTTATATATACAACATAGATTGCAGCAGGCTTAACTTTTACAATGTCGGTGTTGTGATTAATTAATACTTCATAATCTAATCGGTCTTGAGTTTTGTATTTTTTTAAAAGATAGGGCCTTGTCTATTTTAATGATATACTGGCAGTGAGATTATTGTAACTATAAAATAATGTTCATATATAAAAACACTTATTCCGAAAGAACTAATTGCCGAGTATTTTCAAACTTTTATAAGTAATATATTTATGATATAGTAGTTACTATTTTACATTTTGTACATTTGATTTATATATACATAAGATTAACATAATTCGATTTTTAAAGAGTAAAAAAAAAGGTAATTAAATATTTCTTCTATTTTTTCACTCTTTTATTACAAACGAGGAAAATATCCACATTAAAATAGAGTTATATTAAAAGTATAAAGTCCAATACCAGAATGTTTTTAAATGATTAAAAGAAAACCAACTGTGACTTTCACCTCCAAAATGATTAACCTGGTACTATTAGAAGATTATCCTTTTGTAAGTAGATTTCCCTCAGCTTCATATGCCAAACATTAATCTCTTTTGAAAACATTTAAATAACTGATTTAAATGCTTTAATTTTTTTTCAACAGAAGGTGGCATTTAAAGATGTAATTAATAGAATATTAGCATAGAAAACTAATTTTCATTTGATTTTAAATTTGATGTATGATAGGAATGAACAAATTGTTGTTTGTACATTTAAGAGAAAGGTATATTTAAAATAAACTTGGTATTTAAATACATTTTAAAAGTGCTTTTAAAGTAATGACTTTTAACTAATGTCTTTTAGATTGTTAATAAATAACTTTTGAAAAAAATCCAATCAAAATAAACTACCGTATGCTTTTATTTAAATGCATGCATGCATGCATAAATATAAATTATTATATATATTGTATATATAAATGGACAAATAGAACATCTTTTAAAATATAGTATAAAAAATGGTCTTAGCATTTTCATGCATAAAATACCACCCTCATCAATAGTACGTTTATATAATATTATACATTATAATCAATTAGTATTTCTGATTATACTGGGAGGTTTTACTCGCTGTTCAATGTAGATTCTGTTCGATATTTTATCACCAACTAATTTGATTTGAATTGTGTAACTCCCCATACTTGATCGATTATAGCTAATTAAAAGACCAATAAGTGTCTAGATTTGAATTAACTGTTATCCCATGCCATTCTTTATATAATATCTATTAATAAATAGTAATTAGTAACTTTAAAAAAATCATTACTTTATAAAATGGATTCACCTGAGTAAACAAAATAACCTTCAAATATCAAATCCATAGAATATGAACAATGTAAGTGTTTTACAATGATAATATTTTAAAACAAAAATAAAAAAAAATATTTACAGTGGCCAATTTAAAAATGTACAATCTGTAATGTATAATGTCTTAGACTGCCTATTATTATATATTATAACACAGCAAAATGTACAATCACGTGATCACTATTTCTTATGCTTGCTCATAACTGTTATTAAAACAGGCAAAACTCTCTATAGAGTAATATCACTCAGTGCATCCATTGATTGCTCTGGCTTGCACTGAGTGGCCCTACTGTATCAACAAATTAAAAATCCTACTCATGTATTAGAAGTTGGATCTAAAACATACATGTTCATCATCTGTAAAAAAATTTTATGGACTTACTTTTTGCTAACTACTGTAACACATGTTATTTATATATATATATAACTTGTATTTTATGACAAAAATAGACATGAATTAAGTTTAATTCTGATTATAACTAATATAAATGCACTTCATATAGGAATGAATGTATAAGCATGAAAGCTACAAAACTTTTTTTTTTTAAAAAAAAAACATCTTAATTAACTGGAAATAATTTTTGAAACAGCATAATTGTCATTCTCATAGATATGAGTATAAAACTACTTTGAATTTTTTTTATATTCTATGATTTTACAACCATATAAAAATTATTTTAAGAATCATAAAATAAAGCATTTTGTTTATCCATGACAATTCATTCATTATGGTTTAAATCTTTCTTTCTTTGTAGCGCAGATTTTTAATTTTAGAGCTGCTGTAATTATATTAATGAAGTAATAATTTGATTAATACATTGTACTTTATTTCTACCTTCCATATTTTAATTTATATCCATGTGATGATTGTATATACAGCTGTATATTATATAATTGTAAAAGCTATTTAAATGTACAAAAATAGTTATTGTTTTTATAAAAATATTAAAGAAAAAGATCATCGTGTACTTAATTTTTTTTAAAATTGATATTTGAAATTTAAAATGATAATAATAATAATAATAATAATAATAATAATAATAATAATAATAATAATAATAATAATAATAATAATAATAATAATAATAAATAATCAATTATTATTTTTATTAGTAGTAGTACTAGTAACAGCTGCGATAGGAATAATAAAAGTATTTTCATTATTTGTGAACTTTTTAAATTTTTCTTCATTAAGATTTTATTGTGATAATTATTTTTATAAGAGTTATTAAATAAAACAAACTTATCTATCTTGACATCAGAGCAACTATGGCTGTTAAATATTTAACTATTTAAATCTTTATTTGGACTAGTTAACCCAATGACAGCTAAACAAGATGTATATTTATATATCTTAGCTAGCAATAAAACAAGCATTTATTTAACATTACTTGGGATACGAACTCAGACTTTCACACGACCCTAAATTCTCCATACCATCTCATATTGCTGACCCACCTGATCACCCACATGTTGAAAAGATAAATAATCACCAACATGGGTGTGATCAGGTGGATTAGCATTATGAGATGGCATGGAGAGTTGAGGGTCATGTGAAAGTCTCAGTCCGAATCCCGCATATATATATAGGTTTAAGCCTGTATAGTGTATTAATTAACATTTCTTTCTAATTTGCAAAATATAAATAACAAAACATAACAGCTTTGAACTAAAGCCTTTAGATTTAGAGAAACATTTTTATTGATTGATAAATCTATCAACATTTAGAATTTAAAAAATCATAAAAAAGAGAATTAGTTCTTTGAATCGTTATGCTTATTACATATCTTGCATGATATAATGTAGTGATAGAATAATAGACTCAAAAATGCTTATTACTATGAGATAAGTTAATTTTTAATTGAATTATATTTTTTTAACTATTTATATATATATATATGCACTTATTTATAACATACAATAATTTAATAACTATACAATTATAATTTTCATACCTTTAATTAATAAATATTTTTCATAAATATAAATTATTGCTAATTATAATTTGTTAAACACATGGCATAGCTGATGAGGATGGTTTATTTATCACTGCCATAATAGAAGTTTTAGTTTTTTATCGATTGTTTATTTTGTATTTTACTTTAATTAAATAAGTTGATAATATTATTTTATATTATTTTTATAAGATATGTTTTAAAGAATATTTTATAAATGAAATAAAAGTTAATTTTGCATTAGTCTATAAAAAAAAGTATAATAGATCAACACATTATTTGTTTAACTAGGATTATTAAAAATTCTCTCTATTATCAAAAAAGAACAAAAGCAAAAATTAAATTGAATGTAAATAAATAGATTTTTATTTTTTGATAAACTATCAGGGATGAATATAAACTCATTGCAGAAAATTTCTGCCATTGTTAGAAATTTCTCACTTTCTAAAAAAAAATACCTCTACTTATCGTTGCATAGTAAACTAAAATGCATAATCCTTTGTCATGAAATTCATTTGAGCTGCTATTTAATAATAAAAAAATGGCCTATGGACATTTGTTCAGTCTTATTTCGCTATTTTCCATGGTAGTTTATTGGAAAATAATATGGTGTTGTTTATGCAGTTAAAATCTTCCTCAACACCATAGAGCTATATAAGCTATATAGTATCTGTTCATTATAATGAGCATTGCTAACATCAATTATGGTCCACTCAATCAATTATTTCTGATGCTCTATAAGCTAAAATAAATTTTATTTATCATGGGTTGTTAATTAGGGCTTTAAAATCTGAAATTTTACCAGACCAATGGTCAGCAATCATTTTAATATGAAGAGTCATTCTACTTAAATATTCCCGATTAAAGAAAATAGAATACGTAAAAAATAAATGGATAAAAAATATGAATTTTTGAAAAAGATGTTGTTGTATTTTAGTAATTGAACATAAGAAAATCAGTGTACATATAAAAAAATTGAAATTATTTTAAAAACAACAACAAAAAAACATTTTGACCCTTTTATTTATTAACAGATTTTTATTATTTAAACTTTCATCCTATATAGCATTCCATAATAAAACTCAATCTAAAATGCAATATGGAAACGTGCATTTTCTCTCTCCTATAGTCATGAAAATATTTATTTACAAATTCATGTAATTAGAGGGGATTTGAACACCATTCTGTATAATCAATACACGATACACATGATCACAAACAAGTGAAAAAGATAAAAGATCTCCAATATATATTGTGCTGAACCAGAACTCATCAGTTGGTACAGATCATCATCTACCACACACATATATAATCAGTGCTCAGTTGATATTAAGATAGCAACTCTTCAAACTGTAATGGACAGGCTTCAATCTTCTCCCTTGTCCAATTCTTCAACTATCCATAGAGAGTGGAGAAGATTGAAGCCTATCCATTAAAGTTTGAAAATTTGGTTACCTTAATATAAACTGAGCACTGATTGTATATATGTGTGGGAAATGATGATTGGGACCAACTGATGAGTACTGGCTCAGCATGAAATACGAATATTGGAGATCTTTTTTTTTACATGTATGTAATCATGTGCATTGGTTATATAGGATGGAGTGAATAGTTGAAAGGAGCTTAAATGTCAGTGTTCAAATCCACTGTAATTACATCTAAAATTCAATATATATATATATATAATATACTTGAATTCAAATATTACAAGTTCAAGTAAAAATAGAAAATATGTTTATGTTTATCATGATATTAAAGAGCCCCAAGCTTCTGGTTAAAAAACCATTGTGGCTTGCAAGTCACAGGGTGCCAATCCAGTATGAAGTTTGATTTTTTTTCTTTTAAAATTCTATTAAGAAATTATTCTTACTACAATTATTCAAAGCTAACTATTTGTTATCAAAAAAAAAATTTAAGAGTACATAAATATACGATTTTTTAGATAAAATTGTTTATAAATTAAGGTGTTGAAAAACAATGAGAAATTTACAATTTAGAGAATGCAAACAAGAAGAGAATCGGGCATAGAGTGAGAAGTACTTTATGATAGATAATACTACTATATATATATATATTTTAAATTGTGAAGTTAAAAAATAGTCGTTTAATTATTAATAAAAATCAAATTAATAAACCTTATTTTAAATTATTGAACTGTAAATCTGCATCTACAAACATTGAGAGAAATCATATTATATGAATAGAGAGGAATGTTGATAAATATTTTCAATTTAAAAAGAATAATGGAAACTGACTTATTCTATAACTTAATTTCATTTTTATTTACAAATAATTTCATTCTTTTATTTAGCTAGTTAATACCAACTTGATAAAATGTTGACTGTACAAAATAAAACAAAAATTCAATTTATATTTTAACAGTTTCATATAAATCCTATTTTGTAATATTAAAACTGACTAACGTAGAAGAAAAAGTAATTTAATTTCATATATACTATACTTAAGGTTTCTACTGCTGTCTCTGATAAAAAAACATATATTCGTCTTTTAAATGTATATTTAGGATTGAATAATAAAAAATAACTGTTAACAAAATAAGCTGTCTTTTTTTAAAAAAAATAAAAAGCCAGTCAAATGTTTTATGTCATCAAATTATTGTTTGCTGTTTTTTTTTTTTACATTTCTTTAGGCTATTTCACTAATTTATTCTAACTTTGTTTTATTTAATTATCTATTTGGAATTAGTCTCATATCATTTACTTTATCTCGCCTCTATTACTATATTTGTTTATTGTTGCTATAACTACAGACAATTCTCTATTTACATAAATGGTCAATTTCATGATTTGTTTATATTAGATTAATTGTGTACAAGACTAATGTTTACTATTAACTATGGTGTGAATTTTGAAAGTATATAATAAATTAAAAAATAAGGATTACAATATATCACAAGAGAATACTAATTCAGAGTTACAAAAGTGGAAAAAAATAGTTTTTCATATATCAAGCATTGGTGGCCGAGTGGTTAGCACAGCTGTCTTACAAGCAGTTGTCCCGGGGCTTTGATACATTAAAAAAAAGTCTTGTTTATTTTAAAAATATATTTATTGACATAATAAAATTGTACAGATGAATAATAAATGCACTTTGTTAATGTTGGCTCATCCATTGCTGACATTGGTCTGGTAAATGTATGCCAGAGCCATTCTCTGCACTAGCAGGTTGATAAAAGTCTTGTTATTGTACAATATCAGCTTTTACCAAAAAATTCATATTACAGTATATACCATTGATCACTTGAAGATTAAATTTTCTTTGTAAAATATGGGGTTATACATCATTTATCTCATTTGGAAATTTTAATGCAGTGATTATTTGTTTTTATTGAAAATTAATGCTGATTGCAAAAATCTTTTAGAAAAAGAAATATACAAGATCTGGGGGTCGGATCAAAAAAATCATTGTTAGTTTTTCATTTCAATTTAAATCTTAACATAAATTATTATAATATCAGCAATAAATTAAATATTCCAAGTTATGATAATTTCTTTTAAAAACTAGACTAAATAAAAGAGGAAAATATCCAAAAACTTGTTTAACGAAGTCTTTTTCAAATTTCCTCACAATAATTATAAGTTACAAAATACTTTATTCTTTCATTAACATTATGCCTCAACCTCACAAACCAAAAATTAATCACCCACTTTAAAAGATGGTGTCTGGAGCCCAAGTATCTGGACTTCATCATCAAAATTAACCTTAGCACGCTTCCCACAAACTGGTTCCTGTTTTACCGAAGAGGTAACTCCAACATTGATCTGACCTGCAGTTTATGTTCTCATGAAGAGGAAACCATTGAGCACTTCATATATCACTGTCCAAACCTTAAAATGGTCAGAGATATAGTCTTCACCAACTCCAATATCAGACCAGACCTAATTCTCTCACCCATAAAAGTGATCCACACCGGAACATTTGCTATTATTAGACTATCCATTTTCATTCTCTATGCAATCTGGGTAGTATGCTGCAATTTGACAATGGAACTGCCCTATCTAGACCCAGGTCTGTTGTTCTGCATAACAATAAGAAAAAATCAGGAAAAGAGATGAGCTCATCTCTCCCAAAAAATCCTCTGAGGACACTTGGAACCTATTCACCCTCTCAACTAATAACAACAGAATGACAAACATTCTGGCCTACTAAACCATTCACAAGAACTCTCAGAACTTAGCATAACCTCGTTTAACTTTGTATATATCCTTTCCAATTTGTACACAAAGTAATTAATAAATATATTTTTGAAACAACATTATGATTCTTTTATCCAAGTCATTTTTTATGCTTGCTAAAATGTATACTTTAAATATTATTTTATAAATAGGTTATTTTATATTATGAATGCATTTAATTTTAAAAATGTAAAAAAAAATTATAAATTTATAACTGCTAATATTGTTATATTTGAATGCAAAAATGGAAGGTACAATATTATTCAATGATTAGAGACACTCAATAATATAAAAAAAACATACTGAAGATTATTTCTAAAACAGATTCTACTCAATTATCTTAAAGTACATGATCATTATTTTTTTCTATATAAGGTTATTATGGTTGACAAAATAGAAATGGGTTGTACATTTGTTAATGAAATTTGTGTGGAAGGCACTGAAAATTCAGAATAGATTACAGATGTCCTGAAAGTATATCAATATATACATTTCATGTTCTGCATTGTAACACATCAATAAATTGAATGCTTAAATATTATTCAAGCTGAAGTAAAGGTGGACTTATTTACTTCAAGATAGTAACTATTCTTGAAGACTATTATTAAAAAAATACTTTTGAATTTCCTTTTCCATTGTTGCAATAAGGATCCACTCTCGTCAATATATATGCAGCAGGCTGTATATAATATAGCTTGCTCTGAAAATAATTGCCATGCATCATATTATGGGGAGATGAGGGCTTCGATGTATACAAGACTATCACAACATAAGTGTGTGTATAACAGGGCACTGGTAGACCCGTCCCATCCATCCATTTTCACACAGCATAGAGCTACAATAGGCCACTCTTGCATTCCAGATAATCCTTGGGTGGTGTGCAGAGAGTGATATGAGTTAAGGAGGAAGATTAAGGAGGCTTATTTTAGTGCTTCGGACATTAATTCCTCATGCTGAACATTCTGCACCACTATCTTTCATGGCTTTGAAAATGAAGGCTTCACCCTTCAAAAGTACTAAGCAAAATAAATAAATAAATCTTTTTTCCCCCTATATGCCATAGCATAAGCTGGGAAGCGAACCCGCTAACCTGGGACATCTGCTTGTAAAGCAGCTGGCATGTTATAACTGATTGTGTGAAATATTAGCGTAAAATATTTGAATATTACATATATATATCAACACAGATTTGACAATTTTAATAAGTATATTCTTGTATGTAATTATGTTCTGTGAAGCAAATTTGTTGCTCCTCAATCAATTGTATATATCACTGGGTTCTGTGAACAAATATGTTTCCCAGTGTTCACAAAAACATGCAATGTAAGTATCATTAGCATTAAATGACAATTATAAATTTAACCTCTCTGCTTAAAAAATATAGCTTAGATTTATAAAGATATGTTTTGGCATTGATTTATAGCTAATTCTTTTTGTCAGAGTATGTATGCCACTTTAAAACTGTTATGCAGATTGAATTCCAAGTAATTCACTGGCTTATTAATCTAATGTTGAAAATTCTATTTTTAGAACATTCATAATCTTTCTTATAGTCTTAATTGTTTTATAAATAATAAACAGGGTTTTTTTTTATCATTTTTTTGATAATCAATTTTACACATTTCTAACATTATTCTTTTTTTTTTTTCAAATTACATTTCTCTTTATTTTATTTTGTTTTAAAAAATATTTTTTGTGCATATTAAGATATATTTCATTGATTTTTTTTTCCATTTTACATCAATTATTTACTATATTTTATTGTTAATAATTCTTTTCTACTGTTTATACAACTATTTTTAGAATCAGAATTTTTTGACCTTCAATAACTTTTTTAAACATTGAATTAATCCATTTAAATAATTTTTTCTATAAAATTATATTTTTAAGAATATTAATGTGCATATAATTAACTAGATCAAATATTGTAAAACACATTCTCAATACAATTTCTTATTTTACTTCTATTCTTAATACTTATGCATTAATGTGATTTTTATATATATATTTGTGCATGTGTAACATAATGATGATGATCTCTTTAAGACACATTTTTTTTCAGAAATTATTAGTAATATATATTTTAAACAATCTTGAATTTTATTATGATAATTAATTTTGCTTTAAACACACATGTAGTATGAATGGATACAAAGCTAATCATTTTCATGTTACTTCTTTTATTATAATATCGAGATTTAAAGTGGTTAAAAATACAAAACATTAATGCATTATCTTTTAAGCAGTTATTTTTTCATTAAATAAAAACATTTATGTCTTTTATATATATATAATATTTAATATAAGTATAGTATATGTACTTAAACTAGATGTAATTAAGAGAGATTTGAAATCAGACTTTAAGCTCTTTTCAGTCATCCACTCTATCTAATATAATCAATATACAGGACCACATATGTATAAAAAAGATAAATAATCTCTAGTATATGTATTTCATGTTGATCAAGCACTCAGTGGACCAATTGATGAGTGCTGGTTCAGCACAAAATATGTATATTGGAGATTATTTATCTTTTTGACATGTATTTGATCATGTGTATTGGTTATATTAGATATAATGAATAACTGAAGGGTGTTTGAAAATCAATCTCTCTTAATTATATCTGCATGCATTTCTAATTTTTACTCTTTTAACTTTAATTAAATAAATCATATCAAACACAAATAACTTTCATTGTATATATCTAAAAATAAAATTAAACTAACAAAAAAACTAAATTGTGTCCATTGACAATTTTTAAATTTCTACTTCTGTTTTTTTTTTTTTTGATACTTATGAGAGGTTTCATGGACGATTGACGTCACTCTAATTCCATCATTTTTAATGATAAGATAGACATTATACACTTATTAGATAGGTTTTTAAAAGTTCTATAAGATGCTGCCCTCTCTTGAATTATTTTACAAGTAAAAAATCAATAAAACTGGCAGTAAAGCTTATCAAAGAAGAAAGCTTGTCAGTGATTGGCTCTTTGCCTTCAAAGACAGTCTGATTGGCTGGCAAGAACAAAGAAACCACATAAAGAAAAACGCTAAGATTTTCAATTCGAAAATGATAAACAAATATTTTAGGTAATTATAAAAGTATTTTCTGACCAATTATAATTATTTTAGTAAAATAATGCTAAAAATAAAATTATTTTTAAAAAATATTTAAGATTTTAGTAAAAATATTTAAGATTTTTTCCGTAACGTAAAACTGAAAAAAAAATTTTATGTCAGCAACTTTTTCTAATTCGTTACTAAGTTTAGCTTTTAATTTTCTGCTATGGATACAATAAACAAATAGAAATTTATTTTTGAAAGAATTTTCGTTCACTTTCATAACCTGACAAATTATTAATATACTTTTCACAAACGAATCTAAAGTGAATATGATATTAAAGGTGAATATATTTTGACAATTGACTTTGTCTTGGCCAATTAAAAGTTTTGATTTTTAACTCACTCAGGCCAATAATATAATTAGCAGTCAAAAGGTTAAATAATACAAATGCCAAAATTGTCATGAACTATACGTATTTTAATATGGTTCTATATATATATATATATGTACATTACAAAAATAATATAATGATCATAAGACATTATATAAACGTGTACAGAAAGAAAATATATCTTCGGTAAATATGAATACTCCATCAATTATATTTGATTATAATAAAACATGTAATTATGGTTTTAAATTTAATAATAGAGATATAAAAATTATTCCAATTGAAAGATGTAGTGAAAAACATAAAATTAAAGAGGCAATGATGATATTTAGGAATAGAGGTGGTTTAATGAATAGACAATCGGCTAATATAAAGACAACAGAAATGTGGGAAATTTGAATGGATTGAATTATGGGTAATGCAAGTTTTTATTTTTTGTATGTTTGTATTAACAGTTGATAAAGTTTGTCAGTGAAACAATTGAAAGTACTTCTGGTAAAGAATATATTATTTAATTTTGAATACTGTGTTAAATATATTTGTTTGAATTATTAATATATATATATATATCATCATCATCATCATCAACCATTATCAATCCACTGCAGGATGAAGGTCTCTCCAAGTTTAATCCATCTTCTCCGATCTTTAGCTTCTCTTTTCCACAACACCCCTGCACATTTTCTTATTTCATCCATCCATCTATCTCACATGTGGTCTCTTTCTGGGTCTTTTACAATCTTTTGGAATCCAGTTTAAAATTTCAATTGTCCATCTATTATCATTTCTTCTAGCAATATGTCCAGCCCAACTCCATTTCAATCTTTTAATTTTTTCAATAAGGTCAGTACACCTGTTTGTTGTCTTACCCATACATTGCGTTTTCAATCTCTTCTTGTTACTCCCAACATACATCTCTCCATACTCCTTTGAGTGGTCTGAAGTCTCTGTATTGCTCTTCTATTAAGTGTCCAAGTCTCAGATCCATAAGTAAGAACTGGTAAAACACATTTGTTAAAAACCATTCTTTTCAAACACATAGGCATATTTCCTTTTAGTATCAAGTTATTTCTACCAAAAGCACTCCAACCAAGTTTAATTCTATGATTAATTTCCTCCATTATGTTTCCATCTGTATTAATAATCTGACCTAGGTATTTGTAACTGTTAACTTCTTCTAATTCTTCATAATCAATCTTTATTTTCATATTTTGAGCAAATCGATTAAACATTACTTTAGTCTTTTTAACATTTATCTTTAGTCCTACTTTTCTACTTTCATCTGCTAACTCCTGCAACATTTCCTGCAGCTCTGAAGCATTATTTGCAAAAACAACTACATCATCTGCAAAATCTAAATGACTTAAATACTCTCCATTTACTTTCACTCCTTTAGTTTCCCATTTTAATCCACAAAATACTTCTTGCAGCACTGCTGTAAAAAGTTTTGGAGATATGGAGTCACCTTGCCTTACACCTTTCTCAATGTTGATTTTTCCAGTATCATTAGCTGTTGCATTTTTATAAATATTCTTTAAAATATGACAATATCCTGGATCAATACCTTGACGATCCAATGCTTTAATCACTGAAGAAATGTGTATAGAATCGAATGCCTTTTCATAATCTACAAATCCAAAACATAATGACAACTCATATTTATTTGTCCTTTCTATGACTTCTCTCAATACCTGGATATGATCTATTGTACTAAAACCACTTTTAAATCCAGCTTGTTCTCTTGGTTGGTGGAAATCCAAAGTTCTCTGTAGACGAATTGTAATTATCTTGGTAAAAATTTTATATAAAACTGATAAAAGGCTGACAGGTCTGTAATTTCTAATATCTTCTTTATCTCCTTTTTTAAATATTAATATTATTACTGCATTCTTCCAATCTTCCGGTACCTCTTTATCATTTAGACATTTGGTATATAACTTTGCTAAAATTGTTTCTATTTCTTCACCTCCTTCTTTTAATATATCAATTATAATTCCATCATTTCCTGGAGCCTTTCCTTTCTTCATACATTTAATTGCATGTCTCACTTCTTCATTTAAAATTCTGGGCAATTCAGAAGATGTAATAGATATAGGAGGTACTTGTTCTTTATTACTATATAATTCTTGATAAAAATCTTCTACCAATTTCATGATGTCATCTCTCTTTTTAGTAATAATTCCATCTTTTTTTCTTATTGCAGATATAAATTTCCTACCAATACCAAAATGTTGTTTAACATTCTTGAGACTTTTATTTTCTTCTACAGCTTTCCTTGCTATTTCACAGTTATACTTTCTTATATCATTTTCAACTTTTTTCCGTACCATTTTACAAAATTCGAGATATTCAATTCTTTTTAATACATCATTTTTGTATATCTTCATATTCCTTCTTTTCTTCATAAATTCTCTAGTCTCAGTAGAAATTTTATTAGTCAATTGCTGCTTTTTTCTACCAGCTATCTTTGTTGCAGTTTTTAAAAGTGTATCAGTTATTTTCATATTAATTTCATTCAAATCTGAATCATGTTCAAAATCTCCTAACACTTGAAACCTATTTGTAAGTTCTAATTTAAATTCATTAGAATGTTTCTGAAGATTAGGAATATCAACTGTAAATATTGTTTTTCTCAATAATTTTTGTCTCTCTAGTTTTACATTAACACGTAGCTTACACCTTACTAATCGATGATCACTTCCTGTGTTAAATTTATTAAGAACATTACAATCTTGAAATATGTATTTCCTGTTAGTCAAAATATAATCCAATTCTGCTGTACCTTCATTTGGATGCTTCCATGTCCATTTCCTTTTAACATTTTTTTCAAAAAATGAATTCATAATATAAAGTTTTTCTTTTTCTGCAAACTCCACAAGTCTATGTCCTCTCTCATTTCTATTACCATAACCAAAATTACCTACAGCAATTTCATCTTTCATTTGTCTACCAATTCTAGCATTAAAGTCTCCCATAACAATTTTAAAATGTTGTTTACTCTGATCAAAAGCCTTTTGTACATCCATATAAAAATCTTCTACTACTTCATCACTATGAGAACTTGTTGGGGCATAAACCTGAATTATCTGCATTTGGTATCTGCTATTAAGTTGTATAACTAATCTTGCAACTCTGTCCGATACACCATCAATCTCCACAATATTGTTCTTCCACTTTTTATTTATAATGAATCCTACTCCACTTGTATTTCCAATATGTGTGCCTTTATAATAGAGTATATGTCCACTTTTTAAATCAATTGTTTCTTCACCTTTTCTTCTAACTTCACAAAGTCCAATAATGTCCCATTTAATATAAGACAATTCTTCTTCTAATTCTTGCAATCTTCCTTCACTTGAAAGTGATCTGCAGTTGTAAGTACCTAAATAAAAAGTCATCATTAAATGGCAGCCTGGGTCCACAATCAGGGGATTCTTAGCACCCTCCGCCTTCGGCCACCAACCGCTGCCTTGGTTAGTGACTTTACAGCCTCCTGGGAATAAGGGCCATGCTTTATTTTTGTCTGTCATAATTGTATATATGTATTGGAAAAATATTTATCATTTACACAAACATTCATTCTGCCTTATCAGGCACTGAGAAGAAAGACCATGGTGTTTCTCGATTTTAAACTCAGAGATAAAAAGCCAATAAACTCACCACACTGGCTAATGCATGTTGGTGAGCAGCCCATCCATGTTCGTATACTATATGAATAATCACATAGTAATAACAGCTGCAACGACAAGAACATATGGAGTGGACATTAGGAATTTGCCTTGCTCGGTTCCTTTAAGGCCTCCAAGAGGAATCAAAGGATCTCCTTTCAGTTAATAGCAAACTCCTTTCTGCAGCCATATATATATATATATATATATATATATATATATATAAATATATTTGTTTGAATTATTAATATATATATATATATAAAGACATTGAGATATAACAGTTTCAATAATTGTGCATTGTTCAGCTATCATACACAAGAAAAACATTGAAAAATCAGTCTGCAATATTTATATATTTCAGATAATAAACAATAATCAGTCTGACTGAGTAAAACAACTTTTCCCAAATATAACAACTCCTCATCTTATATTAATAGTATCGGTTTAATTGATTTGATATCAACATGCAAATAAGTGGTATTGTTGTCATTTTCTATAAAATGTATAATTCCAATATAGTTATACTTTAATAACCCATTCAACATCAACTCCACCTGTCATATTTTTTCAATAGTGCCTATCGAATATTATGTTAAACATCACTCCATATTTGACTTTTTTTGTTATTAAATCTTATTTACGTATATTACATAACAAAATATTATATATTAGAATTTTATGATATTAAAAAAAGTGTTATATTTGCAATTAGTTATCATCAAAGAAACAAAAAAAATTCTAAAAGTTAATAAATTATTTATTATTGTTAAAATATTTCACTTACAGTTTTTATAAAAGTGATTTTCTTTTCATTGGTAGAGGCTGCTTCCAGTTCTCATAGCTTACTTGCTAAGAGTGGTCTTTTTAAAAATAAAATGTTTTCAAATATAACTCCCTACTAGGGATATTGTTTTTAGTTTAATAATTTCTTTTACAAAAAGAGTGCTTCATAATCATGAACAATTACTGAAAATAATATTTTTCATCTTATTTAGCCACAGTGTGAAACAGACTAAAATATTAGCCAATCACAAATCTTTTTTCCAAGCCACTTCCTTCATAGCTTTGTCATAATAATAGAATGGGTTGTCAATGATACACAAAGGTCTTTGTAGATCCATATATTGCTGACATCTTTAGAATTTTTTTTAAAAATTAATATATTAAACACCTAAAATGTCAACTATGAAAAAGGTACCTCAGCTGTAAAGTCTGATTTAGTTAAAGAGTTTTAGAAACTCATTTTATTAAATAACCTTGATTATGAAGTTTAATTTACAAAAAAGTGACTATAGCACCAAATATTAATTATTTAATATTAAATTAATCAATTTATTTAGCATTAATACAAGTGGTTGTTAAATTAGCAATTAAATTTGTCTTTATTTCAAGACAGCTAATGACAGTTTGTTAATTGGAAAATATCCCATATGAAAAAAAATGTATTTTATATGTATATAAATTGCAACTGAATAATAATTGTTAAATCAATCATATTTCATTATATATTTTTAAAATATGTTTATATATATAATTTACATTCAAATAATAAAACAATTAGAGTAATATAATTTCAAACTTTTAATCCATATAGAAATGCTTTCAATTCTCTAAGTAGTCTTTGTCAGCCAAATTTAAAACTTTTAAAACCAAATGTATATTATATGTTTCAAGACAATCCCTTTTTATTTTTAGTTTTCCCATAATTCCTTAATTTTTATATCTGATACCTGTTGATTTATTAAGGAATTAGGGGAAAGCTAAAAATAGAAAGGGATTGTCTTTGAACATATCTTATATGTTTAGTTTTAAAAGTTTTAAACTTAGTTGACAAAGACTAATCATATAGTTGAAAGCACTTCTATATGAATTAAAAGTTTGAATTTATATTACTGTATTTTTTTTTATCATTTGAGCATAAATTATATATATATATATAAGTTAAAAGAATACAGACATTGATTAATATTATATATGTGTATCTACACACGCTTGCATATATTAAATGAATTACTGATAAATTTATCTAAGTTAATCGATCAATTTTCTGGTACTATCAATTTTATAATTTACTGTAAAATTGAAAAAAAAAACAATCATTTTTAGAAAGATAAAAATTATTACCAAATCAAAAATCATTTAGGTTTTTTTTATAGCATGAAATAATTAAGATATATATTGTTAGTAGTTGGATTTTAATTTAAATTTGATGATGTTGTTAACTTAAATTTTAGCTTAATTTCAACTTTAAAATTAATTAAATTAATTTAAAAGTAATTTAAATTATTTCCATTGTTATTAAATGCTGCTATTAAAACAAGTTGTAATATAAAATGGGAAGCTATGGGAATAAAAATAAATGTTTTTGTAAGCATGATTCAGAGCTTCAGTAAATGTTGCAATATTTATCGGATAAACGTAAGAAACTAGGAGTCAAGGTAAATGTTAAAAAGACTAAAGTAATGTTAATGGATTTTCTCAAAAGGGAAAAATAAAGAGTGATCGTGATGCATTGGAAAAAGTTAACAACTAGAAATATCTTGGTCAGATTATTATTACAATTGGAAACATAATGGAGAAAGTTAATCATAGAATTAAACTTGGTTGGAGTGCTTTTCATAGAAATAACTTAATACTAAAAGAAAATATGTGTTTTAAAAGGTTTTAAATAAAAGTGTTTTACCAGTTCTTACTAATGGATGTGAGACTTGGACATTTAACAGAAAAACAATAAAGAGAAATATGGAGAGGGATAAGTTAAAGTAATATGTAAAATCAAAAATAAAATACATGGGTAAGAGAATAAACAAGTGCTACTGACTTCATTGAAAGAATTGAGACTGAAGTGGAGTTGGGCTGGACATATTGCTAGAAGATATGATAATAGATGGACTGTTGAAATCTTAAATTGGATTCCAAAAGATTTAAAAGATATAGAAAGAGACCACATTGGAGATGGATGAAATAAGGATTGTGCTGTCTTGATATGGAGAAGAGAGACTAGAGTTCAGAGAAACTGCATTAAATTTTCAGATATGCCTTCTTCCTGCAGTGGATCAATAATAGTTGTAAATCATTACAATGATAATACTATCACTGCCACTACTCGCTCCAAATTAATTCAATGATGAATTTTGATTACTCAATTGCAATGTGTCTATATTACCTTTCCATTATTATATCAAGATCGTCAAATGATTTATGATTCAATATGTTAATCTTGAGTCCACATTTTATTTATCAGTTTTTTTTTCAGGGTGATTAGTATAAATCTTCACATTTCATCTGAGATGTGCAAATACTTTATAATACTTTTAGTATTACATCATTCTAGGAAAGAATTGACTTACTATTCATTTTACTGTTATAATGTAAATAATTGAAATTATTTTTTGAATTGTTTTCATCATTATAGAATATGTTTATATACAATTAATTATATCACTTGAAACCTAAAAGTAAAATGAATTTGATGCTGACATTTAATATCTCATAATACAAATGGCTTTGTATTAATATTAAATTATTACATATTAAAAAAAAATTTAATCACCAAAATTTTAGGCAAAATTTATATAAGACCTGATGTCAAGTTTACTAAAAGAAATTTTATATAAACTTTGAATAATCAGATAATTATTATCAATGATTAATTACCTTCTATTCCAATTTTAATAATAATCCTGAGGTTAGTTGTACAAAAAAAGTTATTTTCAATCTTATGCTTAATCTGTCAAGATTAATAGTTTATTGGCGAATGATGTTTTTCATTTCTCTTTAGTGGTTGTTTCTCAATCCCATGTTTACTAAATGAATAAAAGTAAAACATTTTTTCCCCTCTGTTGGTCTTTCACTTTGTTTATTTTTCTCATTTATATTTAATTCTTCATAAATTATCTATTTCTTGTTATAGTGAATGATGGACGGCGTCTTTTATTTACATGACAGCTGCTTCACTATTTTGAAATGAATAAAAAGTGTTTGTATAAAGCTCAAGAAGTAATAATAAATGAAAATAAAAGTATTTATAGAAAAGAAAATAAAGTAAAAAATTTGAATGCCTTATTGCTAGTTTGAATGCCGGAAATGCCATATCATACACATAAAGATATATAGTTATATAAAAAAGTATATATATTTATACAAATTCATGTTAATACTGAAGTAATATATGAATAATAAAACATCTTTTATTTCAATCTGTCTATTTAATTATATAAATGCATAATATGATCATATTTTTATTTGCTATATAATAATTATATACTTTGAAAAGTTTTTTTCCTTCTGCTAATTGTAATGTATATATAAACATTTTGAACTTTTGGAAAATAAAAGATTATTGAGAATTTTAAAATTTGCTAAGCACATTTTTATTTACTAAGACCAGAATCATAACATTCAAAACTTTCAGAGTGCCTTGTGAGATTGAAGTAAGATGGAAATTATACAAATAACTGATTGAAATACTCCACTTTTTGGACAAAGGAATGCTGTTTTCTTTTTTGTTGAAGACGTGGAGGGGGGGGGGATTCTTAGAATTAAACCACACGTCCTTTATTTTTTGTTTTCTGTTATCACATTTACAAGATACAATGTTTATTTTTACCGGATCAAAAATGTGACCACATTCCAGTTCGTGCTCCAGAAAAACTGACTTGGCTCAGAGTTATTCATTGCACATTTATATAGCATGCTATGCAAATATAGTAGCAATGCTTGCATAAAATTCCCCATAGCATCAGCACTACAAAAAGCATTGCTGAATCAGATTTTATATATTGCTTAGAGAGTTTGATCCAAAGACAGCCTATCTGTTGTATTGTTTAGGAATCTGTTAAAATTGGGTGGGTTTTCAAACAACAAAAACTGAAAAATAAAAAAGGTATGTTTTATCGCTATAAAATTCAATGCTATCAATAAAAAAGAAAACAATGTTTCTTTGTCCAAAAAGTGGAATATTCAAATTAGCTATTTGCATAATTTCCACCTTATTTAAATTTCACCACACATCTTGCAGGTTTTGAATGCTACCGTTCTGGCCTTAGTGATGGAAAGTATGCTCTGGAAGTTTTAAAAATCTCAATATGGAATAATCTGTTCTTTATTAAATATTCAAAATTTATATATATATGTAGAAATAATTAATATGAATTGAGGTCGTTTGCTTCTGCTTTGTTTTTTGTTTTTTAATTTAATGGCAGTTGAGGCAGATTTAAGAAATTAACCGAAAGTACTTCTGCAAATTTAAAGACTGTTTTTAATAGTTTATTACCGTTACATTTATTATTTTTATTATATACAATATTTATATTAAAAAAATGTAATCCAACAAAAATCTAGATGTCACTATATATATAATCCTCATTTATTAACCTCATGTTTACAAATTACACTGAATGGGTAATAAACATTAATGAAAAAAAAATGTACTAAAATAATATCTTTATTATTGAATAACCTCATTTAAGTATTATTTACTAGGCATTCAGTCTTCAATTATATATTTTTTAATTAAGTACTCTGTTCAAAATTAAGTAATTGAAGCAACATGTATTTACATAAAGCTAGTACTACCTTGATCATCATAGGTTTATTATCAATATGTACATGCATATGCACAAAAGTTTTGCTACAACATTAAATAATGACAAATTCATTTAAATAACAAATAAAATTCTTATAAAGATATTAAAAATTAAATTTAACTAAAATTTTATTACAACAAATTAATACTAAACAAATTCATTATATTTGTTTTTATAATACATTAAATATATTTTGTTAGGATTATAAAGCTATTATTACAATAAAGCAATAAGAAGTATAAGAAAAAAGTCAAGCAATGGTGGCCAAGTGGTCAGCACAGCTGTCTTACAAGAAGTTGTCATGGGTTCACTTCCTGCCGATGCTTTGACACATGGAAAAAAAAGTATAAAAAAAAGAGTTTTAAACAATCAAACATTCTTATCATAAGTGCCAAAATCATAAATGCATCCTTTAGAATGCAAAAGAGAGAGAGAGAGAGAGAGGGAGGGAGGAGGGAGAGAGAGAGAGAGGGAGGGGGGAGAGAGAGAGAGAGAGAGAGAGAGGGAGGGAGAGAGAGAGAAAGAGAGAGAGAGAGGGAGGGAGAGAGAGAGAGACTGTTTCATCCACATATACATATAATCCACCTGAAGTAGCATTAGATTTATAAATAGCAGATGGTGTCCAAACAGATGTGAGATAATATTTTATAAAAATATAAAACATATCTTATATATATTTGTTATTTTTATTATATATATATATATATATGGATGATTTATATTGAATTATGAAAAATGATGTTGTTTATGCACAATTGGTAGAAAGAAATAGATCTACAAAACAAATTTTCCTGTGCAATTGTTTTTATATAATCTTACAAAAGTTTATTGTGAATAAGTGTTTTCTAATTTTAAGTAAGTTTTATGTTACTATTCTTAGGAATTGTATACTTCACAAATGGCACATTACAGCATAATAGATTATTATATATGTGCTTTCTGACTATAAAAAAATTACATTGTCAATAATAATATATATTTTATTTGTCACACTTTTGAATAAAACAAAATAAATCAGTATTATATAAAATGAGATTCTAGATTGTTTTAATTTTTGGTTAAAGATGTGTATAAGGACTAATAAATGCATATTTAATCCTTTCCCAGCTCTATATGCTAATCCACATCAACTGCTTTAGGTCACTCAAAATCAGCCACTTTTTTTAGCTATGTTACTGTTTATATACTTGTTTGAAAGCTTAGAAAAAGTCCCATAAGATGCTGATTTTTCTCGAATTATTTTACAAGTAAAAAATCAATGAATGTGATGTTATAAGTCTAACAAAAGAAGGGGGAAAATTGCTTGTTAATAAATTTTACTGCTACAATTTCTTTTGTTTCATTTCAAAAGTGATAAATGAATGTTTTAGACCATTTTAAAAGTATTTTTGACATATTATAAATTATTTTGATAAAATATGCTAAAAATAAAATTATTTTAGAAAAATGGTTAAGATTTTAATAAAAATTATTTACTTTTCCACAACCTAAAATGGGGGAAGAAATCACTGACATCAGAAACACTTTTTAATTGGTGAGTAACATTCATTTTAGATTTGCTGCTATCGAATATTTTTATAATTATAAATAAAAAATTATTTTTGAAAAAACTTTCATTCACTTTCATAACCTGACAAATTATTAATATACTTTTTACAAATAAAACTAAAGTAAATATAATATTAAAAGATGAATATATTTTTACAGCTGAGTTTGTGAATTGACCAATTACAAGTTTAGAGTTTTATCTCACTTGGCCAATAAAATTAATGACTACTGTAAAAGTTAATAAAGTGAACTACATTGAACACAATTTGTAAATCTTATTTTGCCAAAGTTTATTATTTCAAGTCTTATTTTGGCAGTTTCTAACAGTTGTTGGAATATATTTACCACTTTTTACTTGATTAAATTTATCTTTATTCTTTATAATATTTTAAAAAAATTAAAAATATTTGTTAGAAATATACATTGACAAACAAATATTATTATTAAAAAGTTTATTTCAACTTTACAAATAAATATATATATATATATATAACATTAAATGAACTGAAATAAATATTAAGACTAATAAAAATAATATTTTTTAATTGGATAATTACTGCATTATTTAATAAAAGTGTTAAATTAATAAAATTAATTTTTTTTAAATTCAGTTTCTAAAACTCAAACAAATTATTGTTCAAATTACTTAGAATTAATGAAATTCTTTTTTAACATTTATAATTCTATTTTATTATTTTTTAAAAATTGACAAAAATAAGTCTGCTATGGTTCATATATATGCCTTCTTTATCAGCCAATTACAAGATACATAATAAAATGGTCAAATATTCAATATAACAATTATTTGTCCACAAAGATGTTATATATATATATATATGATCAATAGATGGCATTTTACCAAAAACACCATCAAAGCATATGTCAGATCATGATTTCAAGCTGATTTGCTATCATCAGTGAAGGATAGGAATAAGCTTATTCCTATCCTTCACTGATGATAGCAAATCAGCTTGAAATCATGATCTGAGGGTGGAACTAATGAAAGAAATAGTGAATATTTACTCAGATGTTTATGTAAACAAACATACACTTTGATGGTGTTTTGGGTAAAATGCCATCTATTGATCATAAATACAAGCATTAGCAAGTTTTAACTTGTTTTTATATATATATATAATCAATCTAAATAAAATTGAAATAAACAATTAATTATATTTACAATTAATTATTTAATTATCAACCTGACTTTCATCTCTACATCTTGAAAAAGTCTCAATAAGAAATGAAAGCTGGGTTGATAATTAAATAATTGTAAATATAATTAGTTGTTTGTTTCAGTCTTATTTAGATTGATTATTATACAAATTATATAATTTATTTTGACTTGTCTTTTTCTAAAAGTAAATCTTTTTCAAATAAAATCTGAATCTAATAACATTATTTTTCTAAAAATTAAATATTTCATAAATAAGTTTGTAAAAAAATAAATATGTAAACAAAGTATGGAAAATATACATTTTCACATTGAAAACTGAAACAAAAATATGATACTCTTAAAAGTTCTCATAAGCACTTTCATGTTGAAAAAACAAGAAACTATCAATCAGTGACATTATAAACTGGTTATTTGTTAATTTGTAATGGATTTCTTTGTATAATACTGACATCTTGATATTTTTTTTAAAATTAATAAATCAATATCATTTTAGTTTCAGTTTCTGTATCAAACAAATGAAAACTGGCAAACTAATGATAAAGATAGTTGCAAAAGCATGCATTAAATATCAATGACATCATAGTCTTACATTCAGTATTACTGAAGGGTTAATAGTTAAAAATTGGCTATTATAAATATATTATCTAGTACCTTCTAATGATCTCAATAGAGGGCACTTTAAATTTCTGATTCATATGAGTAGAGTTTCTACATAAATATCATATGTTAAAACAGGCAAAACTCACTATATGCATTGCCACACACAGCAAGCTAGAGTAATCAAAGGATGCTGGGTGTGGCAATATGTATAGTGAGTTTTTCCTGTTTTAACAACAGTTATACACAAGCACAAGAGATGGTGGTCATGTCATGTTTATTGGCTTAAATATCATATGCATAGAAACTTTTGATTTCATTTAAACAGAAGCAATTTACAAGTTAGAGCTTTATAATTAAATAAAATTATATGTTATTATGTTATAACCAGATGTGTGTATAAAAGCATAGTGTCTTTTTAAATATATAATTATAATCATTTGTCAAAATGATTACATCAGATTTGACAGACACATTTTATTTTGTTGGTGTTTTTTTAAAAGGCATAAGTTTTTAAATAATTTAATAATATAACAATTTTAAAGCATAATTTAATTATATTCAGTCCACTTCCTGTTGCCAGCTGGAGCAGTTGACTGTTCACTGGCACCAGAAGAATAAGACTCATTATGCTTTCAAGTTTGAGTTTATGGGAAAAAGTTTGCCAAGATGTAGGTGAGTACTTGTTTTATCATTTCATCACCTTTACAAGAAATTTGAAATCAGTTTTCACTCGAAAGTATTTGAAATTATCAATCGTATCGTTCTATGCAAATGGCTGCCATTAAAAAAAGGCAAAAGCCAGTACAAGGAAATCATTTGAGCAAAAATAAAACTAAGGAAAAAGATTTTAAAACGAAACCAAATAAATAAATAAATAAAAAAAGTTACTAGAAATCTTAAGCTTAATGATAGGATTAATTGAGATATAGTTGGCGGTTCAAATTTTATTGAAAACATTGGGAAGCTTAATAAAGATAGTCTCAAGAATTTCACAATAGCATCAGATATAGCAAAATTCTACAGCTGCAAACAAAACAGGAAATAGACCAAGAAACAAACTAGACACAAAAGTAATCATAAACCTATAGAAATTAAAAAAAAAAAAAAAAGAAATCCCAGCGTTAATTCGTTCATAAGAAAAAAGTTACGATATCATCGTGGCTGAATGCGGTAGAACAGTGCAGGAGGGGAAAATTATTTTAAATATGAATTCGATCTCAATTTTAGAATCAAACATTATAGATTATGTTTTAAGCCATCTCGCTGCACAAGAATTATTTTTTTCTGATGATTAGATCAAAGTTACTGGGCCATTTCCAGTGCGATTGAGGCACCACAAAAAGAATAGAAAACTTTCAAATTGACACAGAATTAGAACGAAGTGTTTCCTGAGCCAAAAAACAATGATTTAAAGATAAAAACAAGTTCAAATGATGGTATAGACCCAAACAAAGATATTGAAGCTGCAATTCACTCAACTCTTTTAATCCAACAATGATTAGGAATAATCCAAAGATTACAAACTTTTACACTATACAATTGAAACCTTGACTACTAATCAAGACCTAGATTTCAGTTAACATAAGCAGAATTCAAATAGGATCAATATAAGAGTCCCAGTTGGGATCCTACTACAACCAAGTCCACTACATGGTTACAGAAACTAGTTACTATAACAGGTTGCTGCCATTCAGTTCTACTGTACAACCAAACAATAAGCAAGAATCCTACAATGCTAATCACTGTTCATAATTGGAATAACCAAATGGAAATATATAAGCTAGATCATAATCCCTGGAGAACCTTGCAGTCAGATGAGTTGAACTAGTATTTAGAATATATGACACTTATCAAGAATTAACAACAATGAAGCAGACTTTGGAGGCTGTTTCAACCCCCTGATGGCTTGTTTATTATGGCAATGTTGATTTGAGCTAATCATTTTTTTCTTTGGTTAACTTTAAAATTAGAGAGTTTGTAAGGTGGTTGCTCTGATTTGGACCTCCTCCAAATTTTGTAACTTTGATGGAGGCTTTGCTGCAATAATTTTCCGGGCATGGGTCTGCACTCCTCTTTTCTTCCTCGGGGATGGTGGCGGTCATTAGGAGGCTGGTTCTTTGGTGCAGGCTGTTGACAATTATTGCCACTACCTGGAAAACCTGCTGGGAGGGTACCTGGTCAAAGTCTCAGCACCATTCCTGCTCTGGTTGGCTGCTGTGCCCCCTTGATAGGTTGGTTTTAGGCAGTGCAGATCTGTGCTCGCTATGTGTTTTTCTTAATTGGCTTTCCAATTCTGGGCAGGTAGACCAAATGCGGTCCCTGCACATTTGGACTGTTGATTGGGAGACAGGGGCATCTGGAATGGTCTTGACATGGCTTGGCTGCAGGTCGAGAATTTTTTATTCAATGGACTTGAGCCTTGGACCTCGCTGCCTGTTGTGGTGGTTGGCGCAATGCTGGACTTGTCCACCTATTCAGCTGAAGCATTTGGGTCTTTGCTTCGGGGCCCCAGGGGTGGGATCATTGGGTGATGGATAGCTTCTCAGTAGCTGGGCCATGTAGATCCATGTATAGATACATGACATGTTCAGATACACATTAATATCAACATTATAGCAACTCTTTAATGGACATAATTATTATCAAGCATATTTACTTTATATAATCAATAATTGTTTTACCTTGTTTGTCACATTGAACACTTTGTAATTCTCAAGGGGTAAGTGTACCCAAAATTTTTGTAATTCTTTTACTAATAAAGGTTACTTTTGAAAGATAATTTAATTATTTATAATTATATATAATCTTTAATAAAAAATATCGGATAATTAGCTATAACCAGTAAAACCATGATTTGAAAAAAATATTAAACAATATAGTTTTTCGATACTGTTTTAATTAAATATAAATATGTATAAACAATAATGATTCGTACTGTATTTTTAAATTCAGCAGTAAGTTACAACGTGGAACGGAATTAGTTTTTACTAATTGATTTTCAATATGTAAAAAGTAAACAGCACAAGTTAGGAACATTAATTCATTTAAGCACGTAGAGATATTAAACGCATTTGTTTCTTTCCTTCTGTTTTTTTTTTTCACTTTCGTATGCCTTTGCTGCTATGTATTTACAATACGCCATTTTATTTGTCTGTTTTTTTTTTTATGCTATACTCTATAATATGTAGTTGAATTATAAAACTTTTTTTTTCAAATTTGTATAAAATTTTTGCCTAATAGAAATCATGTTTTTAATTAAAAAAATACACAGTGCAATAAACTCAACTTATCTTATAATTATGATAAAATGTACAATGTGACAAATTTGCCATTCAATTAAGCCATTATCAGTCTGTAAGATTTGTAAAAACGACTTAAAGTTTTGATTTAAATTGTTTATATTACTTTATACACAAAATAGATTGAGTTTACTAAAGATTTTGCACTTTAATTTTGTTTGATTCATTAAAGTTTATAATGTAGTTCTAAAATTGAATGGTAGAATGAATCCTGCTAAACAGTTCTGGCAAAGGTTATATCTTATTATCTAGTAACTTTAATTTGCCTTCAGGCAGATTACTTTCTATACATATATGATCTTTATCATTTTCAACCATTATCAATCCACTGTAGGATAAAGGTCTCCCCAAGATCAATCCATCTATGATCTTTAACTTCTTTTCTCCACATCACTGTACCACACTTTCTTATTTCATCCATTCCTCTCACATGTGGTTTTTTTCTATGTCTTTTACAATTTCTTGGAATCAGTTCAAGATTTTAAGTGCTGGTTTATTATTATCTCTTCTAGAAATATGTCCAGTCTAACTCTATTCTTGTCTCTTAGTTATTTCAATGATGTCATAACTCCCGTTTGTTCTTATACATATTATGAATTATTTAGAAGCATAGTAATGTAAAATTATTTAAGTGGATTTTAAAAGACTTAAATAATATTAATTTTATGTATATTTAGACTAAGATAATACAATTCACTTTCTGTTTATATTTTCAATTTATCGTTTATTTTTATAAAATATATCGTAATGGATAAATAGTTCCATATGTAACTATACTAGAAGGTGCCAATAGATAATAAATCTAGACTTCTTTCCTATAACAAATTTTAATATTATTAAATATTATAAAAAAATACCAAAGAAAGAAATTAAGTGTACTACCAAAGCTACAATAACACACACATGTTGGGAAGCTATATGTTATAAAATGAAATTCTTCTAATTAATAATAAATCTTGAAGTAGAAAGACAAATTTACCCAGCATGTCGTCTATTTAGACACCTATTAATTTGGCATATCAATATTTTATATTTTATAATTCAAGTAATAGTCAATAATAAAAGAAATAAAATAATTTATTATCAAAAAAAAATTATTTAAGAAAAATAAAATAATGTCATTGGAATAGTTATCACTGTTTAAATTCCTATTGTGATGTACACATGTTGTTATGTATAGTTCTTTTTATAGCATATAAATAACTAAATAAAGAAAAATTAAAGGCTGTATATTTAATGAATATGTTGATCCATTTTGGATAAATGTAAAGTAAACAGATATTTTATTTATTAAATTAAAAAAAAGAGAAATATTTTATTAAATTATATCAAATGATAATTATGCCTTATTAAGATTAGAAAAAAAGATAATCCCATTTTCAAAAACTAGTGTTTTAAAAACAATTAAAAGTAAAAGACATTGTTTTGTGTTATGATAGTTACAGAGTTCAGCAAGGAAAACACAAATACTTTCTTTTGTTAAAATTTTGTGTTTTAACTTATCTTAATGTACAAATACATTCTGAACTTAAAGCAAGGAAATATACACTGTGAGTAGAAAAATTACTTAGGAGGGAAGAAATGCAAAACTTCCCCTCATTTGATATCATAATGATTAAAATGAAATGATTAACAACAAACAATATGATTAACTGCCATGAAGCTATAAAAATATCAAATTTACTATGGATTGTAATATCAATAAAAGGAATGGTTGAATATCATTTAAGAATAAAAAATGTTCTTGGAGCTCTACATTTGTGTTTTGTTTTAATCAATGTGCTTAAGAAGATGTTTTGTGATAATGGAATCTAAGATAAAATGATATTTAAGCTAAACTTGGTAAAATACACTAAGAAAAATTTTGGTAGTTGTAACATATGCCCCATATGGCCACATGAAGTGATGTTCCTGCATCAACCACAGAAGTATTCAGAGTTGGGGTCCAAAAGCAGCAAAGCAAGTTCCAGCCCACTAGGTGATGCTGTTCACCATGTGTACACACAGGAACCTTATGCCAACTAGCTGCCAGCACTACTAACTGCTTGGTGACACTGATAGCCATATGTAAGCACATTTAGCTTACATCATCTGCTACCAGCTACTACCAGCAATCTAGCTCACTATATGGGCTGTTTCTCCATGCTATGCACAAAAAATTGCACCATTTGTTAGCAATATTGATACATGCTTGGTAGTGTTGTTTTCTATACATGTTCTTAACAGATCACTAGCATATAATGTGAAGGTGTGATTAATCTAGAAGGCATAACTATTTAAATCTGCTTTGACATGTAATACTGTTACATTGTATTTCACCCTCTGATAAATCAATGTATTTTTAAATTATTTTCTTTTAAAAATCGATCTCTTTTTTAAATTATTTTCTCTAAAAATGTTTTTTTTTTTTATTTTAAAAAAGGTCATTTTTATGTCTTTTTTTTTACGGCAATCTTTCTTTCAAAACTGCTAAAAATCAGTCTGGCAATATTTCTTTCAAAACTGTGTTATTTTAAAAGGTGATTGTTTGTAAAACTTTTTTTTATACTTTCAAATAATATTTCAACTATTAAACTAATACAAATTATATTTCGATTTATAGATCTTTTAATTACTATTTCACAAACATGTTTTTTCAAAAGGTTTTTGTTCTCAAAACTAAGTAAAATAAAACAAACCCACACATTTAATAAAAAATAACACTTTTTATTTACTTTAAGATGCTACAATCCTACAATGAAACATTAGTGCATTGCAACAAGAAATAAGTATTGATAGTTTTGAAGGAATTTGCGTGCTGTTCCACACAAACAATAATTCGAAGATGATTTCTTTCTATCCATTCATTTTTACAATACATTTAGCTGAGAGAATTTTTCTGGTCTGTTGTTCTGAACTTGTTTCTGTGCTATGCTTCTCTTATTACAGTTGTTTAAGTTCTGTTATTCTATTTTTAAAATTCATATTTTAACTAAAAATTGTATGCTATAGTTTATAGAGATTTTGATCTGTTTATCAAGAGTTTCTTTCACAATAAATATTTTTAAATTACTTGAGAGAAGCAAATCAAACTCTCCTTTAAATATATTAAAATATCTTTTCAGTTCAAATTTAAAGGAAGTTTACAGTACAATTTATATGTATACATACATGTATTATTTGTAATATGAGATCTAAATAACTCAATTATAGTTAAGTGGTCAGTCAAAAGCATATTTGCTCTAACAATTCCCTGAATAAGCTCTTGATTATCATCCATTCTTCAAATAATCCATAGAAAAAAATTTCCATTTACTTAGTATCATAAATGATATATAAATTTAGAAACCATTCAAGTTTTACTATCTTTGTTAAAAAATAAATTTATTAAAATTAATATGTGTGTAAGCAATAAAACATCAAACAGATTTTTGTAAAATAAACAAAATATAGGATTCATAAAATTGAACAGTACGACCCTTATTATCAGTTTCAATTTTCTGTGAGGAGTTGTAGATTGAATAAGATGTCAGAGAATTGCAGTTTGGGTAGTGTGTGGTGATTTATCCATGAGCTCTCTTCGGTGTAGGCATAAATATTAATTAAAGTTGTATTTAAAACTTTATGATCATTTTAATAACTAAAAATGTCATATACTCACAAGGAAATTTTAAAATACTAGGTTTAATAAGTGTGGCAAAAGTAAGATATTATAGAGACTCAAAAAAAAAAGATTTAGAGCAAAATGCAAAAGCTAATGACAATATAACATAAAGATTCTGTTTTGAAGGAAACAACACAAGATGTAAATTAATGAAGATAGGACAGTAATTTAAGAAACATGAGAGAATGTCATCCACAGATTTAAGTTGCAGGTTAAAAAATATATACATTTAATATCTTTGTTGATAGTTAGAAATTAATATGTCATGCTCTATAAAAAAGCACAGATTGAGGAACTATTTTTTTGAAATTTGGATTATTTTGTTTAAAAAGTTAAAAAAAACCATTACAGTCAACTGCATTTAAATTATTAAAAGCAACACTGAATGTATGAGGATCCATTGAAATAGATATGAATGTTTGTTGCTTATATTAGGCTTGTATACTGTTAAAATTAAACCTATTAGTCCTCATAAATAATTTGGAAGACATTGCCTGTCAAAATTGAATGATCATTAAAAATCATATATGATCTTAATAGCCTAAAATTCAGAAGCCTGATAATACTGTCTTTGCCAGTGTGCTGCTTCTTTCTTTCATTATTGAATTAGTAATATCAATCACCACAGCTTGTAAAAGTAATGAGTTTAACAATGAGTTAATTTGTTCCATAATTACGCTGTTAAAAGTGTTGTTAATTTTGATATAGGATATATCTAAATGAATGTCTAAACATTATGAAAGAATTTTGAGAAAAGTAAAGGCAATATTTTTTTAGTAGATACTTTCCAAGCTCAGGATTTATCAATGAAAGCTGAAATCTAATTAGAATTTTGCAATAGGTCATTTCATTTACTTTATGATAGAACTATCAAAATGAGAGTCATGTGATGCTGAATACAGTTGAGAAATGAATAATTACTTGTTCAGTAATTGAAGGTTATTGGTTTATCATGAGATAAGTACATTATCTGCAAAATCTAATGCATACATATTGATTTCCAATAATGGTAGATAAAGTTTTATTAAATTTGCATTTTAAAGTAAAACAAGATCATCATCATCAACCATTATCAATCCACTGCAGGATAAAGGTCTCTACAAGTTTAATCCAACTTTTTATTTATAATTTTAATTTTTATTATTTTATTGATTCAGTAAATTTATTATATATTTAATCAGTCTGCATAGTTATTCATGCATATTTAGTACATATATTTCTTGAGTCTTGTGCTATGTAAAGCTGTGCATTTGTGAATGAAGTGGATTAAATCTGCAAGTGAAATTTTACATTGTTACCCAGAAATGTATAAATGGTACCCTTTAATAATAATATTCATCATCATAAAACTCTTTGGCATTTCCAGTATACACTTTGAAGATAATATGTCTAATAGTATTGGATGATAAGATATATTTTATGGTTATACATTATTTATGTTGAAATATTTAATATTTATTACAGATTATATGCTGAATAAAGAGACTTGGTTTATATTAAACTCCATATAACATTATTGGTCAAGTTGCCTGGGTAACATTGGTGAGGGAATATAATTTCCATGATCAATTGTCTGTGAGGTCCACGCGATATGAGATCAATGTGTTATTATTGACTTTTTAGGGTGCTGGATCTAATTTGTATGACCAGGTTTTTCTCTTGATTTCATTAGCAATGTGGATTGGGGAGGGTGTTGGTGTGGATGGAAGACATGGCAGGATTACTTTCATAATTGGTACAACCCCATCATGCCTGTTTTCTGATGCATTTGAATAGATGAGTGTTCAATAGGGGGGAGAGTGACTGCTATGTTAGAATTGGTTATAGTTATTAAGTTGGAGTTTGCGGTGGGTGGTTGGACTCTGGCTTTATCTGCATGTTAAAGATAGAGGCTGAGTAAGGCTTTTGATAAGTTTTAAGTGTGAGATCCATGAGTAGAGGATGCTGATTTCCAGAGGGGGCTACTGGTACAGTTATGTTAGAACTGGTTGCTGTTGTTAAGTTGGAGTTTGTCATAGGTTGGTCAGACTCTGGGTCAGGCTGTGTTAGAGGTTGAGATAGACTTTTGATGTGATTTAAGTGTGAAATTCGTCGTTAGAAGATTCAGACATAGGGAGGTGGTAAATCTGGATAGGTAGTTAAGCTTAGCATTTCTATTGAAAGTGACATGTTTTTTAAATTTATCTAGTAACTTGATGTTAGTTGAAGATTTGAATGAAAAATCTAACACAAAATTGAAAATAAGTTATCAACTGTTTGAAAATTGAAAAAGACATATAGTTTTTTTTTTGCTAGCCTAAAGTTTTTGACTTCTTTACAAGTATAAACAGCCAGAGCTTGTTAACTTAGTTGTGAGCAGGTCAATTAATTGTTGGGAACTTGAAATTGAATTTTTATTACTAAATAAAGATCAGAGTTTGCTACAATGACATTAAAAATAAGCCTATGCTTGATTATTGCCCATAGATACTGTTCAACTGATATCATTAGGTAACTTGATTTTAATTGGAAGTAACTAATCAATTGATTAAAGGTATATTATCTTGCATTAGACTAAGGTTTTGAATTCTTTTTAAGTATAAAAACCAGAGCTGTTCATCAATATCTTGAGTACAATAATTTTTTTTACACAGCCAAGAATAAAGGTTTCACTTCCCTTCTCCGTAAGATGGATTTAATCAGCAACACATTGAAACAGATACCTGCAGTCCTTGCTTCAAAAGAGTTCATTCTCAAGCTTAAGCAACAATACAAAATAAATCAAGCCATTGCTGACTACATTGCAACAAAAACTTTTCAAGAAATCTTCCTAAGTCATCCCCATAACTGGTCGAGGGGTTACATTAGGTAAGCTCTGTGCTACAAGGGTAAATTAAATACTCCCTCCTCCATCATAATTGACCATAACCTCTATGCTGGTAACAGCATGATCATACAAATTCTTATTTTTTCAAAGCCAATATCTTTATGAGTCAAATCATCCTAATCTCAAGGAATCCACAGTGTAACTGAAAAAGATATTAGTACTAAACTATCCTCTATGCCAGAGAAAACTCATCCAGGTATCCATGCCATCCCATGATTTACACTACTTCACCTTGAAAATTTTTTGATTCCAATCATACATAGAATGGTTGATCTCATATCTACCAAAATCTTTAACATTGGTGGCTTATACCCTATAGGGATGATACCTTTTCTCAAGAAGGAGACATTACAATCCCCCCTTGAGAATCTTAGGCCCATCTATATGACACCATTAATGATCAAGGATGATCAAGGTGGTTGAATTGATAATCATGATACAGGATAAGGTCTTTCCATTCATATCCCAGTATCACTTTGCCAAGAAGGGTTATTCAACCACTGATGGAATAGCATTATTCAAGATGATAGTCAATTACACCAGAATCACAAGAAAATCTAAACCAGTAGTCCTTCAGCTGGACATTGTTGGTGCCTTCTACTCTGTCAGAACACATTGCCTCATCAACATTTTTGCCAAATATGGTATCCCAAATGGAATAATCAATATTATAGCAAATTTCCTCAACAACAGGGACATTTCTATCTCCCTGAATGGAAGGATCTCACCATTTTTACCCCAACAAATTTTGATTCCACAGGACTTTCCTCTGAGTGCCCTGCTATTTATAATCTACATTAATCCTCTATAAATTAGACTTGAACAAGACCTCCCTGCAATAGTCATACCTGCTCTCAATGGATCAATCTCCCACATAGTGTACATGGATGACCTGGCTGTTTTTTCCCATCAGAAAAACTAATCCCAAAGCTTGCCAAAATGCTCCTGCTTTTTCTTCCAATTTAGGACTGACCTTTAATTTAAATAAATCCTCAGCATGGAAGATATACCTCTAAGAACACCATCCCTTCTCCTTTTACTACCATGCCCCAAAACTCCCAATCTACAACTCACCCCTTGCAATGAGAAGAACTATACAGGACTCCTTTCTCCTCTCAATACAAAATATCATTGATTCATTATTCAAAGTTTATTTGCCACTATATGCAAAAACTTCACTGCTCAATATCCTAGTGTTCTCAAAGATTTCTTATTTCATGCCATCATTAACTTTTCCCAATATTAGAAAGATAAATTCACTATGTTCAAGACTTATGTGAAAGGGCAAGAAAGTGAAGAAAGAATAACTACACTTGTTTGTAATACTGTAATAAGCTGAAATAGGCAATTGATGTTGTATTGGTATAAATAATAGCTAATAATAATAGAACCAATACAGTATTATAAACCATGAAATCTATATCTTATTATCAGTCTCTAGTACTCTATAATGTTTTTAAATCCTAAATTGCCATTTATTTCTATTAATTTTCCTCCAATATCTATCTTCAATTTACCTATTTTTTTCCAACTTCTTTTTGGATATCCAATTTGCCTCTCTTTTTGTGATGTTTAGTTTAATGTATTAATATTTTGTAGTTTTTCCTGTGTTGCCCTTTTTACATTTTCATACCATTCCGATTGTTTTATTTTGGTGACATTTATTAAAGTTTGTTTAATATTTATTATTAATATATATATATATTGTGAATGATCAAGTATGTTCAGAGATTATTAATAAAATGATAAAGAGAGAGAGAGAGAAAAGAAGGAATGTTTGCTTGTTTTGTTTTTTTTTTTAAAAAAGAAGAAAATAAATGTGACACTAGATGTATTCTCAATCACATGTATTGTTCATTAAATTTTGTGGAAAATAATCTTTTGATTTATGAAACTTTCTAATTTAAAAGGGAAATCTGCAACCATTTAAAATTGACACTTGTTAATTTATGATAAATAAGTTTTCTAAATGACAAATTAAAATTGCTTTTTAATTCAACAATCTTTTATGTTTAATTTTTTAAAAAAAAACAAAATTTATATATATATATTTTAAATTAAAGATGTTTAAATTTTAAAAATTGTAATTTTTCCATTGATGATTAAAATAAAATTATTGAAAATGATAAAAATGCAATATTATTAATATTTAATATTTTTGATAACAATAACTGCGGGATGTGACATTATTGAAAATGTTTATGAGCAGTTTCTAAAGATGTTGATGATAATTTAAAATACCTATAATGTATTAGTTTTAAGGAAGTAATGAAAACTTCCATTTCATCACACATTTTTGAAAGATATAAATAAAGACATCTGCGAAAAAATAAATGACATCTTAAAATGCATATTTCATACTCAACAGTACTCATCAGTTAGCTCAGGTGTCAATTTTTTACATATGTTTCATCGATTGTCTAATATTTATCAATGTCAAATTATTATCATTTCATTTACAAGTTCCAAATTGTCTACACTCATAACTTTGGTATCAATCACTCTAGATATATGTGTAATAAATTGTGATGTTCCGTGAATAGATTTAAATCTGAATTTGCAAAACATTCAATTATTTGTAATGGCAGTGTTTTTACTGTACTCTTGGAAAACGATTTGACCATTTATTAAATAAACAATACATAAATTATGGAAAGTTCGCTATTCACATGGAAACATTACTGTTGTGTAACTTTAATACGGTCCTTTTTAAAAATTTAGCTTACATGCTGCCAGCTGGCTATAGCTATTATTTATTTTTATTTATTAGTGTTTTGAATATTGTAGACTTTATTCCTGAGTTTTATATAGATTAATAATTATTACTAGTCAACTATTAAACTAGAAATTATTTTTAGATTAATAATTAACTTTAAATCTTAGTTTAAAAATAATATATCTCTTCTTTTAAAAAAAAGTGTCTAAATATTAGGAAAGAATCACCTTCATCATTTTCCATGCATAATATCATTTAAAATTTAATTGAAACTTCCTTTCTACTATACTCATAAACCCTCTGAATAAAAACATTTGAAAAAGATATATACCCCCAAGATCTCTTTATGCACATATTTCCAGAATGTGTTGTAGCATGGAAATTTCAAATATATTGTAAAAGGTAATATATGTGGAGAAAAAGAAATGGAACTAAATTCTTCTATGCATTTATATCTAATCAAAATAAAAACAGATACATTATTAATCAATGAGGATTGCCAAGCTTTGTGATAAATACTTAGCCAGAGCCAGCATTTAAAATATCTCTGTCAGGACCCCCCCCAACCTCTGACCATGGTTTTGTGCTTTGGCACTCCTCAGAGAGGTGCTAGGGTAGGTTCAGACACTAGATAAAAAATACCAACACAAAGCCAGCATTTATCTAGAAGTTATCTATTGAGGAATTGGCAATCTTCATTGATTATATCTTACAAGCTTAAGAGAATTGGGTCATGTGATCTATGACTCTTATTTTGACTAGATACATTATTAGTCTTTAACTTAGGTTTAAACATTATATTAATTCGTTTAATAAAATATTAATAATATATTATGTGTTTATTTGAAATAATCAGTGTCAAAGTTGTGACTGCAAAAAATTTTCACTTACAAATGAAATTGTAAAAATAAAATATTAGTTAATTTTTATTTAACTTAATATCATTTTAAAAATTATGATAGATTAATTTACTATATATTACAATTTTAGTTGGAAGTTCTCTACTAAAAGAGATATATCTAGACAACAAAGTTCTATGAGCATTTAAAAAATGCAATTGCAGTCTTAGGCACAATGGAATAAGATATTTGTCACATCATCAGTGAAGTCTGTGTGACATTATAATCATTTTTTATTTACAGGTAGTGTATCACTACTTATCTGAATAATCCAAATTAATCCAGGACCTTCATCAACTAGCCAGAAATATTTACCCATTCATTTCAGTTATGGAAGAATTTGTTAATGACTATGCCACAAACTTATTCTCAGCCATAACATTTTAACAACATTGCTGTTGTTGTTTTATATTAATTAGAATCCTTATTCAGAATTCTTTTATGACACATGATTGTGTAATTGCTTCATACCATAATGGAAACTTTCACTTCATTAAAATGATGTTTTTTAAAAAATATATTTTATAGTCAATTACTTGCAAAATCTGATGATTTATTAGAACAAAGTAGAAATAAAATTCCCACAAATTGGTTCCTATTTTACCGAAGAGGTAACTCCAACATGCAGTTTATGTTCTCATGAAGAGGAAACCATTGAGCACTTCATATATCGCTGTCCAAACCTTAAAACAGTCAGAGATATGGTCTTCACCAACTCCAATATCAGATCGGACCTAATTCTCTTGCCCATAAAAGCGATCCACACCAGAACATTTGCTATTATTAGACTATCCATTTTCATTCTCTATGCAATCTGGGTAGTACGTTGCAAGTTGATAATGGAACTTCCCTGCCTAGACCCAGATCTGTTGTTCTGCAAAACAATAAAGAAAATCAGGAAAAGAGATGAGCTCATCTCTCCCAAAAAATCTTTTGAGGACACCTGGAACCTATTCACCCTCCCTACTAATAACAACAGAATAACAAACTTGCTGGCCTACTAAACCACTCATACAAACTCTCAGAACTTATCATAACCTCATTTAACTTTGTATATATTCTTTCTAATTTGTACACAAAGTAATTAATAAATATATTTTTGAAACAAAGTAGAAATAAAATTAAAAGATTCATTCAAATCACATTTTTGGAGTTAAAATCTTTAGCTTTTTAGTGCAAAATTTTCATGAATTAGTTAAATTATTATTTGTAAAATGTACACTAAATTATGTATGCATAGTTTAGCATGTTTAATATACTCAGATCAATTCTGTTATTTCCAGTTCCCAAACATCATATGACCTAACAACAAATTATTTTTTCTTTTGCTATTTAGTACAATGATAAATTAGAAGACTTGAGAGATAGGATTCATAGATTAAAACCTAGTTACATTACTTCAGGTGTTCAAACACCATATAAACTCTTGAATGACAAATCATTTGATAACTTTACTTACAATAATTTTGATTGCTAACTGCTTCATTAAAACTAAACGTAGATTCATATTTACCATACTTATTAGTAAAAATAGACTTCTACAGCCAGACAAAAAATAAGTACAAGCAGCAAGCAATAACATTGATTCCTTGATTAACACTATTTATAAAATAGCATATGAAATATAAATGTTTTTAAAATTAAAGAAGATATGCATTATTTCATAAACTTTTAAAAGAGTTTACTATTTAGTAAACTGGTGACTGAATGCAAAGAAATAATTCACAATAGCAAGCTAATAATCCTTCATTAATAAATGTAATTCTGAAAATATATGTAGTAATAATAATACTAAATTTACAAATCTTTCAGAAGAAAGGGTTACAAACATAATGGATATTAATCTTAAAAAGTAAAAATAAATTATTTAAAAATAATAAAAAAAAACCCAATGCTATTTATTACTAAACACTTGTATATCAATGTGGCAAAACAGTGATGTAAAACAAGATAATAAACATCGTCTTTAGCAAGCAAAAGTTTTCAACTGTGTTTGATTAAAATGCAATACTTTAAATTATTTACAAGTTTGATTGAGTATTAGACGTTTATGTACATGGACATCTCATTCAGAATCCATTTTCAAATATATCTTTGCAAATTAATAATAAAATATAGTGTACATATGGTAAGTTTTCTTTCAAAGGCAAGGACAGTAATTAGGCAATAAAGTGTTATGACCAAGAAATAATTCTATCATTTTAGTGGCACAAAAAATATAATCAATATAATTGAAAACATAGATAAAAGTGATAGTCATTTACATTCTTTTGTGAATTTTGTTGAGTACTTAGAAATTTCAGATACATTTTACATAATGAAATTAACAAGGCTGCAGAAATTCTTTCTCTGAAAGTCTTTGTAAACTTAGTTGAATCTCTATTTAAAATATTTAATAAAAATAATGCATACTGTATAGCAAAACTATGAACTATTTAGTTTTTTGACATATATACTCTTTCAACAAACTTTTTTATAACACTGACAAATTACTCAACTAAGATTATGGACATACAATTTTGAAATTGCATTAGGCATCATATATATCAGTTGAGGAGTATATTCTATAAGAATAACTGATGTATCTAATTTTAGTAGTCACTTATAAATGGAACCGCCATACTACTATATATAATAAATTAATCAGTTTGACATTTAAAAGTTTACAAATCCAAGCCCAACCTTTTATTATTTGTTGTATATTACATAGATTGATTGCATCTTGGTAAGTTAGACAATTTTAAATAATATAAATAATTGGCAGAAATATTCACTCACTGTGTATAAAAAAAAAAAAATTAAGTAATATATAATGATGACATTAATAAATTATATGAAATTTAATCATGACAACTTTATTATACAACATTTTATGTGAATTATTGATCTACATATAACAATTGGATATACCCAGGGATTATTTTGATCAATGTATACATGCTATCATTTCACAAGAAAAACAAATAGTTAAAAAGTTTCTATAATCAATGAACATTTTATCTAATCTGTAATTGATTTGCTTAATAATAGGGAGATTAACTTATTATTTTTATGTTTCATTAAAATAGAGAAATCTCATGCTTTTACCAAAAGATATAAAGACAATAATATTAAATTATAATTACGTTTTGTTTCACTCCATAAACATTAAAATTGTATTTTATAAATCAATAGTTTATTTTGTTACTGTTGTATATTAATTCAAAATATATATTTTCTCAGAGACTACTGTTTAGCAAACTTTTATTTTTTAATTTTTATACCAGTTAAAAATTAGCTAGGATCAGATGATACATTGTTGATCATATAATAATTGTATTCTTATATTAGAAATCATGTTGTCGGTATATTTATTGCCCTGCCTTTACCTTAATAACCCTATAATTGTATTTTTTTTCTTTTTAGTCTTAAAACAATTCACCACTTTCGGTTGTAAAACTCAGAATAAATTTGCTCAAATATCTGCCATCAATATATTTGCTTTTAGCAAAGTATTTTCTCTTTGTATATGGATTTTAAATATATATTTCAAATACGCTTTCATGTTCTTCATTAGAATTGATCACTTAAAACAAAAATTAAATAAAACTATTATTTTTTTATTATTAATTCGAGAAATTCTTGAATTAATTATTAAATCAGTAAAAAGATATAATAATGAAGTAAACTTTCTTTACTGAACCAGCCATACTTTTTTTCTCATTATTCGACAGTTTTTAAAAGAAATGAGAGTATGTTTTAAATTAGAAAATTTTATTTACTTACATTATTTTTAAAATAGAACTAAATTTATTAATTAATTAGAAAGACTACTTTATTTTTGTTAAATTAATAGTTCATATTCAGGTAAAATTAATTTAGTTAATGATGATGATGATAAAAAGGTTATTCATTGTATATTTAATGAACATTTTTGTAATATGACGTGATTCAATTTTTTTTATGTGCAGTTTATCTATTAATACAAACCTTATGCCTTTGTCGTGTTTTTTGTTTTTACTCAAATAACATATTGATTTAAATTAATTTTGTTAATATTGATGAATTTTTGTGTATATATAATACAAATAAAATGTCCTTTAATTTAAAAGTATTGTAATAACAATAAAAATAATAAATATAACAGTAATTAATTATCATATATAGTCTTTCAATCCGCAGAAATACTTTCGATTAATTCCTTAACTCGCCTATAATAACAGACATTAATTATTGTATACAGTCTTTCAATACCTAGAAATACTTTTGATTCATCTCTTAAGTCGCCTGAGACGAGTTAAGGGATTAATCGAAAGTATTTCTAATATATAGAGTATATGAGCACAGACTTTCACACGACTCACCACTCTCCACACTATCTCATAACACTGATACACTTGAACACATATATGTCGAAAAGATAAATAATCACCAATATATGTATTTCATGCTAAACCAGCAATCATCAGTTGGTCCAGATTACCATCTTTACACATATATGCTATAAGTGCTCAGATATATATTAAGATAGCCAAACCTCATACTTTAGTGGACAGGCTTTAATCTATTCCACACTCCAACTCTTCAACCGTCCATCCAATTGAAAATCTGATGATGGAATGCTCAAAATGGTGGATCGTGTGAAAGTCTGTGCTCATATACCCTATATATTACATATATAGACACAGGTATATAATAAGCCTGTGTTTCAGTTATTATGAAAGTATTTCTGCAGATTGAAAGACTGTATATAATAATTAATTACTGTTATATTTTATTATTTCTGAATTATTTTTGAATCTATTTATACAACCTGGATTAATAGCTTAACTATTACATAAAATCAAAGATTAATTTTAAACAGCTTGACCTTAGTTCATTCAATTAAAGTTTTTTCTGCTCATATCCCTAATATGATGACTGCCTTGGTGATTATACTGACCACACAAAAGTTTTTGAGTCTGTGTGCTATGAATTGCACTCTTCAGAATACAACTTACTCTTTTATTGGAAATTTCATAAACTGATTACATTTATTTATTTTTATTAATCATGTAATAGTTAGAAATGAATATAATAAATTAACTAATAGCATTATTCTCCAGAATTCAACCATTAATTCACATCAATTTATTATATTTATTAATGACGTTTATTATTTGGACTTTTTTTTAATATAGTTTCATAAACATGTGCACTTATATCCCATTCTCTTTTTTTCTTTTCTAATCAATAAGTTTTTATATGAATAAACTTAGCAAATAGTTTTCTAAAAATGATATACACAGCAATAAACACAAAACTAAGACAATCAATTATTACATACAAACTCTCGCTTTCAAACAAAGAGTTTAACACACACACACACACATATATATATATATATATAGGGAGCATACCAATAGCTCAAACAAGATCTTAATTGATGTATGGTGGTAAGAAAAAAATATTTAAAATCTCTATCTAGAACATTCCCATTCCCAGACCAATTGGTTTCAAGCTTTCGGCATACCTCAGTGAAGAGCTAGAGTATTCAGATACTAGATCTAAAATATCAACTCAAAACCCAGCACTTATTTAATACACAACATTTAAATAGAAACTCTGACATTTTTTGACATGAAAAAATCTTTAACTCCAGTTATCTAATTTAAATAGCTCTATGGGACTGAACCAAATTCAAATCTACCATTCATTAATAATAACCTTAGCATTTCCAAGGCCTTAAAGACAAAATTATAATAATCAATAAAGTAAGTCATATATAGCATGACATTGCTTTTATGATTTGTATTTAAATATAGGGGATTTGAGCTTGTATTTGCAGCTATGTAGTAATGGGAGCATAAGCTCTTAATTGATAAGTATGGTAAGAGAAAAATATTTAAAATCTCTATTTAGAACATTGCCATCCCCAGACCAATTGGTTTCGACACTAGATCAAAAATATCAACTCAAAAACCAGCACTTATTCAATATGTAACATTTAAGTAGAAACTCTGAAATTTTCAGACATGAAAATGTCCAGCTATCAAACTTAAATAGTTACGTGGGACTGAACCAAATTAAGATTTACAATCTACCATATATTAATAATAGTCACAGCATTGCTAAAGCCTTAAAAGCAAAATTATAATAATCACTAAAGCAAATCATATATAGCATGATATTGATTTTTATGAGTTTGTATTTACAAATATGTAATATAGGGAGTGTACCAATAACTCAAACAAGTTCTTAATTGATAAGTGTGGTAAGAGAAAAATATTTAAAATCTTTATCTAGAACATTCCCATTGCCAGACCAATTGGTTTCAAGCTACCCAGCACTTATTTAATAACATTTATGTAGAAACTCGGAATTTTCAGACATGAAAATGTCTTTAACTCCAGCTATATAATTTAAATAGCTATGTGAGACTGAACCAAATTCAGATCTACTACATATTAATAATAGTCTTAGAATTGCCAAAGCCTTAAAGACACAAAATCATAATAATCAATAAAGCAAGTTATATGTAGTGTGACATTGCTTTTATGAGCTTGTATTTACAAATATTTAATATAGGGAGCATACCAAAAGCTCAAACAAGCTTTTAATTGGTAAGTGCAGTAAGAGAAAAATATTTAAAATCTATATCTAAAACATTCCCATCCCAGACCAATTGGTTTAGAGCTTTTGATTCATCTCAGTGATGAACTAGAATATTCAGACACTAGATCTAAAATATCAACTCAAAACCCACCACTTATTTAAACACAACATTTAAGTAGAAATGAAATTTTTGTACATGAAAATGTCTTTAACTCCAGCTATCAAACTTAAATAGTTATATGGGATTGAACCAAATTCAGATCTATCATATACTAATAATAACCTTAGCTTTGCCAAGGCATTGAAGGCAATATTATAATAATCAATAAAGCAAGTCATATATAGCATGGCATTGCTTTTATGAGTTTGTATTTACAAATA
Organism: Epiperipatus broadwayi; assembly: GCA_028023455.1. Classification (NCBI taxonomy): domain Eukaryota; kingdom Metazoa; phylum Onychophora; class Udeonychophora; order Euonychophora; family Peripatidae; genus Epiperipatus; species Epiperipatus broadwayi. Next base: position 4,040,501 of record JAQFVV010000012.1, on the reverse strand, counting down.
TGTAATATAGATAGCATACCAATAGCTCAAACAAGCTCTTAATTGATAAGTCTCAGATAGCTATTTAAGTTAGATAGCTGGAGTTAAAGACATTTTTATGTTAGAAAATATAGAGTTTCTACTTAAATGTTACTTATTAAATAAGTGCTGGGTTTTGAGTTGATATTTTAGATCTAGTCTCTGAATATTGTAGATCCTCACTGAAGTGAGCCAAAAGCTTGAAACAAATTGGTCTGGGAATGTGAATTTTCTAGATAGAGATTTTAAATATTTTTCTCTTACTGAACTTATCAATTAAGAGCTTGTTTGAGATATTTGTATGCTTTCTATATTACATATTTGTAAACACAAGCTCATAAAAGCAATTTCATGCTATATATGACTTGCTTTATTGATGATTATATATAGTGAGTGTGTTATCATTTAGTCAAATATGCTACTTGCTTTCAGTCAAAGAGCTTAATATATATATATATATATATAATGTTCATTAACTTTTCATGGTTTTCTCATGCTTTTATAATTTAATTGAATTCTAATGAAGCTAAATTGTTTACTTTTCTACTTTTCCAATAAAATTCTTTTGGTTATCTGAAATGCTTGCTTTCAGGGAATTTTATAAGACTATAACTCTTTCCAATCACAAAAGAATTAAGGGGGAAAGGAATATTCTAAAAAGGATGAACTATACCACAATTCATTTTCTTGAAGAGAAACAATTCATTACTCACAAGTATAGATAATTGTCAAATAATGAAATTTGAGTCTTGTTTAATCACTGTGTTGTTAAATACATTTAGATTTTGTCTCATTTTAATTCTCATTCATGTTATTTACAGTTCGTGGATATAATTTGCAACATCTCTTGGTCAATTTTGGTCACATTTTCTTCATTTTAGGCTTATTTTATAGGAAATTCGAAATTTAAAATTTTAGTTCTAAAACAGTCTGCATATGGTGATATATTTTGAAAAAAAAAATCAAATTCCATTGCTGCATATTGGTGTGTAGGCCAGACTCTTTTCTCTCATTGGATGGCTGCCAACTCTGGAAATTGTGCACATATGTCCTTATCTTTTCTTTTATCATAAGGCAAGTTTTCTAATCTCATACAATTATTAATATTTTTTAATTACAAAGTCTCTTTTTTATGAAATATTTCTACCACCTTTAATTAATATAATGTCTTTCATTTACTTATCTGGATAAACAATTTGTATGCACTTACATTCTTTCCAATTTTAACTTTAATTAAATAGATAATAATATCAACACATTGCATGTATCAAAAAATAAATTATACTAAGTAAAAAAAAGTAAATTGTGTTTTTTGAAAGATATTTAACTTTTACTTTTTTAGCTTTAAATATTACCCTATGCCAAAACACTCAGGAACTATATGTATTTTAATATAGTTCATTATAAAACAATTAAAAGAGATTATAGAAATATGTTGTAAAGAAATTACATTTCAATTTAATGATAGATTTTATAAACAAAAAGGTTTTTTAATAGGATGAGCATTAAGTGGAGTATTGATTAATATTTATATGGAAGAATTGGAGAAGTTAATGTTAGTGAATAATAATGCTTCAATCTTTATTAAAAGATATGTAGATGATTATTTATTAATATTTAATAAAACATAAAGTCAGATAGATTTATTTGTAAAGGATATTAATAAGATGGATAAAATTATTAAATTTACTGTAGAAAAAAAAGAAAATAATATACTGACATATTTAGATATAAAGGTGATTAAGTCATATGAAAAAGGAAAATGTAGAATTGAAACATCAATATATAAGAAAAGTAATATAGATAACAATATAACTAATTGACATTCAAATATAAATATAAATACAATATATTCTAGAATTGATAGAGCAGTAAATCGTTTAAGTAAAGAAGATTATGTTAAACAAATACAATTAATAAAAAAGGAATTTATAAATAATGATTGTCCAAATAAATTTATAAGTGATAATATTAGATTAATAGAAAATACAATAGATTATATAAATAATAATAAAAAAGAAAAAATAGTAATAGTAGTATAGATGAAATTGATTATATAGGTATGAAGAACTATATAGTTAACAATTTAAATAAAGTTTTAGGTAATATTAATAAAAATTTAATAATATAATAAATGTTAGAATAGTTAATAAAAAGAGAATAAATATGATTAGTATTTTAGAAAATATATATATTAGTAATTATAATTAAAATTCAGATAATGAAATAAATGGAATATAGGAAATGAATTGTAAAAAGTGTCAAATTAATAATCTAAGAATAAATTATGTAAGAGAAACAAAGAATTCAAATATATAGAAGACTATTGCAACATAAGTATGATAAAAATTTACTGATATATTTACATACATTAGAAACAGGGCATGAGTTTGGAAAAAATTGTATAAAGATGATACAATTTACAAATAATAAAAGGGATAGAAAAATAAAAGAAGCCATTTAAATTAATGATATTAAGCCAGTATAGAGATTTGGGCCTGAAAAAAAATTTGATATATAAAAAAAGATTTAGGTATATAAAAAAATAGACAGAGGGAGCTACTAAACTATAACTAAAATTTAAAAGTCTGAATTTAGCAGTTACCGTTTGGAAATATAAGTACAAGGTAGGTATAAATAATATGTTAAAAAATAATATTAAAGATTAAAAAATTTATAGATATTGAATGTTAATATAATGATAATGTAAAATATGAAAGTATGAATATATAAAGTTAGAGGTAAATATTAAAAGATTAATAATAATAAAATAAAAAATAAATGAAATAATATATATATATGATTATAGGAAGTATTAATTAATAAATATAGAATATAAAAAAGAATAAAATGTATAATATATAAAAAGGTAATAATTATATAGAGAAGTATAGAAAGATATGTGTGGGTAAAATTATAAAATTATAGAAAGTAAAATTATATGTTCATGTATATATGTATTCATGTATTTGTATTGTGTTTGTTATAGTTCTGAAGATTGCTGGGCAACTGAAACTGTTAGTTGTAAAAAAGCATTGTAAACAGTAATAAGTGAGTATTGGTTTGGCGCAGTAGTTATCTCTGGGGTCTAGGGGGCTTTTTTAGTGGGTGAGTTTGCCTTAAAGTGGGCTGGTCGGGTTGTCTTCAAATGTGTTTTAGCAAAGGTTAATTCTGTTTAAAGTTTGAAACGCTATATGCAAAGAATTTTAGGATGTTTTGCCCAGGTGTTCTATCAGGAAAAGTTTTAGTTTCCTAATGTTAGCTGTGTGCCTGTCAGCGAGGTCCAAAGCTAGCCAAAAGTCAGACCACGAGGGCGCAATTTTGACTAAAATGTAAAAGGAGGTGGTTCTTTGGCCCTTTGAGAATGTCTTGCAATAATTGAAGAGGAAAGTTTTTTTATAGGAGGTCTGCAAAGTATCCTTGGCCAAATATGCAGTTGAGCCAAAATGTTTTGCTTTGTTGCAGTAGGTATTTAACTAAAACAGCGAGTTGTGTATTGTTACTGAAGGGCCTAATAGACAATATAAAATCATGATCCATGAAGTGGTCTTTAATTCCAAGTTATGGTCTTAACTACTTTATTAAGGCTGTGAGTTTTGTTTATACTGGTATAGTGCAAGTGGTTGGTGTATTAATAAATGAGAACAGCCAGGGTTGAAGGAAAAGTGTCAATCTTTCTAAAATAAATGTAAATCTCTAAATTAGCCGGATGAAACGGCGGCCTAAGGTATCTTATAAGGAGAGAGTTTGAGCGAAATAATACCAATCGGGCGTTATAGGTGCTGAGAAACAAACGGTGTAAAGGGGTTAACCTAAATGAAGATCTGGTGAAAGGAATGAATGGTCTATGAAAGATGAGTGTTTTAAAGTATAGAAGAAGGAAGCATTACTAGGGAAAAAAATCCTTCACCACTCATCAGCTTCCAATTTATCCATAAAAATACTTCTGAACAAAATCAGCATAGGGCATATTAAAGTATCCAATGAGGAAGGTAGGAAATGGGGGTTGATGAATATAAGTTGATCTGATAGTAAGTTGTGTATCAGATAAGTTTGTTATATAGTATATATAGATCACATTAATTATAAAGGATTATGATAATAGGTCATGACATCGTTTTCTTGAGATAGTGAATTTTAAAAGCCCAAAAGTGCTATGTAGTCAATACACCTACTTCAGGGCTGAAGTATTAGAGGTGCAAATTGAGAATAGCCAATTTTCTGACAACCAACAAGATTAATATTAGAATGTGTATATTTGGTTTCAGAGAACAAGGTAATATGGGGGTTAAATTGACAAATCCAGTTATGTTTCAACTATCCATTCTATGGTTTAAACCTCTTACTTTAACACATGTACGAGAAACAATTACATACTTTAAGTAGCAAAATAACAAAATCTTGTAGAATAGATAATTGCAGCAACTAAAAGGCTAATCAATTTAGTGGTTGTCTGACGCAAATAAAGAGTAGAGCCAATGGAGTTAAGTAATAGAATTTATTGAATCTTTGAACTGGAAATTAGTTTGAAGCTTATATATGCCCGAAGGAGTATATGTGTACAAAATAAGATTAAAAGAAAATACAAAAAAATATAATTTGAGCGATATTAGCCAAATTTTCTATACAGAGTTATGGCATTTTTATTATTGTACATCAATGGTACTGGTATTTTGAAGTGAATCACAGTCTATTAAAATTTTTTGGCCCTGAAACAAGTCAGATTACTTATAACCTTCCTTACGGTTGGTCCCTATTCTCCATCAACTATTTTTTATTGGGGGTGAGTGCCCTAGCGGCTCAATTTTCATAACTTTGTAGTAGAAATTATCATCTACAGGTAGGAAATTATGTACCTGTTCTTTTGAAAGTGTATCAGTAAGTGTAAAATTTTTTCACCTTGAATATTAATATCAGACTAGTATAGCTTGAAATTTGTTAATTTCTTAGCTCAAACTTTATACTATTCTCAAATTCATTTCAAATAAAATCAATAACAATAATAATGTTTAGGGCAAAAAAAAGTTAAAATTTGCATGCCAAGTAGTGTTTTTTGGTCATATGCAGAGGTTTGTATTTATGAAATTGCTTTTCAATTTTGTGTATCAGTGTATATTACCTATCTGGTCTATCTTAGTTTTTCATTATTCAAATTTCATATCTTCATTTAACCCCCTTTTTAAAAAGTAATGTAAATATTCCCTTTCTTTACAAATTTATTTGAATTTATTGAGCTTTTACAAGTATTGTGTATCTTATATAGTATATGTGTGGTTTCATATTGTAGCCAGGTTGTTTTTTATGTTTTGTGCTTAAAAGTAATGTTCTGATATATATATATATATATTATATATATATATACGTATTCAATGAACAAATTAAACCTATTTGCTTTATTGTAAAGACTTCAGTTCTGTTAACAGTTTGGTTTCAAATAGGTTGAAGAAAAGATGGTTCTACCTCCTTTAACTTATTTTAAAAAAAATTCTACTAATATCCCAACCTTCTAAGTGCCTCCCCTTATACTTCGAGGTAGACTCATTTTTTTTGCAAGGAAGACTAAACATTAAATATTTTCCTTCTAGTTATATCAGCAATGCAAGATGAAGTCATAGTGCCCCAAAATATTGTCCACTATTATCAATTCCATCTCTGTTCAGGATTTTGTTTTCTTTGTATCAGTAAGTGAACTGATACTAATTTTACCAATCATAAATCCATATTACTGGTTCAGCATTTATTGCTAGAGATTAATAAATATATGTGTAGATAAAATATAAACAATTATAAGAATAGGCAATAGTAGTTTCAGTACTCTAAGTTTTTTTAAGAAATGGGCTGTCTGTATATTACAGTTTGTTTTCTCTTTGCAGTTATTTAGATGGTTCTCCATTCTTTTGCTGACTGTTTTGCTTTTTAACAAGCTTGCTATATGACAGCTCATTTACAAAAATTGCAAATATTTTTTAAATAAATATTATATGTCTGTTTCAGTTTCTTATCTGTAACAAACTTTTATCACTTATTATTCTGTATTTCTGAAGTTGTTCTGTCGAAAAGTTTCCAGCAGTTTGGTGTCTAATCTATGGCTTTAATGTTGTTTTATGGAGTGTTTGCTTTAGTTCGCATTTGTTGCAAGACTCAAACTGAAAATAACATTTGGTTCATTAACAATGATTATACATTTAACAAATGTTTGACCCCTTAATTTTTATTCAAGTAATCATCAAACTTATGGTTAAATGCTTTTCCTAGCTTAGCCAAACTTTTCCCATTCCCTAGTACAGAAGTTGAAATGATCACTGAATTATTATCAGGAGCTTTGGCCAGATGCATTCTACAAATGTTACAATCTTTTAATTGTTCTTTTAAGAATTTTGTGAACTCATAGTCAAATGTATGGCAATGTAATGAATAATATTTTTATAGAGTATTTTCACTAAACTACATTCTCACAATGTAGGGTATGGTTTCTATCCACTTTTAACACTTGTAGAGAGTCATCATAAAAATAGCAAAAAGTGAATAAGGCAGGTCCAAAAATTAATAATTTGGGTCCATTCATCAGTTGGACTGATACAATCTCTTCACTCTTTATCAATGTTCATATATATATATGTCATATTATTATTCTATTTGGGGTATCCGGTAGGAAAACATTGTTTCAGTACATATCAAGTACTTGATTTGTACTAACGTCGCTTGTTTTTTATCCAATATATATATATTATCTTATGTGAAAAATAGAATTAAATATATATATATTAATTAATTCCAACAGTCACCCTAAACATCAGTAAATATAGTAAACAATATTTCTCACTGTTCAAGCACTTCTCCCTTTTAATAGCAAGAGCTTAGGCCTATTTGCTTATTATTTCTATATATTTTTGGCAACCTGTCATTTTTCTACGTCATTTTAGTTTTAATACTTTTCAACATAGGTAAAAAGTTTTGTGATGCTATGTTGCTATATAGGTTGTGATAAATACAAACTTTGTACAATATAGTTAAATATTTATTAAAAATTACAACAATCAATATATGCAATAATGTTGGTTATACTGCTAACTATACTTTGTCTAGATATAATATCTAGTTGCTGTGTTTTAAAGGAAATATATTCTGTGCCTTTGTAGGTGTGAAAAATTCCCCGTCTATATTGTGGTAGTATGTTTATGTCAAGTATAGTTTCAGCTTTTCAGTTTGAAATCAAAATGAAAATGTTAGCAAGTTCTATTCTTTATTTTGGCATTCATTCTTCATGACAGTAAGATAAACAAAAGTAAAAAAAGAAAACTGGTTAGTGCTAGATTGGAACAAAATTTATGGTGATCATGATGGCTCAAGGAGGGAAATCTTTCATTAATTATCAACAAAATTTAAAGGCTATAGGTGATAAAAGTATTTACTCCATTATGTGTTAAGGTTTTTTGAAGGCTTTTCTATGCTAGTTGTTTAAAATGGGTGTCAGACAATGGTATCAATCTTTGCCTCTGGTCTATTCAGATGTAAATAATTAAATATACTTTACTTAGAAAAAAATACAACGCAGAAAATGACAGCTACCCAAAACTCATTGGTGTGACATAGTTTATTAAACTTTATGGATACTTTCTTTTAAAAGAAGAAAAAATGGATAAATTTGTGGTATATCTGCATAGGTTAAATAGTGAATAAGATTCATTTTTAAAAGTGGTTAAATAAAAGATACTCAATCTCAGAAGGAAAACAAAATAAAACTTGTAAGGAATATTATAAAGGTCTAGTATTATCTCTTGTAGAAATACTTTTGTTTTAACAGAGAAATTCAAATACCAAAGGACTAAATAGAAAAACTAAAATAAGATCAACTATTTAGTTTCCACTATAATTATCAATTTGTATATATATATATCATTTTATTTTTCTAAATTGTTAATTAACTATACTAATTTATGGGTATGTGTTGTATATGTATTTACTTGTATTAGTGTGTGTGCTGTATATTTTTGTCTTTAATATGTGTTGTAATGCTAATGGTATGAGAGGGTGAAATATAAAAATTTCCTCAATAAACTCTTATTGTTATAATTTCTCTTTTTCCTTTCTTGTCATCATCAAGTTAGTTAAGTGATGCAGCATTAGCTAGTTTAAAGTCTCAAGAGCTACTCGGAGCTACTTCTAAAGGGTATAGGTTTAAACCTTTGTTCAACTTTCATTTGTCATTTCATCAAGTTAGTTAAGCGATGCAGCATTACTATTTAGTTTAAAAGTCTCAAGAGCTACAATCTGGAGCTGGCATGAACTCTTCAAAGGGTATAGGTTTAAACCTAGATTACTAGTGACCTTCTATATTTTAATATTAGCCCACTAATAAATATTCTAGTAGATTTAGGTAGGGTGTTTATACAGATGAGCAAAATATTACATGTAGGTTAATATTAACACAAAGTACTAATATTCTCTAGTATACTATAGTTATGATTTGCCAATAAGTCATTATAGTAAGGGTGCCTGATCATGATGGGTTTTGTAGAGTATGTTTTGAGTTAGTCATCATCATCAAACCATCATTATCAATCACTAGAATAAGATTCTCCAATTCAATCCATCTCTCTAATCTTTAGCTTCTCTTTCATTTGCCTTATCAAGCAACTGAGAAGAAAGACCATGGTATTTCTTGATCTTACACTAAGAGGTAAAAAGCCAGTAAACTCACCACGCTAGCTAATGTGTGTTGGTGAGCAGCCCATCCATGTTCATATACTATATGAATAATTACATAATAATAACAGCTGCAACAACAAGAATGTATGAAATGGACATTAGGAATTTCCCTGCTTGGTTCCTTTAAGGCCTCTATGAGGAATCAAAAGGTCTCCTTAAGCCCAGGTTCAAGTTGGTATTGGTATATTTGACAACTAATGTGTTTGTGCCTGAGCATCTATGTGAGGGTCAACGTCAGTAGTGTTATAATATATATATATATATATTACAGAGAGAGAGATTTTCACTCTGTCTTACAATGTTAAAAAATAAATACTGTTTTAATTCAATCTTTTACTCTCTCTCTTTAATCATGCACACTTATGCATATACTTATAATTAAACATCAATTAATTAAGCATCACAAAAACATATAACCAATTAATGATGGCACTGATAATGCCTTCTATTGAAATTTATAAAAAATATAATCCTTTACAAAGCAACCTTTAATAAAATTTTAAATAACTTCATGTAGTGTATATATTTCTGTCAATCAAACTTGATGTTATCAGCTGTCTGGGAAATCATTTCAAATCATGTCAATCATAGTAACTCAATTCCTATTCAAATAGGCACAATATGCAATTTGATATGAAAGTTTGAAGGTAAATTTTAATGTTAATTTAATTCTAGCACGTGTGCATGTGCAGTGCAACTGTTCCCAAAAGCTATAAAGTGTTAATATAAAATAGATAACTAAAAACAAACGAGCTGAGCGCTTTCAAAGGATCTTGCCTTCATAATCATAGCTTGCTACTACATTTAATGATATGTAAATATGCAAAAGTAAAAAATTAACACGGCAGAATTAATAGTCAAACGATCTTGTTAATTAATTTTAAGCCGATACATAGTAGACCATGGTAAAATTATCTCCAAAATTAATGTTCAAAACTTCAATATTTTTTAATATTAAATGAACATTGTGAGTCTACTTAAATAGAAATTGAATTTTTATATTTGATATAATCTCAATTGATTTGTTAAGCAACTGATAACATCAAGTTTATTGACAGAAACAAGTTTCCTTCAAGAAGATGGGTGATTTTTTTGATTAAATATTGCTTTATAAAAGATTACAAAGTTTTATAAATTTTTATTAGATAAAATAAATAAAATAACTTTGATAGATTACATATTTATGGGGTGTTAAAGTAATTAATATTGACATATTTTAAAAATGGTTATATGAAGGTTAAATTGTTTTAAAATAAATTTGATTATAAGTTCTGATTTTTTGCTAAATTACTGATAAAATTTACATTCAAACTATAAAATAAAATTGAATGTTGTGCATCTATTTAAGTAGACATTGAGTTTATATGTTTAGTATGATATTAATTGATCTGTTTAGTAGCATAATGTTATGTCTCATTTAAAAAAACACGTTTTCAATATTGCTACATAAAAAGTTGTAAATCCTATAAATTTCAATTATAAGGTAAAAGTAAAAATAGATTATATATACATATCTATTAATGAGTTGATTGAAAAAATGTGTCATTTTTTGTTTGGAAGAATGATAAATGGAATGTAGAACTTCATAACAAATCAGAAGATTTATAGGTGGAAATTTAATAACTGACATTAAGACTTAAAAATGATTGGTGGATTAAAACTTTAATAGAAATATAGATATTTACTTAGATATTTTTATGTTTTGAAAGTAATATATAAATGTGAAAAGGATATGATGATCCTATTAAATCCATCAACGATTCTTTTTTATTAAGTTACAATGATATTTCAAATAAATTGAAGAAATGCTTTAATTATTGTTTGCATATTAATACAAGTATTGGGATTATAACAATTAATGATATATCCATTCTATCTGTATATTGAGATTTGGACAAAGGTATTGAGTTTAGTGAAATTAAAATCTTTGTGATCTTAAAAATGTAAAGATTTTAGATCCTGGTGAAATATCTGGAGAAAATTTAAAATATGATGATTATAAATAGCTTCAAAATATTGTTTTAATATAAAAACAAAATGCCATCAGATCTTAATATTTTTTATTGTTGATCTTAATATTTTTTATTGTTGATCTTAATATTTTTTATTGTTCCAATTTAAAAAAATAAAGGTAGCAATCAATATAGCAATCATTAGTATGGAATATTGTTATCCATTATAGCAAAGGTACTTTCAAAAATTGTATTGAATAGGATACTTTCAATTTTAGACAAATGATTACCAAAGATTCAGTGTCATCTTAAAAATTGGAGGAATACAATAGTTTTTATTTCCAAGAAAGTACAAAAAAAATGTTGTAATGAAAATTTATACAATGCTTTTATTAATTTGGTGGCATTGTTTAGAAATAGATGGTTATCTATTAAAATTTTATGCTTATTATTCAGTTTCTAAATAATAAAGTTAGGAGAAGTGTTATTATTACAAGTAAAAGGTCAGTGATTTAAAATGAAAACTGATATAAGCAAGGATTATAGTAGTTCTATCTTTGTTTTTAAATTTGTTATAGGTGATTTAATAATTCAGAGGTCAAAATGTGATATTGGTTTGATAGTGGAATTTTTAATTTAAATTCATTAAAGGTATGGATTTCATATTTTCAGTTTCTATACTTAAAACCATGCTAGTGTTTGTACTAGAATATCCACGGCATAGATGTAAATGACTTAAATATAACCTATAAAGATTTTGGAGTAGTTAATGTTAAAAAACATGTTTAGAGATTGGATAGTTATCAATCTGAGAATAGAATGCAATTTAAATTTTTTGCCAGGTTTTTAAGCAGAAAGTTGGAAGATAAAATATAAATTCTTTATTGACATAATGTAAAGCATTAAAAAATTATTTGAAGGTGCTGTATAAAAATTTTAAAATATGGGGCAATATCAGGAGACTCATTAATACATTGTTCTGCTTGTTGTACATAATAGTATAGAATGTAAAATTCCAAAATCATTTCTTCATTGGATTGGGAAAATATGCAAGACTTACAATAAAAAGATTTTGTAGCAAATTTGAACACAATATTTATGGGAGATGCAGAATCAATTTATATTAGAAAGATTCTCTCAAAGTCACTCTAAAGAAGTGCAATTATTGACTACTTTTATTGTGAAGATATGGTTAAGAATAGAATGCAATGAAAAAAACACAATTAAACAAAGTTAAAACTGGCAAAACTCTCCATACAGTAGTGCCACTCAGTGCCAACCAGAGTAATCAATGGATTCCAGAAGACTTGTGCATAAAATCCCTATCTAGTGCCTACTCATCCAATATCCCCAGACTAGTTTCTGGCCTGTGGCCTTTGTCAGTGAAAAGATTTGGATCTGAGAGCATTGCACCTAGATCTTAGGATCTAATGCAACTTTTCAGCAGCCATATTTTATCCTACTTAACTAAAAAACTATGAGAATAAAATTGAAAATACAATAATATGGTTGGCAGTGAGTGGCACTACTGTATGGAGAGTTTTACCTGTTTTAATAACAGTAATGTGCTAGCATAAGAAATAGTAATCATGTGATGTGTAGTGGTTTAATTAAACAAAGTGTTTAAGTCTTTCAGAAAGAAACGTTTGCTGCAGAAGAAATTAAAAGATAGCATTTCAAAATATCAAATATACAGAATGATCATCCAGCAGGTTTTATAATATATGTCTTTGTCGTTTATAGATTAGTTTGTACAGTCACTCTTTGGGAAAATAATAATAAATGAAATTTATAAGTATGGCTGTAAACAACTTTGACTTTAAATATGCATGTGATCAATATAATGATATATGAATGTTAATAAATTGCAATTGTATTTTTTTTCTAAATGAGTTACAATGTTTTGTATTTATTTAAAAAATAAATCTAAACCATTTTTTGTTATTACAATCTTTTTAAAAATAAAAACTAAAAAAAAAAACAATTTTATTTAAAGATATATCATTTTGGTCAACTAAATTTGTAGAAATAGTTTTTAGAAATATCAAGAAAAAAAATGATTGAATAAAAAAATCTTTAATAAAAAATATTGGAATAAAATATTGAGACAGTTTTTATTTGACCTTTGACAACCTCTCTATCTTATTACACATATAAAATTTCAACGATTTTGTAGTGATTACTGAAGATGTCTGCTAGGTCAAGTGGAAATATGTTGAAAATTTTACCTTTTATAACTTATTATTCTTCTCTTCTTTTTTTTCACTTATTATTAAGTTTCTCTTTTTAGAAAATGTATATAAATTTGTTTAATAAAAAAATACAGGTTTAATTTATAGTGTAAAGGAAAAAAAAAATTATGAAATTTAAACTCTTTGTCCCCTTGTCTTTTATCCTTGTTTACTTAAAATAACATGTAGTATATAGATTACAATTTTTAAAAAAGGTTGTAGATCTAATTCTTAACACAGTTGCTTTAATTTAACACAGAATTATATTTTTATTTTACAGAGAATAAACAGAAATAAAAGAAGATCAGAACAGAAAAGAAAAATAAACTTTTGCACTAATAAAATCACCTCAAAATATTCAATTTCATAATTTTTAAAAGATTATCTATCATATCTGTTTAATAAATATCAAATATCATTCACTGCTATCTATAAAACCCAATATATAAAGTTTTGTAGAATATTTCAAAACGAAATATATTGTTATATTTATATATTTATCTACTAATAATGAGCATTAAAAATTTATTATACTAAACAACTTACATATTTAACTCTTTTTTCAAAGGTAAAATACGTTTCCAACATTTCCAGTAAAATTCATTATTCACATTCTAATTCCATATAAATAAAATAAAGCTTTAAAAGGCAAGTTTTATAAACAAATTCAAGAAGGTCAAATATATTGACATATATGAAATGCTCATTTATAGTCTTTTCTTTCCATATGTCATAGCATCAGCCGGGAGGCGAACACACAACAAGCAAGGCAGCTGTGCTGATCTCTTAGCTATCTTCATATAGTCTTGGAACATTTAAATACTTTAATACCTTGCCTATTTCTAATTGTCTATTGTTATATCATGCTAGTAAAATTCTATGATCTTTTTAACCGGTCTTTGAGATGATTTTTATAATGTAAATAGGTTCACTTTTATTACAAAAGCTATTGTCAAGTTCAGCTTAAAATCCTTTTTTAGAAACATTATTAATTCATCTGAATCACATTCTAAATCCAAAGAAGATATCTATATTTATAACTTCAACAATGTATCTAAATAGCTGAAGATAATACCTATTAATTTCAAAACTTTGCTACCATTGGCTTAAAAAAAGAAATCAAATTCATAATAAGTATCAAATTATCATATACTTTGTTTTCTTTATTAATTTTTTTTTAAAATTAAAGAAGCAACTTTTCATAAAATAAAATAAATTAAAATAAAATATACTTTTTAAATTTGATGAATGAAATAACCATTCCTATAATTTCTTTATGAAAATGTAATATTTTTTCAGTTATCAAAGATGTATATTGAAAATAACATTTTATAATGAATCAAATACAAACACATCAAGTATCATAACGATATTTTGAGTTAATAATGATGCATATTATCTACAAAAAAGCTAATTAGAAAACTAAACAACATCCTCCTATGACCAAGCAGTATTTCTTCATTCAACAGTAGTGATAATTTTCCATTGCTTCTCTTCCATTACTACATTGCACTATTAAGAAAATGAGATATCAAGTACAGTATATAAAAATAGAAATCACACCTATGAATCAGTGTAATAATTAGAGAAAATATCACAGTAATTATATTAATAGGCAGCTACCAATTAAAATCACTAGATTCAAGCTGGAGCACATATTAATGGATTTTGCCTGAAATTTTATTAGATGATAAAACTTCAGGGCACAAAATCTTTTATGAGTTGTAAAGACAGTCAACTACTTTTATAGGTCTAAGATTTTACATTCTTCTATTTGCTCTAATGTTTCAATAGTAACCAAGCATATGTATATAAGTATTAAATTAAATCTTTGATGATTAAAACATGAACAATAAAAATAAATAGGTTAATCCATATAATAATTACAGAAATGTATTTACCAATGATGAATTGATTAATATTTCTAACTCTTATCAAGATAACAAAAATTATAAGTGATATAGTAAGTGATAAAGCAGTAAAGATAATAGTTCTTTTTGAAATCAATTGAGATACTGCCAAATTTCTTTGGACTCATTATAACACTTATCTGACAGCCAATCAAATGTCATGATAGCTGTCCAAATGACAAAGATTTTACAAAAAAAGGGCGGCCCCTTTTCTCTACTTTTCTTTCTATATATCTAAGCCAGTCATAAGTATTTAGGTTTGAAAGCTTGAAGCTTTAAATATCTTCCCAAATAACTCACCGAGTTAATTGTAAAGATATTTAAAGCTTCAAGCTTAGATATATAGAAAGAAAAGTAGAGAAAAGGGGTCACCCTTTTCTCATAAAAACTTTGTCGTGTGTTTAAGATTTAGTTGTTATTTGGACAGCTATCATGACATCTGAATGGCTGTCAGATAAGTGTTGTAATGAGCACAAAGAGATTTGGCAGTATCTCAATTTATTTCAATTTTCAACTATCTGCACTTCGCAAATTAAAATATTAATAGTTCTTTTTGTAAGTGTAAAACATTAAAGCCTTACACCTTCAATAAAGTCTCAAGAGTAACACACACACACACGCATATATATATATAGTAATAAACAGTAGGCATGCTAATATCAAACATGAAAAAGTACCTACAATTTGAGTATTTACTGGTAAGGATCTTAAGTATAAATGCCTATCCAGCTATACCAACACTCATACACCTTTAAAATTGCTTTTAAATTGTTGCATCAACTGAATGAGTAGACAACAATAAAAACCCTAAAAGAGATCTATTAATAAATAAACCAATGTTTATTAACAGTTCAATATGGATCAAAAGTATTTCAATTATACTTGCCCCCATTTGAATGTTAACATATAGTGCAATTAACATCTGGCTACCTTGAATATTACTATTCAGAAAACTTTATACTATAATGTTGTATCACCTCTGTAGACTACTAAGTACTCTTATTTATATAATTCTATTAGATATGGATTCAAACTTAAAATATAAAAGCTAAAATACAACAGCCTTTATTTTGTAGGAACGTTGTGAAAGAAAATGCACCACTCCTCAAGCTAGAATCAGTCTGAATATTTTTCCAACTTTTATAGCCAAATATTTATTTACAGACCATTAATTTGACGTCTGTTTATACTGGCTACAATTCATTTACTTGACAAATACTAAATCTGGTTAGAACAATTTTCATCCTACAACTTGCTGAGATTTGAACCTTAGTTGTCAGCATGGTAGTTATACTGATGCTAACATTACATAATACTTGGACATGTTAAACATTTAAATAATTTTAAATTAAAAAAATATTTTGTATATGAACCATCATTCAATATATATATATATAAACTATTATGACAAAAAATTAATACATGTAATAATTTTCATATTTATTGTAAGTTCAAATTCCCTAGAATTATGAATTCATCAGAAATATATATTGCATTAAGTTCCAAAAACTATATTTTTATATTCTTGGTTATAAGCTAATTCTAACTATTTAATTTGTGCATAAGAATGTTATATGTTAAATAAAGTATCACATAATTCTTCTAATAAATTATTCAATAAATATATAGATTAAAATCATTCGTCTTAGTGTTTGGTTTTATTTTCTTCTAGGAATGCAGGAGCCAGTTTTTAATAATATTTGTACAATCATTACAACAGTGGCAAAAAGAAAAACGTTTCTTCAAAAAAATGTGGTGATTAATAGTGCTTCTTTTTACTTTTCTTCGTTGAAAGGTTTATTTTTTCTTGATTTAGTTACAATTTTGTAAGAAAACATGAAAAATAAGACACAAATTACTACAGCAATTTGACAACTTACTCTCTTGTTTAAAAAAAATCAAAATGGCAAAAACAAAAAGTAAAAACAAACACATGCTTACGTCAATCAGATATTTTAATTTTTTTATATGGCATTTATTTAGAATTTCTTTTTAGATATATAATGATTTATTAAAAAATAAAATATGTAATGTATTATGCCTACTTATACAATCAAATTTTTGTAAAAGGAAAAACTAAGTAATGATATAAACTGTAAAAGCAACTCATAAAATATATTTAGTAAACCAGAACGTGAGACGACGGAAGGTCTTAATTTTCCATTGCAGTTAATAGAGGATGTTTTCATAAAATGTTGATGTTGTTATACTTGTGATTGTTTCATAACGCATTCATATAAATGTTGTAATTGTGGTATAAAATATTTAAATTATTTGTCAATGTTGAAAGTATATGATCAAATTATTAATTTTAATTCTTCAATTCAAATATTATCATGGCATAGTGATTTGTGTATCAATTTTTTATGCCAATAATCTGGGATTTCAGTTCAGAATGGTTAAACCTTGAAATATTTTCAGATTGATAATATAATTTTTGTTTCAAGTAAATAACCTATACCCACAGGTAGATTACCAATAGTGGATGATTACATGTGAGACTAGCTATTTTTAGCTAGAGTGTAAAGATCTCAAATTAATCTAAGATAATTGATTGTTAAATAGTACAATACAACTTTTACTTCTAGTAGGATGTTTAAAATCTTATACAAATAGTGAGACAAAGGCCATTACTACTATGAGAACTTGTTGAATAAAGTCTTTATACTAGTAAAAACTATTATTTTTCATTATATGTAATTCTAGAAGAGATTTTTTATTTATTTATATTGCTCTGTATCTTATTTTTGAAACTTAAATCAACATGTTAATAGAAATTATATATCAATCTAAAGTATATCAAAAACTGACTGTGGAACTTAATTTAGATGTAATTTTCCCCATTTATATTGTTTAAATTATAAAAATTTAATCAATGTTTATTACTAATAAATAATTTGCTCAATAGACCTTTGCAGTTGTAGTGGCACTAAAATGGCAATCTAAATAGCTAAAAGCATTGGAATTAATTTCCAGATGGTGAAAATTAAAACAAAAATACAGATTAGGCAAATAAGTGGAAATGTGATAGCGAACCTATCTCTTAGATACTTAAATATTATATCTATTCCTAAGAAATCAACTATATGACTATTCACGGATTGATTTATTTTCAAAATTTTTATTTTATTTCTTTATGATTTATATATGATTACATTACCATGTACAAACATACAATAAACATTCTGTATGTTAAATTTAAGCAAATATTAAGTGGATATTGTTAAATATTTTTCTTCAAAATTTATATTTAATAAACCAGGTTAAACCCTCGCAATCAGTCATTATAACTAATTATTAAATAATTCTTACAATGTTTGCCACCTATTTTATCTTTATGCAATTTACTGCACTTTCTTATTAACCTCATTATACCATTTATTTTACATATAAGATATTCAGTAAAAATACAATTCTACCATATGAGATTTTTTATAAATGATTTGTTAAAAAATTCAGTTTTTTTTTTCATAATATGAGAAATACAAACAGTTGCTTGATAATCAGAAGAGTTAAAAGAGTATTGAATTATCAACAAATTACTTATACTTGAAAAGTGAATGTGAATTTTTTAAAATAGTTTAGACAGATTAGATAATATATAAAAAGAAATGAAGTGAGATTTTTTTTTTATATGATGTCTACAGTGATCAAAAGGAATCTTAATTTAGTTATATTTTTTAGCACATTTAAGCTCTTTTGGAAGGTAATAATGCTATGGTATAATAATAAGTATTAAGGATAGATATACTTAAGTAACAAAATATTAATTTTGGAATAAACATAAATGTTGATATTAATAATATTGATAGACATTAAAAAGAACATGGAGAGCAAATGAATGAGTTAACAAATTGGTCAGAGTTATTGAACAAAATATGATTATATATTATAAAAAAAATATGGTGTGATTGATTAGCTAGAGTAAAATATATCATAAAACTTGAATTAAAAAATAGTATGTGATGTACAATAAGTTACCGTAATCAGCAAGATTATTCGAAATGTTAAACTAAAAAAAAAAAGCAATTTAATAAAAAATAAAATGAGTTGATGTAAAGCAGTAATATTAAAAAAAATACTTTTCTTAAAATTTTTGTATTCTATGTATATACATTTTGAATATTTCAATTTGTATATATACATTAACGTAATATTTATTAAGGTTAAAACCTTAAGAATATGCACCTGAAAAAATGACATAAGTATCTCTGCAAATCTTTAACACAAGATTTATTTAAAATATTTGCAGAAGTCCTTACTGTCGTTTTTTCAGGCACATATTCTTAAGATTTTAGCCTTAATAAATATTACGTTAAGTAACAAGTATGCACTTTATAAATATAATTATTACAACTTTATATCATTAAGAAAAATAAATGAATCATATATTAAGAAGATGAGAATAACAAAAAGTCTCTAAAAGAGACACCATTAGCCAAATTTGTTTTTATATTTAATGTATAACGGCAAATGTCTAAAGATATAAAGAATCAAATGTAAATTAGTTTTGATTTAAATATCTTTAACATGAGAAGTAATTTAGAATAAATAACTAATGATAGCTAAATGAAGAACTGCAATAGATAATTAGGCTTTAAACATGAAATGGCTATAATCTGTATCACATACCACTATAAATTTTAAATGCCTTAATTCCAAATATTTTTTCATATAAACAGTTGCCCCAGTCCCTTCCTAAATATGTTTCTATTGCGCAAACATCAAATAAGTCTAAAATTAGCTTGTTTACTTTAAATTTTATATTCTCCTTTCTGTTTTAGTGGTATCTCATACCTGTTGTAGTCTAGACAGTGGTAAATTTAAATCATATTTTTAAAAAAAAATGTTACCTTTTTTTACTTTTTAAGACAAATATAATAAAAATTATAGTAACTAATGGCAACAATAATAAGAAACATTTATTTCATTATAGCAACTAATTATGAGAAAGCAATTAAATGGTTGTAAAAAAAAAACTGTCAATTGAATCCAGTTAAATAAAAGTAATTTTATTTCTGTATTTTTGTCATTTTATAGTTGTAAATTTTATATATATATATAACTAATTTATCATAAAGAATGGTAAAAAATTCAAATGTGAAGCCATAATAGGTAGTCAGAATATTAATATATCATATAATAATCATTGTAAGTAAATAAAAATAAATTATGTTTCCTTAAATCTAGAATTAAAAAAAATGTTGTTAATATTATGGATTGTAGGTTCACATAATGAAAAGACTATGATTATTAATTTGTAGAGGAAAATGATTAAAAGTTTTTAAAGATTTAAAGTAGAATTAAAAAAAAATAAAATGAAAAAATATGTTTATGAAAATTGGAGATGTGAAAATAAATTAATTATAGAAACAATTATAAGGTAAAATATAAGTTAGATTAAGCACATATTTTAAAACTAAATAAAAAATTGTTAAACATATTTTGATAAAGTTTGTGAATCAATAAGCATGGAAGAGAAAAATATTAATGAATGTTTAAAAGGTAAAAAATAGGAGCTTGAAAAAAGTAAAAACACCAAAGAAATATTTTAGCATATAATTAATAATGATTATGATGATAATATACAGTGATATTTTAGTAAAAAAAATAACACTGAGAATAAATATTTTTATTCATAATGTATTATGATATATAAATTAGTTAAATTTATTTATTATACATTTATAGACAAATAAGTCAAAAGTACAAAATAGTTTTTATTGTTAATACAAGATGGCATTAAAGTATGTCTCAAAATGAAAAATTGATATTCCATTTTTCAATATAATAAAAAAAAAGTGAGGATGCAATACTTTATATTTGTCTTCCATCCCCATACCGGTTTTGAGAAATGGCTCTCTTCAGTGAGGAGCTAGAACATTCGATAATATCTTGTCCTTATATCTTACATCAAAATGTATTTTGCTAAAACACTGAGCCACTAAACATTTTTTATCTTTATATTTAAAACACACACATATAACAAACATATATTAATAGAGAGATTAAAACATTTCACTTTTAAAGTAAAAATAAAAAATGATGCCTTTTTGTATTTTCTGCCCAAAATAAAATAAATGAGAAATGTTTGATTGATTAGTAATAATGAAGTGCTAAAAAAGGAAGTATTCCAAAAACATTTTATCTTCTAAGCAATCCTAATAATAGCAGTGTCAGCTGCAAATCAGACAATCACTAGATAACAAAAACGGTTTGATAGATTTTATTAAAAATGTACATAAGACTGACGCAAAAAATCTAAAATGAGAAAATATATATTTTTAAATCTTAAAACCACCACAAGCTATTGAGTAGCAGCCTTCATTGACAGATCATCAAAATTAGTACTGAAAAATCAAAACAAGATTTTATTAAAAAAAAAAAAAAAACTAAAAGTTTGAGCCAAGAATATGATGTGTAAAAAAGCAATAATAATGATAAAAACTGATTATTCCAAGAGCCAGCAAGATTGACTAAAACTGTCATTCTTAATGATTTATTAGTCTGAACTTCCATTGAGTTTTTATAGAGTAAAATTGTTTGCAATGTCTTATTTTGTAAAAATAAAAAAAATAAAAAAGTGAATAAATGACAGAAATTTATTGAATGACTAAATCACCCTAAAATTCGCCCACTGATTTTACTGTCATTAAAAAAATGTCTCAGACATATTTTAAATTCTCGTTTTAATATTAAAATTATAAAAAAAATATTGAATGTATTTTAAAATGTATATTAAAAAATCTCTGAATAAGTATAATTTAAATACATGCCACACACATACAAATATTAATTAGTATCTGTTTTTCTACTTGTGTTTGGAAATGAGTAAGAAAATACTATTTTATGCAGTTTAAGATGTTATTGTTAGGTTTTTTTAAATATCAAAAATCTCGGACTCAGTGTGGCCTTTGAGCGTTCCATCATCAGATTTTCAATTGGATGGACGGTTGAAGAGTTGGAGTGTGGAGTTGATTGAAGCCTGTCCATTGAAGTATGAAGATTCTATCTTAATATATCTGAGCACTTATTGCATATATGTGTAGAGATGATAATCTGGACCAAGTGATGATTGCTGGTTTAGCACGAAATACGTTTATTGATGATTATGTAACTTTTCAACATATAGGTGTGATATGAGATAGAGTGGTGAATGGTGGGTTGTGTGAAAATCTGTGCTCATATACCCTATATATTAAATATCAATAATAAATATGAAATATGACTTCATCAGTTTTTGTATATATATTGAATCATTAATATTTTAAAAACTATATTGGTTTTCATACATAAATTACCGTAGGATATATCCTGCACATCAGCCTATGCATTTTAGCTAAATCTTAATAAGTAATAAAAATGCAAAAATTTCTATCTACCTGTAAAGTTCTCTAATTATTCTAGATAAGAATGACATATAACATGAATATAAATGATACTCGAGACTTACTGATTACTTAGCAGTCTCATATTACAGCCAGATCTTTAAATAAAGTTTGTAATCAATGAGCTAGGTTACACAAAATCTTGGTTCAATTGTTCGGCAATTATCTAATTTTACATTAAGTAGAACACAGAACAAAATTCTAGATTCTGTTATTGACATGTAATATTACACTACATAGAAAATATAACAATATGCCAGATTCCATCATTGACATGTAATACAATTTATTATCCAAATAAGAATCCAGTCACTATCTACACAAGTGTAAAGATGATATGATAGTGTAGGACCTACCTTCACATAAACATTCAGTATCACTAGATAATATAAGTAAGTGAATAAAATGCACTGATCACATGCATAAAATAACAATATATCTGTCTCTCAGATCTATACATTAATCATGACAAAGGTCAAATTAATAAACACAATAACTATCCAAACCCTGAAAGATCATTATCAGCAAATAATTCATCACAGCAGACTGTAACAGTGACATATTATTACTAAAAATAATCTGATTTAACATACATTTTATTTCTTTACAATTTCTGAAAAAGAATTTCCTCTGCGTTTATTATGCATATAATGAAGCATGTATTATAGAATTATCATTTAAATATTTAATAAGGTGATGAATTCACACCTGACAATGTTATTGATAATATATGCAAAAATGTTGTGCATACACAACTCAGTTCCTACATTGATATTTATATATTTATTGTAGACAAATTTTTATATTTAATTTTTTTTATTTTGTGCAAAGATAAAATTTAAAATTTATAAATATTATAATAAAAATGAATTTAAAATATATTAAAATCTATATCAATTATTATTGTCTATAGATCTTACCTCTATGTGATACATTCATTTGCACATTGATGCATTTGGGTTATATTAAAAATTCATGGATAAAATTATTAATATATCCTATAGCACCATTTAATTATAAAATAAACATTTGTCATAAGTTTATTTATAAATTGTTTATTGGATTATTTTCATTGTCACTAAAGTGACTACCAATATTCAACCCTCACTTCAATATTTATGAAACATTAGTTCCTTTCACTAATAATGACATTAACCAGTAGTCTGTATTCTTTTGTTTGAAAATAATATGCATTTATCCTCAAAGAACAAAGATAAAAAACAACAAACATTTAAAATTTATTTTTGCTTTTTAGAACAAAATATTGAAGATAATTTCCAGAACAAAGTAAATCTTATGTATTATATATATGAATTTAATTCATAAATAATAATAATAATTTATATTATTAACCTTTTTAAAACTCATGATATCATCATATCATATCAGTACAACATGTGAGAATTAGCTTCAATCATTTATATATAAAATATTTGTTGTTTTTACTCTGTGATTTGTATATAAACACAAACTCATTAAATACGAATATTCAATTGTGTATTTACACTATATATAATGTTATACCTTTGACTGGTACCATTAGCTAGGTATAGCTTTAGTTTATATTTACCCATAGAAAAATGGGATTTCAGGTGCCTTACTACTTCCTGCTGGGTCATGACATTCTGTCTAATGAGTAGATATAGTGATATTCCAGATGTGCTGTGACAACTTGTCTCATGTCAGACTTAGATTCTAGCAGCTTCCAGTTTTGCAAATGGACTTGCCTCACTGTGTTAACCATATAATGTCTAACATGTATATTGCTGTTCAGCTTTGATATAAAATGCACAATTGCATCACACACATTTTTGAATTCATATATAGATTGAACTCAGATTTTCAAGCTCCCTACAACCATCTACTTTATCCTTTACAACTGATGGACATAACCACATACATGTTAAAAATATAAATGATCTCCAATATTCTGGTTCAGCACAAAGTATGTATATTGGAGAACATTTATCTTTTTCGCATAAATGTCATCATCTGTATCAGATATGTAGGATGAAGTGAATGGTTGTAGGGAGCTTGAAAGTCTAAATTGAAATTTCTTTTAATTACATTTAAGTTCAGTATAAATGATATACTTGTGTTTATATATATATGAATAAATTAACGATTATATAATACTAAATAAAACTCAAATATAGTAAAAAAATATGAGCCAATGCTAAAATATTTCAACATTACAACCTTATTGAAAAACACAAAGTTTGAATCAAGCAACTTAGATAAATAGTAATCTTCTTGTCTATGAATCTGCAAGTTAAGTATATTCATTTCAAGACTATTTTAAACAACCACTTGTGTTTAGAATAGTGTTGAAATCAATATACTCAATAACTTGGTCATATAGGTAAGAGAGGTTTCTATTTATTTCTGTTGTGTCATTCAGACTTTGTATTTCTAAATACAAGTAGTACTATCAAAATTTTAGCATTGGCTTGTATCCATTTACTACACTTAAATTTCATTTAGTATTATGAAATCTGTAATATATTCTTATATAGCTATGTTTGGAGATTTTTCAAGATGTCAATTGATTATATATTAATTGTGCTTTGCATACTGAAAATGTAATATGCTTATTTAATAGCTTTTAAAATCTAATCTTACTTAAATTAAAGCTTAATGTTGAGTAATAGTTTTGAAATCAAAATACTTAAGAACATGCAACCTTATATGTAAAATGGATTTCCTTTTATCTATGTTTTATAGTTCAGACTTTGTATTTCTAAATGCAGACAGTGCTGTTGAAACATTCTAGTATTAGTTTGTATTTATTTAATATATGTATACAGTAGGGTCACCCTGTGCCAAACAGAGTAATCAATGGATGCCAGAAGGCTTGTGCATAAAATCCCTATCTAGTGCCTACTCAGAGAGCACTGCATCTAGATAGGGATTTATGCACAAGCCTTCTGGCATCCATTGATTACTCTGTTTGGCACAGGGTAGCACTGCTGTATGGAGAGTTTTGCCTTGTTTAATAACAATTGTGTGCTAGTATAAGAGATAGTGATCATGTGATGTTTACAATTAATATACTTGAGTTTAAATGTAATATAGGGCATGTGAACACAGACATTCAAGCTCTCTTCAGCCATCCATTTTATTTCATACAACTAATACACATGATCACACATATGTAAAAAAGAAAACTTATTTACAATATATGTAGTTTATGCTGAACCAGCATTCATCAATTGGTCCAGATCATCATCTTCCATATATATATAATCAGTGCTCAATTTATATTAAGTTGGCAAATCTTAAAACTTTAATAAATAGGTTTCAATCTACCCCACCCTCCAACTCTTCAGCCATTCTTACCATTAAAAATCTTATGATGAAAAACCCTATTCCCTTCTTAATGCCAATATTATTGTTATGACCATGTTAACTTTAACTCAATATGATTCTTTATATATAGAACCTTGTCCATTTAAATACCCAGAAAAGGGATTTTCAGTGGTATGGATGGCCAAGAGTTAGAGAGTGGACTAGATTGGAGCCTGTCCATTAATGTGTGAAGATTTTCTATCTTAATATAAACTGAGAATTGATTATATATGGGTGTGTAGGAGATGATGATCTGGACCAACAAATGAGTGCTGGTTCAGCATGAAATATGTATATTGGAGATCATTTATTTTTTTCACATTTATGTGGTCATGTATATTACTTGCATGAAATAGAGTGTATAGCTTTAGAAAGCTTGAAAGTCTGTGTTCAAATTCCCTATATTATGTATATAGCTTATTTTATTAAATCAAATTCATCCAAAATTTGTATGTAAAATTCATAAAGTTTAGAAAAATCGATATATGATTTACATACTTGTTGAAGATTTGTGAAAGCTGATCTGATATTTTAATAATCCCAAAGAAATTTTTACAACTAGCCATATATATTAAAAACTAACTTTATAGGAGATTTGTAAGTTTTATAATATTTTATATCATGACTTTCTTGAGCTAATACAACTGAAATACACATGCAGATAGTTAATTTTTTTCTCGACAATATTTATACCATACATGTTTTCCAAAGAAACAAAATTTATTCATAAAAATATATTACATCTGTTAATTATCACATGATCACTATCTTATATTAGCACATAACTGTTTATAAACAAAGCAAAACTCTCCATACAGTATTGCCACCCTGTGCCAACCAGAGTAATCAATGAAATGCCAGAAGGCTTGTGCATAAAATCCCTATCTAATGCCTACTCATCCAATATCCCCAGACTAGTCTTCAGCTTTGGATCCTAAGATCTAGGTGCAGTGCTCTCAGATCCAAAGCTCCTCACTGACGATGGCCACAAGCCGGAGACTAGTCTGGGGATATTGGATGAGTAGGCATTAGATAGGGATTTTATGCACAAGCCTTCTGGCATTCATTGATTACTCTGGTTGGCACAGGGTGGCAATACTGTATGGAGAGTTTTGCTTTGTTTATCTGTTAACTATATTGAAATTATTTTATTTTTTTATATCATGCTTTTTTTTTACTAACAGATAAACTAATTACATACATTTTATAAATAATTTGTTTATCTTACAAAACCTAAACTAAACTAAATAAACAATAGACTTTCCATTGGTACAGTAATCTGAAGTAAATTGTAATAAATCAGTTAGTTATTTTTAAATATATAAATTATTTCAGACTTTTCTACAATATATTATTTATTTTTTAACCAGATTAATGTTATGTCACTATTATTTAAATTCATTTTTCAAATCCTATCCTATTCTTCGTCCTTACAAAATTTTATTTTATATCAAAAAATACAGTGAATAATTACCAAATAAATATTACTAAAAAAGAAATATAGAAACTTTGAAAGATTTTGAAAGTTTTATGTACATGTACAGACACACACATAAACACAATATATGACATACAGGTGCTTATTAATGCTACTATTTTTTTTTAAATCTCCTATTTTTATAATTAATGACTGCCTCTCTTACATGCTTTACATAAAAGATGCTGACTTAGATAAAATAGCCATAGTTATTCATTAACTGTACTTAATGTATTTCTATTCTCTGATTTTATGAAATGTCTATTTCAATATGTATATATTAATATAGTTATATATAACTAGGAAAAGATAAATAATTTAGATATCTTTACAAATTGTTTATTTTAGATATAGTATAAAATTTCCATCTTTCTACACAAACTTTAAACACATAAAAAACGACATTTGGAAAAAAAAGACCAACATGCATTTCTGGCTGAATTTTTTTTTTCCTCATATGTCAAATGCATTTACCGGGAAGCAGATCTGGGCCAGCTGCTTGGAAGGCAGCTATGATAACCACTAGGCCATCAATGCTTGACGAATTTCAATTGTATGCTTATATTTAGTAAAAATACATACATTAATATTTAATTTAAAATATTACTAGCCAAATGATTAGTGATAATCTTTAATGTATTTTTGTAAAGACTAAGTAGTCAAATGAATGAGTTCAAAAAGTTTGGCACATAGAAATCAAACTATAGTAGTTTAACTTTATTATATCATATACAAATTCATAATTATTATGCTTAATTCTGAATAATTCATTTTTATATTAATAATTAATTATTTTTCTGTAGTGATTTATGGCTTCATTTTTTTGTTTGAAAATTTCTTCACAGGGGAGACAATTGAATGTTTGCAACTCACTAATGTATAAGTTGTTTTACTTATTTGACTGAATATTTCATAATAGCAATTATGGCTCATAAGTAGTATTAGATATTGTGTTGATCTTTGTGAATATTTCACTGTTGACAGAGGTTTAAAAAATATTTCCAAGCTTCCATTATGAACCTTTGAGTAATAATGGATATATCACATGATCACCATCTCATGCTAGCACATAACTGTTAGTAAACAGGCAAAAACTCTCCATATAGTAGTGCCACCTTGTGGTTAGCACAAGGTGGCACTACTATATGAAGAGTTTTTGCCTGTTTAATAATGGATATATATAATAAGTAAAAAATAAAATAATTCCGATTCTAAGTAGTTCATTTTCAGACAAGGCCCTTAGCAGAACACAATCCTGAAAAATATTGATTGATATTCATCAAACATTGCCATACATATTATTTTACTAATATATTAAAACAAAATACTGGATTATCTCTTCAATTTTCAAAATACCAATAAGTAAATAATAAAAAAATCTATAACCAACTTATAGTATGATTGCTAATCTAAATATCACTTTGCAGTTAGAATTTAAAAAATCAAAATCTCATTAAAATCAAAATCATTAAAATTACTATGTGAATTGCCAGCATTCAGAAATTATGTGTTATTACATTATTATATTGTTTATTTAATAAATTATTCATCATATTCATAAACTACGCCTCTTTGATTTTTCTTTTGATTAAATCACTTTTCATATAAAAAGGGGTTTATTTAAATACAAAATTTAAAAAGAAGAAAATAATAATAATACAACTTACCAAGTAAGAGTTTTAAATATTAATAATATCTAAAGCAGCTTCTAACTAACTATTGTGATTTTCTGAAAATTAAAAATGTTAAATATATATTTATAAAAAATCAATTATATAGATTTATAGATTTATTATATAGCATTTATATATATATATATTATATTTACTTATGAATTAAATATTTTTTAAAAATAATTATTTCTAAATGAAGACGTTTATTTTGCTCAAGATTTTTCAAATAATTCTCTTTGTCTTTATTTTGGAAAAGAGCAGCAAGAATGTATATTTAAGACGAAAGCAAAGGAAGTCAAAGGGATGTAAGTATCGTAAGTCTTTTTGTTCTAATGTATATCCTTTAATAATCAAAGAAATATAAAAAGAATTTTATTATTCAATGCAAAGTAAAAAAATAATAATTATTATGTTTGTGTCAGACTTAAAACTTTTGAAAATTCACTGAATCTCCAGTGTCTGTCAATGTAGTTTTACTTTCA
The DNA here is from genome assembly GCA_028023455.1 of Epiperipatus broadwayi. Classification (NCBI taxonomy): domain Eukaryota; kingdom Metazoa; phylum Onychophora; class Udeonychophora; order Euonychophora; family Peripatidae; genus Epiperipatus; species Epiperipatus broadwayi. The sequence continues at coordinate 4,011,313 of JAQFVV010000012.1, read as the reverse complement.
TCATTGATAAAAGAGAAAATTGAAATAAAATTGAACCTTGAATAAAACACCAAAGCATCTTTATCATAAGTTATATAAGTAAGATTTTGTTTATCAATTAAGAATTTTTTTTATTATAAACAATATATATTTATTGATCACATTTTGAAATATAAAATGCTTCTCTTTTTTCTGAATTTATCACAGAAAGAAAGCAAAAATTATGTCAGATTAATAATTATGCAATAAACCAAAATGTATAAAAGATAGAACATGAATTATTGTAATAGTCTATTTATATAATACTGACTATGTAAGTTTTCTTGAAGATTTGTGATGATGGTGTTTTAGTTGTATTTTTATATTGGATTATTTCCATTATCTAATATGAGTATTGAATATCTTTAGAAAAAATTAACTTTATTTAAATATTCCAAATACATTCAACTGTTAGTAATAGCACATCAAATAGGTTAGGTTAGTATATGTACAGCATTTTGAGAGGTATTATTCTCCCCTCTTTTTCAGGTGTTGTTGGCCTGACTAGTGACAGTACTAGCATAGAAATCAAGCCTAGACCTTTAGATTCTTGAGTATTGAATTTTAAGCTAACTTTCTAACCAACTGAGCCATCCTGCCAAAGGCAAAAGTCAGTAGAAATTTCATATATTTATCTATGGAGTTTCTCCTGATTTCTCCACTTTTTCCTTAAGAGCAAAATTGATTAGTGATTTCCACATATTATGTATAGTCAAACTAGGTTAGTTTATGGGATTGTTTGTCATTGTCATATAAGCACCTTTTTTAAATTTTCTTCTTTGTACCTTTTCTTCTCTATCCAATATTTCATAATTTCCCAATTAAACATATGTTCATTAGCACATAATGGTTGGCTACTTTAGACACATTCCATTTTCTTTCTCTAATTATCAGCTTGTGTTCTTGCAAATGCTTCTCAATGGGATGACTGGTCTCACTAATATATGTTCTTCCACATTCACATGGTATTTCATAGATGCAGTTTTTTCTTTTCAGCATTTCAAGTTTTGGCTCTTCTAATGTATATACTGATTATAGATTTTCCTTAATTTGTCTATTTTTGGAATGTATGGATAAACTACAGTACCAATACTTTTTTTTCTTTTGATGGTTTTTTGTTGTTGTCTATTTAAGGTTTTCTTAACAACAGCTAATGGATAACTATTTTCATAAGAGTTTGTTCTATATATATCTTTTCTTTTTCCAAATCACTGGTTTCTGAACCAACTTCTTTTGCTCTGTTCTATAGTGATAGTATAACTCCATGTTTTGTGTTTCTGGTTTGATTGTATGTATAAGCTAGATATTTTCTGGTATGTGTGGGTTTTCAGTAGACTGTCATTTTGATTTTGCCGTAAGGGAGCATTGTCACAGGAACATCTAAAAATGCCAATTTTTGTTCTTTTTCTGATTCTATTGTGTATTTAATTAAAGGGGATATGTTGTTGATGTGCTTCCAGAAAGTTTATAGTAGTGCTTCACCATGTGGCCATATAACAAATGTATCATCTACATAGCAAAAACAAACTTTAGGTGGATATGGAGTAGTTTTTATGGCATTGGTTTTAAGTTCTTCCATATAAATATTACTAATCAAAGGTGACAATGGTGAGCCCATTTCTTGATTTTGTTAAAAGAATTCTGTGTTATATTAAAAGTAGATTGTTTTTTGTAGAATGTTAGTAGTTCTTTTATATTATCAATAGGAAGAGTTGTTCTGGTTTGTAAACTATTATCATCATTTAATTTTTTTCTTACAATAGACAATGCTTCTTCACATGGTACATTCATGAATAAACTTTCCACATCAAATCTTACCAGTAAGTTCGTTCTTTCAATATTCATGTTCTTGATTAATTCTACAAAGTGTCTAGAATTCTGATGAAGAATTGGGTCTTATATGACAAAGGACTTATAACTTTGAGAAGAAATTTTAAAAAATTTTGGCAAGGTGAATTTCTAGAACTGACAATAGGTCTTAAATGATTCTTATGGATTTTAGGTAAACCCTAAAGATGATGAATTTTGCTGAAATATGTTATTTTACTTTTTTCTGAATCAATGAAGTACATGCAATGCTTTCTGAGTAATGCTTGTAACTTTGTTTCTGTACTTGATATAAGATTTTTTGTCACTTTTCTCTTTTGGCCTGCTATGAGTTTTTGTATTTTGTTGTCATAATCAGTTGTATCCATTACAATTGCATTGCCTTTGTCATCATAGAGAACAATTATAGATTTATCTACTTTGAGAGAATTAATTGCTTTCCTCTTACCATAGGATATGTTTGACTTCAATTTTTGTTTCTTCTCAAGTGTTCATTTTATTCTCAAGCATAATTCTGCTGCTTCTTTTAAAGGCAATTTTTGAGTGACTTCCATCTTTACTGCCATTATATCTAATAAAGGGATATTAGTTGGTGTTATGGCAAAGTTTAATTCTCTTTCAAGAACAGAAATTTCAGTATGTGTTAGATGTTTAGAACTGAGATTTCTAACAGATGAAATTGGTATACTGCTTGGTACATTATGATTTTTGATATGCCTATGTAGGTTAGCAAGTTTCTTCTTTTGACATTCTTTTACTTTTCTATGTAATGTAGACTATGAGTTTCTTAATACTTGAGAAACTTTCATGATGTCTTCATCAGTAAATTTATTTTTTAGAAAACATTGTACATTATTAATGGAATGGACTGTTTGATACTTAGAAAACTTTTGAGAATTTATTCTTTCTCTTAACAGAACTTCACTTGCTCTCTGAGTAATTTTCTCAGCTCTATGGGAGTTAATTGGAGGTTTTAGTCACAAACCTTTAGAAATTATTCCTTCAAACTTATATTTACATAAGAAAGTTAAATGATTTTCTATTTTAGTCAGCTTTAGACATAATTTTTCATAATGTCTAAAGTTTGATATAGTATCAGGTCCATACCAAATACTTAGTATTTTTCTGAATGTTTGTGATAATGATGTTTTAGTTGTATTTTTATACTGGACTATTTCTATCATCTAATATGATTTTTTAATGTCTTTAGAAAAATGTTACATTATTTAAATATTCCAAATATATTCAACTGGTAGTAATAGCACATCAAGCAGGTTAGTATATGTACAATATTTTGAAAGGTATCAGTATCCCATCTTCTTCAGGTGTTTCTGGGCTGACCAGTGACAGTACTGGCATGGGATTCAAATGTGAACCCTTAGATTCTTGAGTATTGAATTTTAAGGTAATGCTCCAACCATGTGAGCCATCCTGCCAAAAGCAACTGTTAGTAGAAATTTCATATACTTATCTATGAGGTTCTTCCTGATTTCTCCACTTTTTCCTTAAGAGCAAAGTTCACTATAAAAATACAACTGACCATATATATATATATAAAGAAGTTAAAAAACCTCCAGTCATGTGCTTGTTATTAATTTATGCATGCTCATCCATAAGAATCAATTTAAAAAGCATAAGTGGAACATTTATATTTAGAAGTTATTATTATATAAGTCAACCTCTGCTCACCATGCCAGAATCAGGACTTTAACCTATTGTGTGCCTGAATAGTAACTTAATAAATGGATTGTTCAAACTTATTCATTCTATAACAGGAGAGTGATAGAATCTCATTTTTAACTAGCTATAATTGGAAATAAATAATGAAATTTTGAATTTTACTGTAATAAACAGCCTATTTATATAGTGCTGATTATATACATAATATAAAAAAAAGTAACAAACCTTCAACCATGTGTTTTTTTATAAATTTATGCACACTCACCCATGAACATCAGTTTAAAAAGCATAAGGGCACCACTTATGCTGAGAGCTTATAGACAATTATAATAAAATTCCATAATTTCACTATTTATTTCTAATTGCATGTGGTAAAAATGAGATTACATCTTTCTCCTATTATAGAATGAATAAGTTTGTACAATTCATTTATTAAGTTATATTTCAGGCACACAATATACTAAATCCTTAATCCCAGCATGGTCAGCTAAGGTTGGCATATACAACAATAAGCTGTAAGCAATGCTTTTTAAACTGATTCTCAAGAATGGGTGTGCATAAATTCAAAAGTTTGTTACCTTCTTTATATTACATACATAGACAGTGCTATATAAATAGACTATTTATTACAATAAAATTTAAAATTAACTAATTATTTCTAATTGCAAATGGGTAAAAGTGAGACTGTATCTCTCTCCTATTATAAAATGAATAAATTTGTATATTTCAGGGCACAGAATAGATTAAAACCCTGATCGCAGTATGGTGAGCGACAGTTGATTTGTAATGATAAGTTCTAAGCATAAAGGGTCTACTTCTGCTTTTAACTGATGTTCATGGCTGAGTATATATAAATTCATAAAAAGTGCATGACCAGAGGTTTGTTACCTTCTTTATATTAACATAAGTTATTAATAATAATTGAAAGTTTGCTAGTCTTTCACATGTGCGATTATCTCTCAGACAGCCAATCAGATTTTAAACAGCTGTTTTAAGAGCAAGCAGGCTTCGACACATGACAGAGATTTTGATAAAAAAAGGATGATAAGTGTATATATTTATATATTCAAGCTTTCAGGCCAAGATGCTTAAGACTGGCTTATATATATAATAAAGTTAAGTTGAGAAAAGGTTGGTATCATCCTTTTCTTATCAAAATCTCTGTTGTGTGTCGAAGCCTGCTCACTCTTAAGACAGCTGTTTAAAATCTGATTGGCTGTCTGAGAGATAATCGCGCATGTGAAAAACTTGCAAACTTTCAATTATTACCAATTTATTCACAACATGCGATTTAGACAAATATTATTTACATAAATTATTAAAGAAGTACTTAAAGTATATTTATTCAATAATTTATAAAAAAAAGTAAATGTAAAATATACTATACAAGTTCAAATTTTTAATGAAATAAAATAAAGAATAAAATATGTGAATAGATTGTTATTTTACAGTTTAGAGGATTTCAATTATTTTATAAGTAGTATAGTATTAAAATATACTAAATTTGAAAAGTATAGAATTTATGTGTATGTTTGAATATATAATCACTTTTATAAAATTTTATCTTTCTAAAGAATTAAGCTTTCAAGTTTGATTTATTATTTTTATCTGATAATTGTTTTAGAAAAATATTTCATCTTTAAATACACAGTTTCTTTTAAATTATAAAGAAAAAAAAACAAAGAAAGGAAGTAAGATTTGTAAATCAAAGTCTATTGTTGGGGGTTAAAGTTGATACAAAAAAAAATTGATAATAATAAAAAAGGAAATTACAAAGAAGTCACTATGGCATCTTTGTGTAATCATGCAGGAGATTTCAAAAGAAAGAAAATAAAATAATTTTTTTAAAATTCCACAAGCAAAGTATGACACATAGCCAGAAAGTACAGAGTGATGAGATAAAAACAACAACTATAAATTGGAAAAATTATTTTGATTTTTTTATGGAAGAGATTAATTTATAAGATGTAAAGTCATGAAGAGCAGTTAAGATAAGAAAAAGTTAAAATGTTGTCTGGCTAGAGTCTTCAAAATCTCTCCTGGGAGATTCTCTCCCTAATGTTTTTCCCAAATGTCTTCTAGGCATTTATTCTACACAGAATGACGGAGACCAACAAGCTAACCAAGGCTATAATATGATATAAGAAAAAACAGGCAAATTCTCACCAGATCTCAACAAGGAAAAAGAAATTTAAATCTGGATCAGTTCACAAGGGAATGATTTAGGCAATCTGATAGCTGTATTTTCATTTGAATCAGATGGTCAATGCCAACTTCAGAATCTTTGAAAGCACAATAAAGGAAATAGGTAAATATAAACTATTGTTTTAAAACCACTGAACTTTATTATGTTTAGTATGCAAGATTCAATTAGTGACTGTTTAAATGTAACAAATTATATGCCTGGGTATAACCTCTCAACAATAGAGTGTGAGGTATTATTAAATATTTTCTTTATATCTATGATGCTATAATGATTATCATGTTAACATTTCACTTTATTATTGATGTTCATTGTGTAAACTTTATGATTATATGTGTGTGTATGTATCTTATGCCAAGCTAGACCAATTTTAATTAAGGTGAGGAGTAATCAAATTTAAAGAGAAATGTAAAGGGATAATGTGGTCATAATGACACAAAGATACTGTATTATTGTCATTAGTTAAAACTGAATAATATTTTAAGTTGAGGTAGAGGTTTTGGGCATAGGCAATAATCATTTGCTCACTAATGTATTCGCTTATTATTAGCAATCATATTTTAGTGAGATTCCAATGATAAGATGGGGTCTGCACTGATCCATAGGTAATTGTTGAGTGTATATTCTCAAGATAGATACAAGATATCAATGTTATTTAATGCATAATTGCATAGTGGGAATAGAAAATAAAGCTAATTAGGAAGTGAATTTAAAGATCGTACCTGAGTACATATGGAGTGCACGTATTGTGAAAGGCTTAATAAAGGTTATTATTAAATAAAATTTTCTCATATATTTATCTGAATTCATTACACTGCTTTTCAATCAATAGATTCTGGTTAAAGAATTGGGGATAAAAGTGTATTTTGTCTGTTACCAGTTACTTTGGGTTTAATAACCTACAAACTAAATAAATAAACACTATGACCTGAGAAGAATTGTCTGTCTAATGCTAAGCAGTCGACCTAGTGGCATCCTTGTACAGATTATCCAATGAGGGTGATTGTTAAGAGAAATCAAAGAAAGTGAGCTGTTTGTACCAATACAATATTAATCATTACAAACTTCATTGGTTTGGTGTATTGTTATCTTGCATATATAGACTGAACATATATATATAATTCATGTAAATTTTTGAGAGCAATCACATAAGATATTAAAGTATATAATTACCAATGTTTTGGTGAATTAATGTTTTTTTAATAAAGTTGTCATTACAATGTTATTTGCTAAGAAATACAAAATTGTAAAAAATTAATTAAAAATTGTAAAAAAATATGTATAAAAATAAAATATTTTAAATTGGAGAACAAAATAAAACAAGGTGAAGATTCTTAAATAATAATAAATAAAGAGTGACAACCATACTAAAAATGGTGAGTACCAAACAAATTAAAATTTAAATAATGGTTTTTATTTTTTTGTGTAAAAAACCTCTTTTATATAGTTAGTAGGTTGAAGTTTTCAGTATGTTTCTTAATACAATTTGGGCTTTTCAAAATCTCTATATATTATTTGATAATAATTGTTGAGTCTCGATAGAATTATAGTTTTGAAAAATTGCTAGTAGCTAAAATAGGGAGAAGAGGTACTCTAAATGTTGAATGATTTTTTTAAATGTATTAATATGTTCATTTCTTCTAGCAATAATGCAAATAATTACTCCTTTTTATATATATGGCTTGATATACTCCACAGGGGATTTCATAAATTCCTTGAGTCGAAAAAGCAATAAAGAAAAAATACAACAACACTTACTGCCTGTGTTACCATCCATTCACCAGGGTGCCCTAATGTACAAAACAATTATTGAAGCAGTAAAGAAAAGAAAGAAACTGTACAACTTGACGTAGAAATAGTTTTTGACTCTGTGCCCATTGCCAAATTATTAGATATGCTAAAAATACAACAATACCCCCATCCCTACTATATATAATAGCCAATCTATTACTCAGCTATGAAATACGAATGGGAAAAAATCACCAGCTTTCAGATCAAGTCAATCTATCCCACAACGATCTCCCCTCAATGCATTGCTCTTCATACTATATATCAATCCTCTATTAATAGAGATATAGGAAAAAATAAAAACGTATTCAAATCCTAAACATTGATTTAAATATATCAATCTCCCCATACTACAAGAGATAATCAAGCATTATACCTCCAATTTTAATTTAAAAAATTAACACAAATAAAACTGCTGCATGGTCAATATACACAGGCAAGCACTGTATAGATATGTTTAATGGAAAATCAATTGCTTTCCTTGGTTTTCCATTCTACTCGTGGCTCCAACTGAAATGAGGCAAAAATTCAAAATATATTAGTATTATTATTATTATTATTATTATTATTATTATTATTATTATTATTATTATTATTATTATTATTATTATTATTATTATTATTATTATTATTATTATTATTATTATTATTATTATTTACTTTTTACTGTGCTTGGAATAAGATGTGTTTTTTTTCCTCTTCAATTCTTATTTAACATTATTGTTTAAAATGGTTCTTTGTGACATAGATCAGAATGTATTATTACCAAGTATTGACATTTTTCTCAAGTTTTAATGGATCTATGGCAGAAATCACTTTTACTTGGAATATTTTAATTATTTTTATATTCGTGGATAGTCCGTGACAAATTCTCTTAAGAAATCACATTTTTGCATTATTTATTATTATATATTTAATATTTGAAATACACGCATTCTTCATTTACCTGAAGCTTAATTGTAAATATGGGGATTTGAACACAGACTTTCAAGCACCCTTCAACTATCCATATTATCTCATACCACTGATACACTTGACCACACACGAGAAAAGATAACTAATCACCAATATACATATTTCATGCTGAACCAGTACTCATCAGTTCGTCCAGATTATCATCTCCCACACATGGATAAACTGAAGAGTACTGGTAAACTGAGCACTGATTATATATATATGTGGGAGATGATAATCTGGACGAACTGATGAGTACTGGTTCAGCATGAAATACGTATATTGGTGATTATTTATCTTTTCTACATGTCTGTGGGTATCAGTAATATAAGATAGTGTAGATAGTTGAAGGGTACTTAAAAGCCTGTGTTCAAATCCCCTATATGCATTTCAATAATCAATATTTTATTTTAAACTGTTGCTCCAGGCTTTTCATTAATTGCTTTAAATTAGAATGTTGAAAGGGTTCCTTTATTACATAGATAGAATGAACGTTGTTTTTTTTAAAAAAAAAATCAGTCTAAAAGCATTTCTTATATTTAATTGTTATAAAATATTGGTGCCTTTGTTTGCAACACAATTTTAATAGACAGTATTCTTGTTAATAGTTTGGATTTTTGCTTATCTTCCCAACTTTTGTTCCAATTAATTGTTAACTATTTTCAGAATATTTTAAGTTAGGGAAAGTGATTTTTCTTTGTTAATTGAAAAAACATTTAGATAGCTATATAAATAAATGATTATAAGATGTTTATTTTTTAAAAACTATAAATATAGGGGATTTGAACTCAGACTTTCAAGCACCCTTCATCTATCCATGCTATATCATATCACTGATACACATGACCACACGCATGTAGAAAAGATAAATAATCATCAATATATGTATTTTGTGCTGAACCAGCACTCATCAGTTTGTCCTCTGATTATATATATATATATATGTGGGAGATGATAATCTGGAACAACCGATGAGTGCTGCTTCAGCATTAAATATGTATATTGGTGATTATTTATATTTTCTACATGCGTGTGAGCAGGTGTATAAGTGGTATAAAATAGTGTGGATAGTTGAAGAGTGCTTGAAAGTCTGTATTCAAATCCCCTATATTTACTTTTAAAATAAACTAAATATCTCAGGTTTTAGCAATTCATGGATATTTAATTTAGTTACACTAAATTAAAGTAAGTATTTGAACATGTCTAATTTCATAACAATATTTAATCTGCATGTGTATGGTTTTGAAATGACAAGTTTGATAAAGATCATACTAAATAATTATTCTCCTTTCTTAAGATTCTTCATTAAATGCCATGATGATAACAATAAGTAAAAAGATTTATGGAATATTATTCTCAAGGTTTTTAAATAAAATTATATATATATGCATTTCAAGGTGAATGTGATTAATGTGAATAATGATAAGTGACATAACCTTAACTAGAAGAAATATGAAGACAAATTAATTAATAAATAAATACAAAATTTTATTTACATAAAAGTGAATAAATAAAATATATATAATGAATACTGTACTTGATCCAAGAGAATAGTATGTGTTATCTTTTATTTAATATTTATCAACCTTGTTTCTTTGAAATAGTTTTCTTAAATAATATATATATCATTATATGGTGGAGCATAAGTTTTGCTATATTTTAACATTGAGCACATTTGAATATTTCAAGTTATAGAAGTAATAAACAAGATGGTATATTAAGAATTAATTTTGAATAAAATTAAGTAATATGCTTTCTTAAGTTTCTTGAGAATAATCACATTCCATTTTAGTTCTGCTAAATATAAATATATTACTTTATGACTAGGAGTACTTTTTATGAACATAATGTAATACAATTTTATTATTATCAGATAATTATAATGGTGACAATTTCTTATGCTATTCTATTACTTTTTTAAGTGGCTTAATGACAAAGCATCTCTGTATGCTACTATATGTATAAAATTAAGAGAATTATTTTAATTATCAAAATAAATTCTAATAAAAGAACAGCCACAATTTTTATAGAGAGACTGTAATATATAAATATAAAATTAACTCACTAAATTCTATCAAAAACATACTGTATGTGAAATAAAGATAATGTGATATTTAAAATAAATTTGATGTAATACAACTTAGTTTAGTAAAATTAAAATAATTTCACTCATACACAATATTTTCACACAAAAGATGTAATTTATGCAATAAAGATATATTATTATTAAATAAATATATCTGCTCTGCATAACTATATAATCTAGAGAAATGCTGCAAATATAATTTCAAGAAAATAAATTACTTAATTTTAACATATACATATTTTTTTTAAATATAAATAATATCAATATAAAAATAAAGTTTAAAAGTCCATTAGTTGATGCATAGTTTATTCTGCTTCAGCAATTTGTAGACATCAGTGACAATGATGATTTTTTTTTTTAAAAAGAAGTCTATTAATACATACATGTTAAAGTAAATTAATAACATGCTGATGCGTTGTGGTGAAACTTGTTTTATATAATAATTTCTATAGGCTTTTAGTATCATAATTTCTGAAGACTAAGTGCTTTCAGAGTTTTGTTACTCCATAATCATAATCTCTTAGATTATTGGCGTCATTAAAATGTATGCAAAACTATCTCCTATATCATCCATTTTCTGGAAATGGCAAAACAAATGTCTTTTCTATTTATTTGCGCTGATATCATTGGTGATAAAACAAGCTTCCTTGATTTTTCTCTTGATGTCATTTCTTTCTGTGCATAATATATCAGCCTTGGAGAGTTTAAATCTGTGGTTGAGCTCTTGGTGGTAGTCAGCAAATCCAGAACTGCCTTCTTTTTTGGTTATTGCTCTTGTATATGTGTATTTGTGTTGAGCCAATCTGTTGTCAAGCATTGGTGGCATAGTGGTTAGCATAACTGCCTTCCTGTTCAATGCATTTGACATATGAAAAAAAAAGTAAAGTTAATTGCCTATTGTTTATATTTTGTTATTTCTGTAAAGTCAATTACAAATTTGCTGAAAAAGCTTTTAGAATTTCATTACGATTTTAAAAAAGTTCTATTATGAAGTAATTAGTGACAATATTATTATTATTCTTATTTTTAAGATGAATGTTTTATAAATAGTTTCCTGCCAGGCAGAAAAGGCAAGGGGTGTTAACAAGAGTCTGCCTTTTCTGACAAACTTTAACTTTTTAGCTGTCCATGTTCATTAACTGTTCCTACATTGACATAGAATAGAATAAGCATAAAAAAGACATTTAAGAAAGTGTTAACACATATTTACAAGTTTCTATTTATATAATTTATTGTCATGATATTTTCAGAATGGCCAATCCATGATCACATTTCATGCTCCATGATTTCCAGTACTTTTCTCAAAGAAGTTTATACACACATTTTTTCTTTGGAATGACCATTTTAAAAGCATATCACAATTCAAATACAAAAAGTATTTAAATTAAAACATTACATAAATATTTTAATATAAAATATCTTTTTTAAAAAATAAATAAACGTATTACATATTCATTTTTGAAATAATGCATTTCTCATTTTTATCAAATAATGTAATTTTATGATTTATATATATATAAAGTAATATGAAGTTTTTAAATAGTAAGATTTGTAAATTTTAAGATAAAGAAAATTCACACACATTTGTCAAGCATTGGTGGCATAGCGGTTAGCATAGCTGCCTTCCAAGCAGAAGTCCCGGGTTCGCTTCCCAGTCTACACACATTCACATCCTTCTATCACTAAACAATAAATTACTGCTATATTAAATACTTCTAAAATTTAAATTTATTAAAAATACTTAATTGTAAATTATTAGAGAAAAAAATATATAGTTAATAATAAATTTGGCTATCAGTGGCGTGTTATCCAGTATATACTTAAATAAATATGAGCAATCCATCATTCCAAAATATTTCAACAATAACCCAGACTTCATATATATACGATATGTAGATGATATTTTCGTTATAGCATCTAAAAATAATATTTTAAATATACAACGCGAATTACAAAGCACAACTAAACTATCTTTCTCTATTACATATGAAAACAGTAATGAACTCAAATATCTCGACCTTTCCTTGTCAAGAGACCGCCACTCAATAGATTACAAAATGATTGTTAAACCATTCGAAATCCGAAGCTGCATCCATCCTAATTCTAAATCACCCGCATCGCACAAATTCGCAGGTCTCAAAGCATTTATGTTTAGAAACTATCACTTGTGTAAATATGAAGCACATAGGAAGGAAAATATAAACAATTATATTAAAGACCTATTAGCAGCAGGATTTAAATACAAAACCATTAGGAGGAAAGTCATGAAATTCAACAGCACAATAGATGATAAATTGCCTCGCACCAATCTACCTAGAATAACGGTCCCCTACATCCCTAAAATATCCAGCAAACTAACGAAAACCTTGAGCAACAAATTCAGCATAATATTCAGAACTCCACCCAACACTAATAGGTTGATCAATAACTCCAAAGACTACATTGATCCAGCGCTCACCCCACATGTGGTGTACTCCATTTCCTGCCCCCAAGCCGGATGCCACGCCACATATTATGGTGAAACGAAAGCCACAATTAACACCAGATTGGCTCAACATCGGTACACCTTCAACAGAAACCAAACGAACAGCAGTACATCTTCTGCATTTTTTGAACATACTAAACAATCAGGGCACAATTTCATCCCTGCTAATCCCGTTATTTTATGCTCAGAACCAAACGACTACAGGAGAAAAATAAAAGAGGCATTCTACATTAACAGAGACATCCATGCAATCAACAAAAGAGACACGTGCTTTGACATCTCGAAAAAATGGGCTACGTAACAGTAACTCATTTGAATATTCTCATTTACATATATTAAGTACATTTTCACGAAGGCTATGAGTATGAGGCACAGTTCCTCGAAAACGTTCAGCCAAATTTATTATTAACTATATATTTTTTTCTCTAATAATTTACAATTAAGTATTTTTATTATTACAAATAAGGAGAAATTAAAACCACATTTATTAAATTTATTAAATATATTTTATGAGTCTAAAATTACTTACTTAAAAATTCTCTGAACTTTTATTCATTCAAATTTTTAAAATATTTATAATAATATCTATTTGCCTGCAAATAAAATTGTTATAGTATAATATAAAATATAGAGTCTTGTCACAATATCATAACATAAAATGAGGTTAATGATTAATTGCTGGAAGGTATAAATTTTGCATATATAAATGGATTTAAAATATGCTAATATATTTTTAAATCATGTAATTGAACAATCTATATCATGATCTATATGTAATATTACCTCTCTCATAGAAATAATTTCTTAGCTTATTTAACCATATCTGATTAACAACTGTCAAATTAAACAAGATTTTCTAAACACAAAAAGAATTACCATTTCAAAATATTAGAATATTTAACTTTTATGAATAAATAAACTAAACCTATTAACAAGATAGTCTAAATATATAACTAAAAATACTTATTATTTACTCTGCAACTAAATTAAATATGTTATGTTTCTTTTAACAAGTTTGTAATGAACTAACTAATATAATGAACCAATATTTCCTAAACAATATAAAGCACAAAATCAAACATGTTGTTTCATGGGAAAATGATGGGTACTGGACTTTTGGAATTAAATGTACCTTTTATTCCCATTTATATTTTAAATATACAACTACCTTTTCTCAATAGGCTAATTATTAGTAAAGTAGGTATTGAATAAAAATCATACTCTTAAAATTTCACTTTAACCAAATATTTATACTATAAATCAATAATTTATTTTATATTGGTCTCAATATGTTCAATTTCTGAGTACTCTAGAAGTAGAGCTTATCTATAACAAACACATGACTGTCATCTCTAATATAAATTAGATATTACCTGTTAGTTTTGTATCAATTTACACATTTTATAACAGCCTTGTAAAAAGCTAAAATTTCCAAATTATTAAAATTACAGTTACCATTGTCATAATTTTCTTTCAAAAATAATTGTTATTCCATCAATTGTGATGCAATGTAATCATTGAGCACCATACTAAAGACACAAGCATGATGTAAATTTGGTAAAGCATTTGTCAGGATACATAAAATAAAATGATTCCAATAGATATTGTGAAGAAGTAATAACAACAATATGGAAAATTAAGATTTTGATATTCCTTAGTAAATAATTCCCCAGTTTTACATATTGATATTATACTTTAATATCCTTAGCAATATTAGTAATTTTATCCATAGGTATGTATATTGCATATATATATATATATATATATATATATATATATGCAATATACATACCTATGGATATATATATATATATATAAGCATTTTCAGAAAATGCTTATTTAAATTTAAATACAATATATAGTCACATGCGATACAAATACCTATGGATAAAATCACTAATATTGAAATCATTTTATTTTTTGTGCATCTTGACAAAGGTTTTACCAAATTTACCTCATGCTTATGTATATATTATAGTGCTCAAGAATTATATTACATCACGATGGATGGAATCACAATTAATTTTGAAAGGGAATTATAACAATAAAATAATTGGATGAGTCTTATGCAATTTAAAAGCTAGTGGTATTTAATATTTCATGTGCATATTGATAATAAGAATTATACTACAGAATAATGTAATTATGTGATAACTATCTAAATGGAGTAATATACAAAAAAAATTTTCTGATAAAATTATATTGGTAATTTAATTAGAAAAAATCTTAATATTATTATAGGGTCATTTTGATTACACAGTTATTGGATATTTTAATTAATTATGCAATCTTAAGTGCCAATGAATTATGAATATTAAATATATCATCATCTATCCAATTCAACCTAAAAGATATTATTATATATGTGTTTGAAAGGTTACTTAATATATATATATATTTGTTTGCTAAAGTATAAATGACTAAACATATACATAATTGTGTTAACTAATAACAATTAGTCAAAATTATAAATAATTATTAATTAAATGTCATCTGAATAACTAATTTAGATTTTAATATCATCTTAATAATAAATCATAATAAATTAAATATTCTTTATAAATTTTGTATTCGTTTGATGCAATTAACATAGATACACATTTTCTTCTAGTTCTAAAATAAGTCTGTTGTTTAGCATCACCATAGATATAAACCTTTATACAATTATTACACATTATATTATTTCTTTGATATGTCATTAATTTCATTTATTATTTATCATTACTTGGTGTAACTAAATTGTTATAATTATTTATTAAATCAGAAGTCCTGTGTTTACTTACTTTAATTAATTCAGGCAATAACTATATTCTGAATCCAAAGGAACATGATCAAATTAACATATGGTTTAACATTATTATTTTATATCCATTTTAGTTTATTAATATTTAAATCATTATTTTAAATTTACATAACAATAAGAGCTAGCATTATTCATTACTCAAATTTTAAAATTTTATTGGTACAGGTTAAGTAATATAAAGTCTTATCATTTAATTCACTTCTATTTTCTTTATAAATTTGAAATTTAATTTGGTTTCAGTAGAAGCTCTGTCTGGACATTACACTCCTATTCATTCCATTTATACCATTACAATGTGTGTGTATATATATATATCATTAAACTCAGTCACTGCTTTGATAATCCCAATATCAGTAACAGTAAACAATCTCAACCTGTTGTCAAGGCAACCTTCTTTTAACAATAAAGATGGAAACATATGTTTATTTATAGTCCAATATATTTATATAGATACTAAAAATTATAATCTGACTATAGAGATTGAAATTATTGATACAAAGAAGTTTAAATAAACCTCCTTCAACAGGTAAATATAGCCTTTTCTGAATGCAGCATAGTATATAGTTAATTGTAAAATTAAATTGGCCAACCTAAATCAGAATTTAAGTTAACAATAAGACAAACACTCTTATCTTTATAAAGTCATTACCTTGTGTTTGGGTTTGAAAGTTTCCTCTGTACTCAGCATGGCATCATTGAGATATTATAAAAATTAGTAAAGCACATAGAAAACAAGGTGAAATCCTTTCTCATTAATTTCATATGATCTATGTGCTTAATAAATGAATTTGAACATTATATAACATTATAAACTGCAATTATAATTTTTCAAATTGCACCCAAAGTATTACTTAAATAATAAGTGTAATAATACTCAAGGGTTAATCAGTTTGTAAGTAGTCATCAAACTTGGTCAACCCTTAGACAATCCCAATATCAATAACAATCAATAATCTCAATGTTCACCAAATTCACCATAATACATATAAGAACAACTTTGTTCTGATATTGAAGTACATGAACAATGGATGAATGCTAAATTTTCTATTTATTATTATTAATTAAATGCTTTTATGCAAATAGTGAACAAACACTTATCCCATAATTTTTTTTGCACATAATTTCTTCATTATTATCAAAATATGATACAACATTAATAATATTATTGATAGGTTGCATAAACGTTTTGCCATAGCATGAAACAATATTGAATCACTCTTGTGTGTATATACTATAATATATCAGAATTTCTTTAATTTAAGCTGCACTAAAATTGGTTAATTTAAAAATTTAAAGATAAAAAAAAATTCTAGAATTTAAGAAATGAAATTGTATTTTAGTTGTATTTATATATTGGACTATTTCCATCATCTAATATCAGTATTGAATGTCTTTAAAAAAATTGATCTTTATTTAAATATTCCAAATACATTCAACTATTAGTAATAGCACTTAGGTTAGGATATACACAATGTTTTGAGAGGTATTATTCTTCCCTTTTCTTCAGGTGTTTCTGGCTTGACCAGTGACAATAATAGCATTGGAATCAAACCTGGACCCTTACATCTTTGAGTATTAAATTTTAAGGTAACATTCCCATGGTAGTACTGTCACTGGTCAGGCCAACAACACATGAAGAAGAGAGGAGAATAATACCTTTCAAAATGTTGTGCATAAACTAACCTGTGTGCTATAAATGCATTTGGAATATTTAAATAATGTTAAATTTTTCTAAAGACATTCAATACTCATATTAAATGCCAGAAATAGTCCAATATAAAAATACAACTAAAACATCATCATCATAAACCTTTAGGAAAAATATGAAATTATGTTTGTTTAAATGAATATTATATTTAATGTAAAAGTAATATTTCTTGTTTTTTTATTTATTTATTTTTTTTTTTTTTTTTAAAAAAGAAAATTTATTGACTTTGTTTATACATGAACTACATTTTTAATACAGCTTGAGAAAATTTATTCTGTATTGCTGTAGAGTAGGAGGCTTGGGTGATTGAGTAAGTTCTATGATTATTCTTCTTCTATTAGGATGACTTTAGACCATGTTTCTTTATGCAGCCAGGCTGGAGCCAACATTCTGTCTCTAATGCTGATGCTCTTAATCAATGTTTTGAAGGTATCCAGGATATTGGTTGTCATATTACTAATTACATGTTTGCATCTGGTTAGCCAGATTGCAAAGAAGAGAAAGGTTGAGAGTCTGATGTTTGAGAAATTTCTGTTCTTGATTGAATGTTGAATTGAGAACAAGTCTGCATATTGTTTTCTGGATTTATCATTAATAAATGTTTTTAGTGAGTTGAGTATCGGACAGTTATGAAAGATGTGTTGGATCATTTCATCCTCCATAGCACATAAGTGACATCGTGAGTTAATTTTGGTAAATCTCCTTTTCCACACTAGAAAGTGACTGGTGGGTAATAAGCACAGATTTAGTTTTATAATAAAGTCTATATATTTCGGTTCTAAGAACCAATATTTTGCTTTCTTAATCATTATTCTATTGTTGAAGCCAAGAGCACTTGGGAGTGCAGTAGGAGTGTTGATCTTGAGTTTGTACACATCCCAATATGACTTTTTGCTATCAAGTGTGTTTTGTGCTAGGTTAATGCAGTTATTGACATGATTCCATATTTGTGTCATCCATA
Organism: Epiperipatus broadwayi; assembly: GCA_028023455.1. Taxonomy (NCBI): domain Eukaryota; kingdom Metazoa; phylum Onychophora; class Udeonychophora; order Euonychophora; family Peripatidae; genus Epiperipatus; species Epiperipatus broadwayi. Next base: position 3,992,800 of record JAQFVV010000012.1, on the reverse strand, counting down.
TGCTGCATTTAGGTGGTGGAGTGTCCGTGGGTGGAATAGTTAGTGTTATATTCAGGTGGGCAGATTTCAGGGAGAAGGCACACCGTGCTGTTAATGATTTTTGCAGGTGTACTGTGGAAACTGAGTGAAGGCCAAGGCCGTTAAGTTCTTTGGGCATTTGTGTTTTTGCAAAGCTTATGGCGACAACCTTTCCTTTCCATAGTAATTTAGAACATAGTGAGTTGACTGCATTTTCAAAGGTTTTGGTGGGTTTAATAATTGGTAGATAATAATTTAGTCTGGAGAACACTAGCATATTGAGCAATGTAGCCTTGCCTGGAAATGACAGTGAGATCACAGAAAGTGACTTCACTATTTTCTTGGTTTTTTAATGTTATTTCCTATTAGGTAAAAAAAAACTAAAACATTTGAATTGTTACTTTACTATTTATAATTAGTCTATTTAATTTTATTCTTTATTTTTAATTAGAAACATTTATTTTAAATTTAAGAAATCGTACATTTTATAATAATAATTATTATTATCAATTTAGTCAACATAGTTTATGCTTAAAACATTATAGGTTTAATGGAAAAATGTCAAGAGAACAGGATTATGGATTAAGTTATAGGTAATTAATGAAGGAAATTGAGGTTGGAATTTGTTATTTCTAATTTAGATGGATAGTAAAATATCTTGACATGTATATCTATCTAATCTGTGTGTTTTAATATTGTTTAAACATGAAAGAACTCTAGAAGGACATTGAAAAAGAAGTTTTCAGTTATTAAAAGATTTGAATTAATTAATTTAGCATGTTTCCTAATAGAAAAAAAACATACATTATATTATTATTTGTTAATATTGTATATGATATTTTATTATTAAATATTTGTAACTGCCAATATAATTAGTCATATTTGACATAGATTTAATAAATTTTATATAAATTTTAAATATATATGGTTGTTAGTTGTTTTCTGGTTTTAACTTAAATGAGGATATATGCATGCTTAAATTATCCTCTTCATCCTTACATTCTTTTTGTCACATCAAGGTTTACCTTATGTTGTATTATATATAATTTTACATAAGTCAATGTGAGTAATGTGATAACATTTATACTTATGACTCACTCAACATCTCCTTTCTATTATACTGGATATAATTTAAAATTCATAATGGTGAAAAGAATGAATGTTTATCTCTAGGAGCCAGTCAGCATCCATATTTGAAGAAAAGTGATGCATATAGGTAAACCCTAAAAAACAGATATCACTTTTCATTGCACATCACTAAATATTTTATTATTAACAAGAAAGGAGAATGCACCTCTAGACCAAATCATCATCATCAAATGACTTCATTTATCATGACATATTATAATTTTATTATATATAGTAAGTCTATTTACTAAGAATACCATCATATAAATGATTGTAGGCGATTATTATTCGAAAGTAATTCTTAATATATATTGTAGTTAATTATGTTTGCAATAACTCAAGAATAAAACTTTTATAGGTTAATATTTTTAATAACTAAATTTATTACCCATATATAAAACAAATAGATAAAAGCGTCTTTGCTTTATATCTGTCTCTCTAGCTTTTTAATCTTTTATAAAATAAATTTATACATGTTTATTGATTAAATTTGTAAAACTAATAATTTACTGCATAAAATTGTTTGCTTCAACTTTAATCCACTTCTATATTGAAGATAAAATAAATATTTTATAAATGATTAATATTTGAATTTTTGATTGATTTTCTTGACAATAGCAATAAATAAAAATCAAATTGATGGATAGTAAAAATTATCAGTAAAGAAGTTTTGTCATAATGATTTTTTTTTTGAAATATCAAAAAGTTTTAACTAAAAGAAAAATAATCACAATTTAATATATATATTTCAAAAAGGAAATTAATTAAATTCTCCAATTTATACATTTCTATTACAAATATAATATACGCAATACATATAAAGAACATTTCAAAAGATTTTAAACTTTCATGAATATTAGTTTATAATTAATATATAATATAGGATAAATGTAACATGATATCATTATATGTTTATCATATGCTTTTATTAATTCATGGGTAGTATATTGTTAAAATAAATTTATGCTATAAATGCATTAGTAACGAAGTTATTTTTATGACATGTATGCCATGATTCAACACCCTTTTCTATTGTACTGCTTTCCTGTTAAAATAAATATATAATAATCTGGATTTGATATAATATATTATTCTTCAAAAAAATATCTCTTTCAAAATTTTAAATTATTGTTAGCATTGTAAAGATTTCTCCATTTCCCCACATTTAATAGTTTTTCTAATCATAACTTTTCTCCAAAACATTCTAGTAAACATTTTATTTCCCAATCTCATATGTGACTTTTTTTTAAAGATTGTTTTACACTGATTCAGAATGTAATTAAATATTTCCATTGTTTACGTGTTGTATTTCCTTCTAATGACATATCCAGAACAGCTTCAGTTTTGACTATAAATTTTATCGCTTTATATCAACCCATAGATTGAGTGTTGTGATACATTAACAGACACCTTCTTTGTCTAAAAATATTTTCAGGACATTAGTTTAATTTAAATGTGTTTTATGAAATATAAATTATTTTCAACATCACTTAACTAATAATAAGTAAACAATAATTGTTCAATAATGAACACTTTTAACTTTAATAAAATTAAACTTTTATATACAAATATATGTCAAATGCGTTGACCGGAAAGCGGACCCGGGCCAGCTGCTTGGAAGGCAGCTATGCTAACCGCTAAGCCATCAATGCTTGACTATAAAATTAAACTTGATACTAAAAAATAAAAGATAATTTACCTTCCCATTTTTGGATTATCCACTATTATAAAGAGCTTTGATAAAAAGATATATATTGTAATAGTCAAAAATATTAATAATAGCTAATACGTTAATGGAAAAATTGTATCTGGTTATATAAAGAGAAATGAATTCTCAGGATTTTAAATATTATAAAGAAATAAATAAATTCATACATTAACACATAGCTGAATATCAAAAAGAATTTTATTGAACTCAACTATATTTATAACTAAATTTTTAAGTTTTATTAAAGTATGAATTTAAATAACTAACTTAGATGAAATGAAGGAAGTTTAATAAATATAAAATAGGCTAAAATTGATTTATTAAATGACATGATGATATAAATAAACAAAGATGAAATCAGGTTAATTTAAATAAAATAAAATATAATATATAAGCACATTAAAATAGTGGCAATAAAAAGTAGATAAATAATATGTCATATGTTGGACTATTTTCATCATTTATCATTAAACGTTGAGTATCTAAAAATTTTGAAACTTTATTTAAACATTTTCAAATACAAACAACTATTAGTAATAACTTACAAGTTGATATATAACAAAGATTAGTAGACAACATAGGTTAGAAGATAACACAGTGTTTCAGGTGGGATTTTTTTCCACAAGTGTTGCTGGTCTTATCAGTAATAAAACTAGGATAGGAATTAAACTTATATCTTTAGATTCTGAAAAGGCAACACTCTAACCAACTGAGCTTATTACATGAAAGACAACATTTAGTAGTAATTTCATGTACTTATTTGTGAGAGTTGTGAGAAATCATTCTGATCCCTCCACTCTTCTTCTTTTTTTTTTTTTTTGAATACTTTTTTCTAAGAGCACGGCCAATTAGAAGCTTCCAGACATTATGAATTGCCATCATTAGTACATAAATATTGGATAACAAAGCAAACGTGCAAAAAAGAAAATTCAAAAACGTTTCTAAAATGACAGTGGCAAATAATCCTATATGTCAACTCAATGTAGCAATACATAATGTTTGGAAGCCTCTAATTTAAATTTCTCTTAGAAAAAAGTATTAAAAATGAAGAAAAGTGGAGGAATCAGGAGAATTTGGATCACCTTTTATAGATAAATATATAAAATAAAGTTACCTTTGTCAGAATGGCTCAGTTGGCTAAAGGGTTGCCTTAAAATTTGATAATGAGTATGAAGCCATGGAGCTTTGAAAGCGCTAAGCTCTAAATAAATTATTAAAATATATATAACTTCTTTAACGAGCATTTAAAGTGCGTAATTATTGATATTATAATCTAAAGATGTAAGTTCAATTCCTATGTTAGCATTGGCACTGATCAGGGCAACAACATCTGAAAAAGAGCAGAGAGCAATACCACTCAAAAAGGTGTGTAATCTACTAATCTGTGTTATCTACTAACTTCTATGGTTTTACTAACAGCTGTTTATATTTGGAAAAGTTCAGATAAAATTTAAAATTTTCTAGATATTTAACATTTAATGATAAATGAAAGAAAAAGTTCTACATAACATATCTAAAATACCATCACCACAAACATTAAAGCAAACACTAGATAAATAATAAGATGTTATCTTGTATACATAGTCTAAATACAAAAATTATATTTTAAAAACTGTGTATTTTTATATCCTATGTATGTATAAATGGTTCTACATGTACATTGTTGTTTAATATCACTATCATAAAGAGAGATCATTTAAAATAAGCATATAATTCATTTTAACTAATATTAAATATAATTATAACTATTTAATATGTTTTATATATATATTTAACATTGACAAAATCATTATATTGATCTTTAAGAACATTAATTTCTTTAGCATTGACATCATATAGCTACTTCATTCATTATATTTTACTTTGTCATATAATATCTAGCATAAGTATTTTATACATCAAGTTTTACTAACATACTATTACTACAAATATGCGGCTTTCAATGATGATGTGTTTATATACTAATATAAGTCATAGGAGGTTTGCTTTACTATATAACAATAAAACACCAAATATATAAAACAATTGTATTGCCACCACAACTAAAAAATATTTTAAACCTAAGCAAAACATAATATTATATAAATAAATAATCATAAACATTAATCAAAAAATTATAATAACCTTGCTTTAAAAATATTCACACCAATAAAATAATAGTTCTATCATAAATATAAATATGTCTTAATTCATAAAGATATCTGTTTTTAAACCATTAAACATCATATGATTACCATTTCTTATGCTTGCATATAACATTAAAATAGACAAAACTTTCCATACAGTAGTACCATTCAGTGCCAGCCAAAATCTGGCACTGAGTGACACTACTATATGGAGAGTTTTGCCTGTTTTGATATCTGTTTTTCCAAGATTGTTTCCTTTTAAATACTGTAAAACACATGTGCATAACTAACAATAATCGATGAAGATTATATATATATTTAAAAAAATAATAAAAAACAATTAAAAATAAAAAAGTAGAAATTAAAGTTCTTTAAAACAATTTATAGCTTTCTCTTTAAGTAATTTTATTGTTGTTCAAGGATGATGGAGTTTTTTTACTGAGAAAAGTCATTAACACAGGTGTGCAGACAATAAGTTGTTTATCTATAAGGGGTATTGTTTTCAACTTACAGTACATTTCACATTTCGATTTTTAAATAATAAATTTTAGCAGTATTTTCTTTATGAATTTTGGCAAATTTATTTATTATCATGTTTCATTTCTAATAACATCAAAAATGGAAATTATTAAAATTCATTATATATATCGTAACCTTATATTTTAGTATAAAATATATAGCTTGGCAGAATTAGTCTAAAATTTCTCTATCTTCTTCCAGATAACTTGATTATCATGGCTAGCATTATGTATATTTGATACTTATGTCCAAATTAATTGAACAATGAGATTATATAATTACATTTTTTTGCTTTATTTATTATATATTTTTTTCTTTTACCTATTAGTTTTGCTCTATTTCCAAACACTAAGTTAAGTAAACTGCTTAACCTGAAAGTAAAACCACGTTGAGTCTAGTACATCAAGTTTAGTAAAATAAATAAAAACAAATAATTGTTATTTGTTTTTCTCTTTAAACAATCCTAGAGATTATTTTGGTTTAATTAAAAGATTTATTTAATTTCTTTTGAATTAATTTATAAAATATGATAAGATGAACACATTTTTTTCCTTTTCATTTTTAACAGATATGTAAATGAAAAGAAATTTAATTGGCTAAGAAACAAATTTCCAGAGAGATTTTTTTTTTTTGAAGAACTGCTATAATAGTTTTAACAAGGCTGTAAACCTTAGCAATGAGCATCCGAAAAAATCATCACTAGGGACCTCTGTAGGTCTTTGTAAAATAAATTATTTATTTATTTATTTTAATGTTAAACATATAATGAAAATGAAAGCTTCTCTTTTTTAAAAAAAGGAGAAAACATAAAGGTAAAGAAGGAAGTTAAGTTAAAACTTCTCTTAAATAATTTAATTTGCAATATTATGTGATGTTAATAGTAAAATATATAGCTAAATCTTAACTAACCTGTTCAAGTTTCCCAACTATGAGTCTAGCTGTTGATAATCTTTTACAAGCTCTACAACTGAAATGCACAGACATTATTGTTGACCATGACAACAGAAACAGCAGTTCTAATAGGTCAGTTTATTTGAAAATTTTTGTTGTTTACAGCCTATATTTAGCATTTGAATAAAATTTTACCTCCATAACTTTAACACATATAGTAGTGTTATGCATGTGTGGAATGAAATACTATATTTAACTTTGGATAATTTTTTTATTTCTTGACTTTAACACATAGTATAATGTATTTGTGGAATGAGGTATACTCAACCTTGAATAAAATTTTGCTTTCATGAACTTTAACACATATGGCAGTGTCATATATGTGCAGAATGAAATGCTGTTTTTAACTTGGATATAGTGTTTTACTTTAATGATTTTCACTTTTAGTAGTGTTATACATATGTAGAATGAAATGCTGTTTAACATTTAATGCACTAATGTTTGAACAATGAAGAATTAATTATAATCTCACTTTGACCTCAGATTAGAAACAACATTGAGAGGTCAGTGACAGCTGCTTTACAAGTAGTTGTCCTGGGTTAGCAGGTTCACTCCCTGCTGATGTTAGGACACATGAGAAAAAAAAAATTACAATATAGTTGTTGAAAGAGATAACATCTAACCAGGAACTAATTTGGCTGTTATAGCACATGTAGGATAATTATTTTCTTGAACTATTGTTCTTTGCCCTCAGCACTAATAAATTAAAGTAATAATATTTTAATCTTGGAGTAACACCTAAAATAAAGCCAAGCAACTTCATTAACTTTCAAGGATAATCTGACTCATGATACATATCCTACCCCTCAAAATATCTTGGATCTTCAGAACTTACATGTAGATCAAATAATTTATAAATGTTCTTTATAAATGGAGATGAAGAAGTATACAATCAACTTTTAAGATTCTATGTTATAATTAAACAAATATATTTAATTTATATTGGTCATTAAGTTTGAGAAATCTGCTATTAATTGATTGGCTAATAGCCAATAGATTTAAATATGTATTTGAATCTAGTGTAGAAATTTAATAAACTTGCATTTTATGTTTTATTTGTATTTTATATTCTTTTGTAAGTATGTTAAATTCACAGTATATAGAATCTTTTATATATTAAATTTTTGACAGTTAATTACAAACAAAATAAGAAAAAGATTAACAACTTCAAATATTAATTAGATTTCAATTAATATTTTATCCTTTTTTAAAAAAATTGTTCATTATTATTCATAATATCACTTTGTTCAATTGAAAAAAGTATTTATTGCATTGTTCCAAGTTATTAATTTCAATGGAAACTTTAACGAAATGTTTTATATCTTCTATTAATTTATGTTTTAAAAAGAGCACTGAAGAGGGTGTTAAAGCAATTATCAATAAAATGTTTTTTACATAAATAATGGAAGGCATGTCCCTGTAAATGCTTTTAATGTCATAGCATCTAATAAGGTTGTTATCTGACTGTTCATATAATTTTAAAATGTTGTATTACTTAGATATATCTCTTCAAATAATGTATACATATTACATATGTTCAAAGTGACACTCAACTAAAATAAATCTCACTTTGATTCCCAAGAACAAGACAAATTTAAAATGCAATTATAAAATTTAACTTATATAAAATGTAAAGAGAACCTTATTAAAAGTAATTCAAATCAATATTCTTAAGGCAAATTCATTTTAAGTTTTTGTAAATATATCCTATTAGGAATATTAGCACAGATTATCATGTAAATATTTAAAAGTAGATATCTCTTCAAACATTACACAATCTTAAATTTTGCAGAAATTCATATTTTTCATAAAATGTATTAAAAAAGATATTGAGAATTTACAAAGGTATTACTAATTAATACTTAGGAATTCTATCATGGAAATATTTTTTTGAGTTATTTTCAGTGAGACTCTATTTACACCTATACTAAATAAAATTTTATTTTTTCAGTTAACATTAGCAAACTTGCCTTCTATATAAATTCTTGACACTTCAGATGAAGTGAAGTAATTTTGTTTGAGTGGCAGTTAAACATATAAATTTATGTGAGATTTTATCATTGTGTAAACAGCAATTCACCTTTAACCAATAGTATTTTATGCTGTTTGTTTCTAACATATGTGTGTATATATATATATGTATGTATTTGTTACTTCAATGAAAAACAACAAAAGAACTATTATAGGTTAATTAGAAAATTTGTTTAACTTGAGGAATTGTCAGTTACTAATAATTGATGAATTCTTGGAACCATCAAAGGTTAAAGGTTAAATTATCTCTATTTACATAGATATTATGATTTCTATTTATTATTATAATAACAATTCATGGAAATATTTAATTCAATATATATATAGATAGATATATAGATAGGTAGATGGATAGATAAATAGTTGATAGATAGATGGACAACATATAGGTAAATAGGTAGATAGATAAATAGATAGATGAATAGATAGACAGATAGATCTCATGTTGTAATATTACATCTGTCTGCCATATTTATGTTTTGAGTTCAAATCTGATTTAATAAAACTTGGATTTTGTTTTAGAAATCCAATTGCATTTAGGAATTTCTTTCACTTCGCTTATGGTTCAAATTTTCTAAGAATCCAATATTAATCAGTATATGGGTATCTAACTATTTTTAACAAAAACGTAAAATAAATAAATAAATACTCAATTATTATCTGGAAACTGGAAAGTATTATGAGAAATGTCTTAATTTTTTCTTGTTCTACCACAGGAAGTTATTGAAAGGCATTTGCCTGGAAATGAATCAGTTCAAGACTAGTTTACTTTTTTTGTAAACCTATATATAAATATATAATGTAAACATTTACAGTAGATCAACATTTTTAATTATGATAATAATAAAAAAAACCGCTTTGTACATTAAAATTCATATTACCATAAAAATGAAAATAATACAATAACATTATATACTGCAAAATAAAGATATAATATGATATTAATATTTTCAATATATTGTAATTAAGTTTTCTTTTCACTTACTAAGAAACAGCAATAATCCATTATTTTTCATTTTAATTTCTTTTTGACTTTCTAAGTGAATAAATTAAATGAAATTAATTTCTTAAAAAGAAAATTTTAAACTGAGTATAACATTTTTTTAAAAAAAAAAAAAAATAAATTCAGAAGCAAAGAATTATTTATTTTTACAAACTATTATAATTTCCATATATTTTAATTGTCGATTTGAAAGATTTAAAATAGTATCAATCAGCTCCGAGTAAATAAATAAAAGAATTACATGATAATATCGGAATAAAAAATATTGAACACTGTACGTTATAATTTATATTTTAAAAATATTACTAATATATATATATTACTTAAATCTTTGAGAAATATTTTTGTGATGTACACACGTTCATTAAATAACAAATAACAGAAGAAATATATAATAAAAATAGATTAAGAGTGCATTTATTTAAGTAGATAATTGTTTGATAAAAAGATTACAATATAATAAGTAGAAGCTGGAAAAAAAAAAAAAATTCAAATATGTGACAGAAAAATAAAATTTTTGAATTTCTGGGTATGACTAACAATGCAGAAATCATAAGAACGAAAATAAATATCCAACAGTGGTCTGCAATGAGAGCTGACTGGAGATATTAATGCGTTTTACTTCAACAATTAAATAAACAAAAGAAAAAGAAAAGTGCAAGAAATATAAAAAAAATATTATTAATGAAGATTATTAATGACAAATTTTCTCTACTTGGTAATAAAAAATAACACAAGATTTAGTTAATATTTCTAGAGTTATTATTTTTTCCAAATACAAGAGTTTCAATGTATGTAATTTTGATATATATATATAGCTTGTCTAAAACAATCTGGAAGACACACTATACAGAATGTTATTCTAATATGTAATTGACTTAATTTAGGTCAATTAAATAGTTGGAATAATCCAATCCAAGATAAATAGTAATTTTTCAAGATGAAGCACTAAATATTATAAAAAGATACATTCAAAATAAAAATCCCTTAATATTAGATATGAGCTGTCTTTTAAAAGATTTTGCTTTAAAACTTTTATCACATTTTCTAAGTAATTCTGAATGTATTCCTAAGGGGAAAATATTTTTTCACAAAAATATTATTGGAATATTTATTATTTAAAGATATCTACTTCAATAATATATATATCATTAAATACCAGTGAACACTAAGACAATTTTAAATAACCAGGCAATACAGTATATATTTCTATGAAATATATCAAAAGGGTTAGTTTTCACTTTTAGCAGGATATATTACTATATCAATATATAAAACTACATTAATAATTATAATTATCTATTTATCTAAAGCCATATTCAAATAAAATTTACTGTTTTTAAATTAATTAAATTAATAAAATGAAATTATAAATGAACTACTACTGCTACTGCTATTACTGCTACTGCTGCTGCTACTACTACTACTACTACTACTACTGCTACTACAACTATTACTACTGCTACTACTACTGCTGCTTCTATTACTACTACTACTACTGCTACTGCTACTACTACTACTACTACTGCTACTATTTCTATTACTAATAATTGCTATATAACTATTGAGACATATATCCCTTTAAATACAAGTATATTGTCTATACTAAACTTAATGTAATTATAAGGGACTTGAACACAGATTTTCAGGCTCCCTACAGCTATCCACTCCATTTTATACAACTGATACCCATAACCATATACATGTGAAAAAGATAAATGATCCCAAATATACTCATTTTATGCTTATCAGTTGTATAAGATGGAGTAAAAACTGTAGGGAGTTTAAAAGTCTGAGTTCAAGTCCCTTATAATTACAATAAGGTTAGTACAGACAATTTACTTGTATTTAGATATTACATATTCAGACCATATTTTCCCATCTCTCTTCTGTGTACTTAATGGGACATATTGATTCTATATGTGACGGGTCAGCGTGACTTAAAGTCATTATAGGCATATCAGTAATATTGCCATTAACAAAGGTTTGATCATTCCATCCTCAGATTTTCAATGATATGGATGGGTGAGTACCATGGATGGTGGAGAAAATTAAAGCTTGTTCACTAAAGTTTGAAGATCTGCTAACATAATATAAACTGAGCAATGAGTGAGTATATGTGTAGGAGATGCTGATCTAAACCAACTGACTAGTGCTGGTTCAGCATGAGATATGTATATTGGAGATCATTTACCTTTTTCACATGTACAGCCATGTGTATCAGTCATATAAGATGAAGTGGATAGCTGTAGGGAGCTTGAAAGTCTGAGTTCAACTCCCTTATAATTATACATAGTAATTGATATATTCATTTCTAAAATATATAAATAAATGTAATATTTTTACTGATTAATATAGATGTAAAATATTTAATAAATGGGAAGTTTGTTAGTTAACTACAGCTAAATCTAGAAGTAAGGTGTTTATTTCAGTAACCAATCAGATCAATTCTTCAGACAGAAAGAAAACAATGGTAAACTTGTCCAAGGGACTCCCGGTCAAAATCGACTGCATTTGATTAGTCACTGACACTGTTATGTATGAGATAACATGAGAGACTGATCAAAAAAGATACTCTTTTGATCAGGAGTAGGTTAGACAAGTTTATTATTGTTTTTTTTCATCCTGAAGAACTGGGTCTGGTTGGAAACTGGTCATTAATACATCTTGGCTATAGATTTAACTTCATTTAAAAACAGATTTTCATATATATATAATAAATAATGTATTATTCAGATTCATTTGTGTATGCTTCATACCATACCAATCATAAATAACATTTATTTGAAAATTTTCCGGCTCTTTTGGGAAAATTCATACAAAAAAAATCATTATAGCTCTAATGTTAGCATAAATTTTCAAGTAGTATTCAAATTTTTACATATGCAATATAGCATGACCATACACATTTCTTTGATTGCAATTGAGATTATTTGCTTCAGAATAAATCATTCTAGATAAATCACTAAGAACAAAATATCACAGAACATCTGGTCAAAAATTATCTAGTGGAAGAGGAGTATCATCTGGATATAATCTGAATGTATAGATATATTTAAAAATCCTCATAAAAACTTTTTTGTTTTAAAAGAGATGTGTCTAAAATTTTTATAACAGAATGTAATTTCCTTTTGAATTACAATACTGAATTTAATGTAGTCTAGATGCAATATATATATATATGTAATGATAAATAATATTTTAATAATGAATAACTATAACAACACGTGAAAATTTTACAAACGTATTTAAATAATAATTTAACTGCCCTCTAGCTGCAAAGTTCGATAGCATTTTACAATAAGAGAAAAATGCTATTGAACTTTGCAGCTAGAGGGCAGTTAAATTATTATTTAAATATGTTTGTAAAATTTTCATGTCTTGTTATAGTTATATACATATATCAGTGACAAAGCATGACTTTTTTAGAAATGAAAGCACCCTTCTTTTATTAATAATGTTTTTATTTCACTTGCCACAATTTTTATGTAATAGCACCTAATATATATATTGCATACATCTAGAAAAATCTGAAATTCTCTTATCTGTAAATTAGAGAATATATTATCAATATATTTTTATCTTCCAAATCCTTTTAACTGCAAATTAGATCTTAGCATTAAGACGTGATATGTTGGACTATTTCCATCATTTATGAGTGAATGTTGAATGTATAGAAAAGTTTAAACTTTATTTAAACTTTCCAAATACAAACAACTTGTTTGTAATAACACAGAAATAGACAATACAGATTAGTAATTACACAATGTTTTGAGTAGTATTATACTCCACTCTTCTTTAGGTGTTGCTGGCCTATATGCACAGTAACAATATTTACTTGTTAAAAAAAATTCCATACAAAAATATAATGAATTTGAATTTCTCATTATAATCAGACTGTGATTAGTTAAATATAGATAATACATTACCAATATATTTTTATCTTCCAAATCCTTTTAACTTAAATGTTTTGAATGTAAATTAGATCTTAGCATTGTTTGAACTTCTTATAATCAGCAAGAATGAGTTAGTAAAGTTCATTCCACTTCCTATGTATATAAAAACAATTCAACAGTTGCTAAAAAAATTGAAAGTGAATTTTTTAAATTGAATTTTAATTAAAGCTTTTGAAAGTTTTAGTGAATTTTTCTATGGAAGCACTCATTCCATTCAATACATGAACACTTCATCCCTGATTGATATATATATAATATATATGTGTGTGTATGTATAATAATATTATAATTTGATGTCTGTATTTCTTCAAAGAAATATATGTAATTATACAATTGAATATTTATAAATACAGTAATTAGATATATTTTAAATTTTTTATCCACTTAGGAGTGCTTTTGACTATCATCGTAGTCTTTGTCAACTAACACTTTGAAAAGCTAACCTTCTCACAATTCTGTGATCTTAATGTTTGTTGCCTGCCTGTTAATTAAGTCATTTTTGTATTTGTATATGAGCATAGTCTCTTTTATTTGTCTTTTGTTGTTATTTTTTCCAATTTGCAATATTTTAACATTATTGTAATTGATGTTAAAACCATAAATACATGAATTATTATGGTCATGAAAAATGGATGCTGAAACATTATTATCTACTTTGCAATTCTGATTCAATTTCTGAACTCTTTTTAACAACAGCAAATGCTCTTTAGTTCTTTTTTCCAACATACATCTTAATTCACCTACATATCCATTGCCACACCTACATATCCATTTATAAATGATACAAATTTTATTTATAAATGAGGTTTTATCTTTAGAATTATTTATTAATTTGTTTAATGTAGGAGGTGTGTAAAATGCAATATCACATATACTTTTACAAATCTTCCTTATAAAATTTACTTGATCATTCAAAATATATGGTATTGATATCCATAGTTTTTTGTTAGCAGGCAGCAAACATTAAGATCACAGAAATTGTGGGAAGATTAGTCTTTCAAAGTTTTAGTTGACAAACCTATGAGGATGATCAAAAATGCTCCTAAGTGGATAACATTTTAAAAATATATCTGATTACTGTATTTATAAATATTCAATTATATAATTAAATATATATTGTAACAGTATGATTTTGGAAAGAATGTATGAGATAAGTGTAGAGTTGATTTAAAAACATTTATTTCATATATATTCCAAAATGAAAGATCTATATGAAGAATCTTATGATATGTATAGCCCACAATCTAGAGAGTATATCATTATTTGTGGGATTTGTAACTTAAGACTATAGAATTATGCTTAATGATGATGAAGTCATATGCATATATATATATAAACCTCATTCCCTCACTCACACTACCATATTCTGAATTTATTTGATTAGAAAATATTGCTGTTATGATTAAATCTACTATTGGTAAATAGTTCTGGTGATATAAATTGGTGTTCAATTGTATAGACCTATTTGAGTAATATGAACTCAAATAACTAAATTCAAGAATTTTAATTTAATAAATATTTTATTTACAATGGTAACTAGAATGTAGGTCATAAAATTTCATACTCAAATAACATTAGCTTATAGTAACTAGTATGTATGCATTTACACTATGGCTGGTGTTAAACAATGTGCTTTGTTGGAATTAAAGATACTCGCTCAGCTTAATTTTGCTGATAATAATTTAGTGCTGAAACCATTAACATAATATGGTCTATATTAGGGATTAAATCTAAATAAGTTATTTTGGTAAGAAACATTCAATAATTATTTACCCTTTTATAGTTCAAGACAGTTTCCTTAATTGAATATGTAAATGTGATTGTGTAATTTATATAACACTTTACATAAAATCATTCTGTAACACTTGTATATGGCCTAAATTAAGTAAAGTTAAGAACAAAACTTGAAATTCATATAAGAATTTGTAGGTATCAAAAATGAGATAAAATAGCACTAAGAATTTGATTATAGTTCTTGGAATAATCTAGTATAATTTACCCAACAGTAGTTTTGTGCTTTGACTCTTCTTTACATTTGTTAGGTAACTGGTAGTTTTGTAATTCACTTTTAATACATATATAAATATATCCAAAGATTAATCTTAATAAATACTAATTCCTGTGTGATCTAATAAGCTTGTAGTGTCACAATTCCTTTTAATGTCAACTATAAGTATTCATCTATCTAATATATTACCCACTAACATCATATTATAGGTGTTAGAATTCCAACATGTGCATAATAAGCATGTTTCCCGTGGGATGTAATAAAATACAACTGATAAGTAGAACTATGGTCTCATGACTAAAGCTAGGTATATTTGATATTCTATATTTTGTTTTCATCCTCTAGTAAATGATTCTTAGAATAATCATTTAAAATTAATTTGGTTTATTCTCTGAAATTGACATTTTATTTATAATTTCTAACACTTTATTCCTAATATGTATGAGATTATTGGTTTTTATATGCATGCATATTCCAAATTTGAACAACAACTTGAATGAATATTTTACTAAAACCAAGAATGAATTTGTAATGCACTTAATGTCATAATTTTCTTTATTAGATGATCTTAATTTAAATCCATGGTCCATATGAAACAAATGTCAATATGTTTGAATCTAGCAAGTCATTTTTATTGTTCTTTTTCTAACTAGTTTTACGAATATGAACATTTCAATAAATAGAATATGCTAATTAAAATATAGTTTCTTTTAGGTAGTTTATCTGCACATATGTATGTGGATTCTCTCTCTCAAAAAAAAAAAAAAACTATCCAGTAAAGTTAATAAAAGTTTCCTTTTTAATCCAACTTATCGACCTGTTATTTTCACAAAAAAGATCTTTTTATAATTTCTTTTCTTGTTACTATATCCCTTTTTTCTCATGGATTTTATTCACTTGAACTCTTTAAACAATTGACATAAAAATGTTTATATAATATTATACTCACACACATGTGAAATGCAATGTGTATTAATTATTCATTAATGTGCAAGTAAAAAAATGGTATTTTAATAAAATAATTTCTCTAAAATTAAAGTGTTTTCATTTTCTTCTTTTCTATTAGTGATTTCAAATACAGTGTGATCGCAAGTTAAAATTGTTATTGAGGTTTACCATATTAAATATTTGTACTAACCATATTCTGATAATCCTTCATTGATATTAAATTTGAATTACTTTTAAACAAAATAAGTAATAAAAAAACAGTTAAGATATTAATTAAAATCTTGTGGTAGGCGTGTGTTTTCCAGATAAAGTAGAGAGATCAATTGGCAACTTTAGCGATTGGGCATATAAACATATAGAAAGATTAATATATAAGTAGATAGATGGCAGGCAGATGAGAAAAGGGACAGATGGATGAATGGATAGTAGACCGACAAACATACAGACTGACAAACATACATACATACATACATACATACATACATACATACATACATACATACATACATACATACATACATACATACATACATACATACATACATACAGACAGACAGGTAGATAGATAGATAGATAGATAGATAGATAGATAGATAGATAGATAGATAGATAGATAGATAGATAGATAGATAGATAGATAGATAGATAGATAGATAGATAGATAGATAGATAGATAGATATAGTATATAAAATGGATATATAGATAGAGAAACAATATATATATATTCTACTGAGGGGCAAAGATCTCTCCATTTCTTTCTCAATAAAACATGTAAAAAAATTTTTTTTCTCTGATTAAAAAAAATTGAGATGCTTAAGAATTTTACTTTTTGTTTACCTTGTTTTATATTCTAGTTAAAATCTAGATTCCCAGCTCCATATAACTGAAATAGGCGACCTATCTCAAAAAAATTCTAAATCATTTTGAAAACTATCAACTACCCCAATTACGTGATTTCAAAAATCTAAACTCTAGGCAAATATGTAGATAAATTATCACAACATATAAAACTTATCCATATATATAATATGCTCTTATATAAATATAAAAATTCAATTATTATCTTTATTTTGTTTATATTCATATTCTTTTAATAATATAAATGTGTGTTTATGTTTTATAAAATTGTAAAATTAATAAAATGAAAGTATAAATGTGTTTAAATTATATTAAATATTTTTTTAACAGCTTAAAATCTCGTGGTGGAGTGATTAATATATTTTAATTAAGAGACTATTTCTTTTTCTTTTTTTTTTATTATTTAAAATGTATAAATTTAATTAAAATGAATTCAGAATGATAATAATTATAAAAATAAACGTTGTAATTATTACTATAAGTAAAATCAAATGAATAAAGAAATATTAAAAAAATAACAGTAAAAATCTTAGAAACCCTTAATGAAACTAATGTTTTAAGCACTTAGATTAATTCTATGAGATTTAAATTCTTTTTTATATAACTATTCATGTTAAATTTAAAAACCTTTTAAAGCTTAATATCTAATTAAATTTAAAATCTCAGTTTAAAATATATATAAAAAAAATATCGAAATTTATTACTTTTTTGTCATGTGTATTTATTTAGATGTTACATGACAAAGTAACAACTCTTCTTCAAACTTTAACCGTGTTTTGATCACACTTTTCTTCTTAGACTATTTCTAAACAATTTAAAATTATTTCTTATGTGTGGTTATTTACTTCTGCAGTATAAAATAAATTAAGCAATTGCTAACAGAAAAATGAGGAGGAAAAAAAAACTGAATTAAAATCCCAGAAAAGTTTTTCAAAATCATTTCTATGTCTAAACAAAATAGATTTTCAAGCACAATGATTGCCTTGATAATTTTCTCGGTTTCAAAATCTTCTGGGTAACTTTATCAAAAACAAAAAAACAAAAAACAGATTAATTAATATATATGTAAATAAATTTAAACTAGAGTATTTATTTATTTTTAATTGAATGTAATCGATTTTCAGAATAATTTCAATATATAGTTGATGAAAAAAAAAAACTAGGAATAGACTCTATAATATACGAATATTTTAAAAAAATTAGCTTTAACCAATTTATGTCATCCTGAGTAACATTTAACAGTTAAAATTTAAAAAGACAAAATCTCTTTAATATCACACAACATAAACATTCTAATGTGAATGGACAACTTTTAGTAATATATATATATTATTTTTTTTTAATATTGTTTATTTAATAAATTGTGAATCTTATTTATAACATATAATAACCACATTCCACTCTTTTGACACTTTGAAG
Source organism: Epiperipatus broadwayi (assembly GCA_028023455.1). Classification (NCBI taxonomy): domain Eukaryota; kingdom Metazoa; phylum Onychophora; class Udeonychophora; order Euonychophora; family Peripatidae; genus Epiperipatus; species Epiperipatus broadwayi. The sequence continues at coordinate 3,974,126 of JAQFVV010000012.1, read as the reverse complement.
CAAAATATATTTATTTATTAATATTACAGTTTCGAGTGTTCCTAGCAGACTGACGAAGACTGCTAGGAACAGTCGAAACTGTAATATTAATAAATAAATATATTTTGCTTCAGAGTGTCAAGAGAGTGGAATGTGGTTATTATATGTTATATATTAGAAAAGCAAAAATAAAGAAGGAAAGAGGAAGAGAAGTTATTGAAGATTATATTATAATCTTATTTATAAAACACCTTAATTTTTCTTTTCTTCAAACCATGTTCCATATGTAAAATAAAAAACACTGTCAAAAATTTCATTAAAAATAACTAAATGTTCAGCAAATAGAGATTTAAATCTCACTCTTTTTGAATACACATTTTTAAATGTTGCATTTAATGTTGGACCAAATATTAATAGATCAATTATTAATGCAAAGAATTCTGTTGATAAAATCAACAAATGCAATATTATGTGGATTCAGTTACACTGGTGAATCAAAATGTGCATTGAAAAAAGAGAATTTTTGAACATAAACATTTATATAATAATTTGCAATATTTTGTAAATAGATTTAAATCAGTACTTGTTGAGCATTGGTGATTTGTAATACAATTTTTTGCTTACGATTTGAAAAAAAGAAAAATCAAAATGTTATATTTTATAAATATGACAGATAATTTATTAAATAAATAATATAACTGTATTAATATACATAAAATATGAAAAGTTGGTCACTCACATGAGAACATTATTAATGTTGTGTGACTAATGAGATTTATTTTTTAAAATTTTAACTATTAAATGCTACTCTGGATAATGTATATGCTGTAAGCTGGTCATTTAATATTGTAGAGTTCATTTCAGAGGTTTTGATTATATATATAGTAAAATAAATCTTTTGTATTTGAAAATAATAAGGAAGCATAAATAACAATTTGAAAGTTTAATAGATATGTGAATGTTTAGCTGGAAATGAAAATTATATAAATGCAACTAATAACAAGGATGTTTGGTTACAATTGCAAATTAAACAAAAATAAAATCATGGTATTTGTTTCCAAAATAGATTACCATGTTTGTATTCCAAATAACAATACTGATTGGTTTTTACCATGAGTAAATTATCTTGTTTGTAGCAATATTCATAACAGTTAGCCAAGAAAGCAACCTAATTGCATCGCTTGTTTTCAGTTGTATGACTAAGTTTGGCAACATAGATTACCATGTTCAAATTAATAATAGCAATGAAAATTCCCATAAAGTTAAAGTGTTGAAAATGACAGAACTGAGTTGTGACCCATGGGCCATTTGCTCTACATTACTCCAACTCTACCACTGGTTTAAATTATGCAAGCAGCAAGATCAGTGATTATATGCTGCTAAAGTTATTTATGATGTCAGAAACTACCAGAGTGAATATGAGGAAGTGATTTAACAGTATCAACAGCAGCTAATCATAAATGAGTATGACAATTGTAACTTCAAAAAAATAATTGAATTTGTAATTATTATACAAAACAATCTTTGAAACACAAATGGAAAATTTAAAAATTTACCTAATATCTTGCAATGCTATATTTTATTTTTTTCTTCAGAAAACCTTTCTTTCTTAAATATTTTCAACACCAAATCCAATTGTAGCTCTGCAATTTATTCTATTCTCTGCTATATTTTCCCAATGAAAACAATGAACTATACACAAATTTATAATGACTTTGAACTAATTCTTTTAATATAAATGGAGTTCATTTTTGGAAAAAAAAACAGGCTCATGTTTACCATAAAATACTCTTTTATGAAATCATATATTGCTCATTCATTTCATATATCTAATTCAATAAAGATGTGATTTTACATTAGTGGACTTTATAAAATCACATGATGTTTTTAAATGTTACAGACCATTTCAAAATACAATATTCATAATGCTTCATGTTTTGTCTTACTTTAATACAATACATTAAAGTAAAAATAACAGCTCTATATACAGATAATTTTGTTGCAATAATTATTTCTCTGTAAGAAAATACTCTTTCTTTTAACTTGTTAAAAATAGCTGCAGTACGTTAGAAAATATATTGCACTTCGATGCCTAAGTCCATCTTTCTCTTTATAAAACTATCTAGATATTCAAATTGGTTTACATTTTCAAGTTGATAATCATCTAATAATGTAAAAGTTTCTGAGAATTTTTCTTCTGGTACTAGTTGATAAAAAAAGACATTTTTAAATATTAATTATTAAACTAAAATCTTTATAAATTATATTTAAAACATTGAATACATTCTATAAATTGGCTTTTGAATTAGAAAAAGTAGCACATTCAGCAATATACTGTAAATTCAGAATCTAAAAATATTTTTGTTTTTATTTTTAACTGATTCTAATTAAAATTTCACTATCAAACTTATAGCACAACTTAGATCATGATTCATTAAGCCACTTATAAACATTTCCAATAATCAATGTCAAAAAAATCAATATCAATCCTGGAGTAAATACATTTTTATTTAACACCAATTTTCATTTTGTGTATCAAGATTTTCCACATGTAATAATAATGCTTTCTTTCATTCCATCACTTAGAAGATGTACAATGTGAATGAACTATTAGTTGCTTTTATTTAAAGCTAATTAGTTGGTTTTTTTAAAATAATATCTAACTTTTAAGCTCTGTGACTAGATAATAAGAGTATCCCAACCAACAAAGTCAGACCAGGGTTTTTTTTCTACTCAGCGGCAAAGCTCTCTATACAGTAGCACCACTCAGTGCAAGCCAGAGTAATCAATGGATGCAGAAAGGTTTGTGCATAAAATCCCTATCTTGTGCCTACTCATCCAATATCTCCAGACTAGTTTCTAGCTTGTGGCTTTCATCAGTGTGGAACCTTTGGATGTGAGAGCACTGCATCTAGATCTTAGGTTTTAATGCAACTCTACAAACATCCACATTTTACATTATTAGCTAACTATAAAGCTTTGAGTCTAAAATAAAAATGCAATAATGCCCATTAGCTTGTACAGTTATATAATCTGAACTCAATTCAGCATCCATACTTTTTGGTGTTTTTGGTTCTTTAATAACCACAGTCACCATAATCCTATTAGCAGGATTGGTATTAAGCCATTAAACATCATATGATTACCATGCTTTATGTTTACAAAAGCTGTTTACATAGAGGCAAAACTCTCCATACAATAGAACCATTCATTGCAAGCCAGAGTAAACAATGAATTCAAGAAGGCTTATGCATAAAATCCTTATCTAGTGCCTACTCATCCAATATCACCAAACTAGTTTCTAACTTGTGGCTTACATCAGTGAAGAGCCTAGGATCTGAAAGCACTGCATCTCATAAAGAATGGTAATCATGTGATGTTTAGTGACTTTTTCTACTATTGTATATCGAAAAAAGATGAAAATCACAAGTTACAGTATCATTTCTACAATGTTCATGTTCATAATTATATTTAAATTAAATTTTTAATTTATTTTACTTGAATATAGACTTTTATTTTTTATATGGATTGCCATTAAAAATATTCAATATTTTATTATTTTAAAAAATAATGTTGAATGTATATAACTCAGAAAAGGTACCACAATTCAGTGTTTTTCTTTAGCATTTTAATTGTTCCTTAGTTCTTCTGAGATTATTTTTTTAAAATATATGTTCAAATCCTTTATTTTCTCCTTATTAGCATTAAGACAAATCATGTTATATTATATTTGTTCATAAAGGCACTATTATAGACTGATATTACTTGTAATACTCACATATTTGATCTTGTTTTGTACCAATCAATGGTTTGTTTTAATGATAATAAACTATACTATAATTTCTATTTTTATTTCTGGATATCATATCTAAATGGGGAATAAGAAAAGTTCTGGATTTAGTCAGTTCTTATACAATACACTGAGAATTGTTCATGTTATAAAAGGTAAATTTTAATTCAATTTGAATGTTTTTTTCCCCCATTTAAAATATATTTTCATTTATTTAAATGATACTTTTATTAAAAAGAATAAAATGTATTTTATTTTTATATGTTGCTAATATTTTTTAAGGATTAAAATGACATGTGTTGAGATATAGAAAAATTTGCCTTTATAAAGTTGAAAGCTTAGATATAGGTTTTTTTGTTCATTACAATGTAAATATTTTCCCAACTTTTAAAATAATTTTTTTATTACTTTTAAAAACATTTTAAATACCTAACTGATATAAAAAATAATTTGCTACAAATTCTATTCAAACTGAAGTCTACACATATAAAAAATTAAAACAAAGGTTTTAAGCTTCAACTTAGTTAAATTTAATCTTACGTGAAAATTTAATATACTTCTTCAAAATTATATTTTTTGTGCTTATATGTTTTTTCACCTAGTTTAATTGAGCAAATGTAAAGATATTAAAGAAAGTTAACATTTTAACAAATGCAAAAAATTAAAAATATTGTGAAGAAATTTGTCAATAAAGAAAGAGCATAATTAACATATCCATGTCCCATGCTTATTATGTGCAATTTGAGATTACTTCAAAAGAACCTTGAAAATTTTTATCCTTCACAAATAAATTTAATTTTTTCAGATATCTGAATATTTATTATTCATAGTAAACATATATTTAGCTATTATTACTTCCAGGAATATCCTAGATAAATCTGGGTTTTTAAGAATATTGTTAATGTTTTGACTGCAAAAATAAACAAACAACTATAATAAGACCCTTCACACTATTGAGAAGTAACTAAACTCTTATATAAAAGCACTGACCATATAGTTTTACTTTCATACTGATTGTGCTGCTTTTTAGGTGTGACTTTGAAAACCAAAATTTTATAGAAGGGCCAAGTTTATTTGATAAGCAGTTTAATTAATAAAAATATATCAAAAAATTTCCAATAGCATGCAATATTGAAAATAAATATTAAATGTTGTATACATGTTAATGTAAAACTAGAGAGACAAAAATTATTAAGAAAAACTATATTTACAGTTGATATTCCTAATGATTTCAGACTAATATCAATAAAAATGAACAAGTTTTTTTAAAAAAAAAAATGGTCACATGTGTGTGCAGCCATTAGTCTGATTTCTAATTTTTTTAAAACCTTTATCATAATATAAAAAGAAATAAATGTTTATTATATTTAACGTATTTAATAATGAATTGGAAAATTCTCAACTACCTGAAAAAAAATTTAAGGCCGTCGATTGAATTCTAAATTATTAGTTTACTAGGTTAATACAAAAATAACAATATCAATGAGATTTACATCACAATAATCCACAATAATCTTTTCATTGGAATGCAAAATAATCCATCAATAGAATATTAAATCATGCAATTTTATAAATTAAATTTTCTAAATTGTCTTTTAATTTATAAAAGCCGGTAATAATTATAGTTTATTTTAAAAAAACATTTACTTTTATAATTTCTTAGATACTAAAATTATTATGATGGACAAATGTATATAAGCGACTTTTTTTTTTTTACAAAGGCGACTTTTATATATATGAATTTTACAAGCAGAATTAGATGAGAGCGTAAGTGTAAGATTCTTTTTAATTTTGTGGCTTTTCATTAAAATAATAATAATAATGTATCTACAGTTATAATTCAATTTTTAATTTTTTTTAAAGATTTTTAATTAATATTTTACTTTTAAGTTTAAATATTATATATTGCATTGCATAATCTGATTTTTTAAAAAAGAAAATAATTTTTGTTATATTAAAAAAAACGTTAGAATTTCAAAAATATATTCAGAGTGATATTTGTAAAATACGACAAGAACTTTGCAATAAGGTAGAAAGTAGCAACTTTCCATTATTTTTACTTTAAATTCAATCATATATGCATTAGCAAATAGATACTCAATGCTTATTCATAAAGATTTTATAAATGACTTCTCACAGACATAACAAAATTCTTGATCTCTTAAAGTACTCCAATATTTTGTTCCCAGAATATCTTCAATATATAATCACTTAAATTTGCAATATATCTGTAAGTAAACTTGTTTATATTAAACTTACATAACAGATTCTAAGATGGAAATAGTTATACTATCTATTATTATATACTACAGATTAACGTAGTTAAGGGAGACTAAATGAAACATCAAGGTAAATTCTGAATTGTAAATTACATAACAACTAATCTATAATTACACATATATTGACCCAAGTCTTTATTTGGCCTTAATTTATAACATCAAATAGGAATCCCATATAAAATATATATTTTTAAAATGATTTTGAAATATTAGAGTTATATCTTTTTTTTAAAAAAACCACACATTTTTGGCTTAGTGATAGCACATCTGTTACCATGCCTATGAGTTAAAATTTAAATACAAGTTAAATAAATCTTGAAATTTTTCCAGGTTCAATTTAGGTTGGATTATTTTTTGTAAGGAAAGCAGACAATAGACAAATTATATAATCATTCAATATTGGTCAGTAAATGGATATCTAGAGATTTTTAGCTAAAAATTATCAAAAGTGATGAATAATGCTTTCTTTCTCAATTTTCATCAGACTAATGGAATTAGTTAAAAAGGGTTTTGTACTGCAATAGTCTATTTTAAAATAATTATTATAATTTTAATATTACATGCTAAAACTGAACAAAAATATGAAAAGTATATACAAATATATATTGATCTTTGTAACTAAATCCAATTTCTTCTAATAAGCCATCAATAAACATTCATGGTAAACTTATATTTGTTGCAAATTCAGCATCTCTCATATATGTAACAATAATATTGAATGCTAAATTTTGCAGAAATAGAATCTATGGATTTCACTTGTACAATTCTTAATTAAACTGGATAAACAAAAATTGCTGTCATCTGTAAACATTTTCTGCCACATTTTGCTTATATTTTAGTTTTGAAATCTTATAAAAATAAGCAGTACTTTGAGCTGAAGATAATAAATGTTGGATGATATTATAATTATTTTTCTGTTGCATGAATGGCAAAAAGCCTAAAAAGTTATATTGAAACTAACATATGTTTATCACATTTAGCAAATAATGTCCATTGTTTTTTGTTAATCCATAATTTTATATGTTTAATAATATCACTGTTTTAAATAATTAACATTTTCTTCTTGAGTGGTGATACATGCATTATATATTCAACCATAGATAAATTTGGTAACATGTGTAATAATACATAAAACAACCTGAAACCTGAACAAGTCTGGGTGTCTCAAGTGAGAATTTATTTTCTATAGATAATTCTGACTCAAATATAATCTAATGGTAATTTAATTTTCCACAAACAGGTCAAGCCATATTAGCAAGGATAATCAATTCCATACTGTGCTTCAATACTTCTACATTCTATTTTAAGTTATCTTTGTTTATTGAACAGAGTTCTATCATCTTCATCAAATGTGATTTGGATAACACTGATCCAGATATGATCTCTTCACCAATTATATTTTATGATGAGAAAACAAATACTGATTGTTCATTTTTCCTTTGCTTTTCCTCATATTATAATTACTCATCTCCTCTAAACATTACTTACTAGAATAGTTAAAATCCAGTTCCAGATTATAAAGTTAAATTTCTAATAACTGTATCATATTTGACTTTATACAACAAAATTAAAAATCTTTCAAGACCTGAAAAAAAATCAGAAATCTATTACAATGGTCAACTTTAGTAAAGAATAAATTTACAATTAATAAGCACATTTAATACCATATGTAAAATTTAAAAAGACAAAAGAATTTAGAATATTAATTTTATTTTTCAATGTCATGTTTATTAAAATATCTTGCAGTATATGATTAATACATCTACATGCAGTTTTTATTATTATTTGATTTTCATTCCAGAATAAATCAAACTTGAAAAATTGTAAAGTTTCAATCAAGTTAAATATTTTTTTCAGCTAAGAGAAATATAACCACATTACCTGGCTATACAATAATGCTTAGTAAATGAGTACATAGATATTTTTAGTAAAAAAACAAATAAAATACTAGAAAATACTTAAATCAATAGCATACATCATATTCAACTTCAGTAAGTAATATATTTTTCCTCTGTTTTCAGAATGAATCTGTCAAGATTAACATTTGCTTTGCAGGGGGTTATTTATAGAACTATTTTGGTTATCTATATTTACCATCAAATATAACTGTAAAGTTTTAGATTCTGGATACATATAACACTTCTATATTTATGTTTGCTGTTGTTTTTTTGAATTAATATAAAAAAAGAAATCTTTAATCAACTTTAAACTATAGAAAATCTAACTAAAAGTCTTTAAAATTGTAAGTTGCTCATTATAATATTCCTACTAGCTGCATTTGGCTTATTATATTTATTTGGTTGAATTAAAAATAATATTGTATGAGTTGGTTCATGAAAGAATATATTTTAATAAAGCAATATTAATTAATGTTGTCTCATTTCATTCATATACATTTTGTTTATATAATATATTGATATGCAAGCAACTGAGATTAACTTAGAAGCTTTATTCTTTAAGTAATAATAAGTAAATATCTATTTGTCAAGCAATAAGTAGAAGGCTATTTATATTACATGTAACTTATTATTAAAAAAAAGTATGTTTGTGACTGAAAAATGTTCTTGTTCAAAAAATAGTGATTTGGATTTGTTGGGCATGATAGATTAGCTCAATATACTATTTTTGATAACATTTTAATATTCTGTATAAACTGTAAGAAGCAATGAAAATATTTATTATTTTTAGTTTTTGAAATAAATATTTAAACTGTAAGGTATATATATAATTTAGCATGGCAAATGTTTACCTGCAAGATTCATTCTTATTGCAATGGCAACATTTACATATTTGAATGCACATTTTTAGCTTATTATATAGCATTCCATTTTGTCTATGCTCTGATATTTATGACTAGTTATTTACTTTTTGGGTTTTATTAACTAGATATTTGTTTTAAACATGTGAAAAATTATTAGGGATGTTATTTAAACAACCTTTTTTTTTAGTTAATATAATTATTGCATTTCATATTTTTTGTTTTATATATCTGTTTATTTTTTCTCTTTAGTTAAATAAATACAGACCATTTAAAAATTTAATATATATATATAATTTTTTTTCTTTTCATTCTACCCAATAGTTATTTCCTCATATAGAAATTTTATATTATTTTCAATAATACTAGAGGTTAAATATGTCTATATATTAACTATAAAATGTCAATACTAATTAGTTTCTGTATAAAAATACTTCACAACAACTAAGTCCTAATTAAACAAATAGACTAGCATCAATCTATAGCCAACATAAATTTGATAGACAAATACTGGAATCCTCCTTTATTCTGGTCTTTAACATTAAAAAAAGAATGGCACATATGACATTCATCTGGCAAATATAAACTGTTTGAATATACATTAATAAATAATTATTTTACAATCTTTCAAACAAGCTACTTTTTAATACTTTAATATGTAATATATAAAGAGCCTGCTAACAAGCTCTAAACAAGCTTATTTATTTTTTAATGATAAATGCTATAAGAAATAGTACCTGAAGCCTTTATCTATGATGGTCCCCATACCCAGACTGGTACTAACTGCGCTCTATATCTAAACCACTTCAAATAGCCAAAGCTTAAGTAAACCTATAAAATATCATCACTTTGTAGTCACACCAATAGATAAAAAATGAAATTCATCTTATATCCTGATTTAAGATCTTTAAATAGACAAATATTAAAACATACAATTGAAATCCAGTCATGTGATTCACTCTTTCTCCATTTAAAGATCTCAGACTGAATAAAAGATGGAATTTGTTTTTATCTATTGTTTTAACTACCACATTTCTAATATTCTATTAGTTTACTTAAGTTTGGCAGTTGTGGACTACTTCAAGTTGAATCTCACTTCTCATATCACACTGAGTCACATTATTTTTTGAGATCTAACGATTGTTCTTTCAAAAGTTAACCTTGATAATGGCGGTTGCTGGTCCGTCGAAATATCAGATTGTAATGCAAAATAATACACGGTTCATACTCAAAAATGTTGTATTATCTACATCATATAACTGTGAAAACATTATATATATATATATATCAAAGAGATAGATGAAAAAATGTATGATTATATATTTCTGATGTTGAGTAACATATTTTCTGCAGCATCTTTGAATGATTCCTACTATCCTGATTATAGCTTGTGTGATACATGTAAAATATTGGTGTGATATTATGCTGATATACTACCAACAATCAAACACAGATGACTATATATATATATATATATATATACAAATAAAATCCAGATGACTATATATATATATATATATACAAATAAAATCCATTAATTTAAAAAAACTATTGTAATAACAATAAAAAGTAATAAATATAATGGTAATAAACAATTATAAGCAGTCTTTCAATTCACAAAAAACTTTCAGTTAATTCCTTAACCTGCCTCAACTACTGTTAAATCAAAAAAAAAAAAGGAAACAAACATCATCAGCACAAATCCCACGAATCCCAATTTCAATATTAACAGCTGGTCTATTAATTAAATTCATTTTATTCCTATTTATTAAAATGGTCTCCATAATTTTTCTTTTATTATGATATCTCTCTTCATCAAGAATCTTAACACTTTCAATATCAAACTTAAATTTATATTTACATGTCCTTTCATGATCCAAGAAAAATGAAGCAGTCATTAAATCACTATTATTTTTACTTTTCACATTATATAACAATTCATGCTTCTTTAATCTTTTTTCAATTCTGCACCTCAGTTCACTTATATATGATAACATATATCCACAAAAAATTTGATACACAACATTACTTTTCTGCTTCACAGGTATGACATTTTTAGAATTATTCACTAATTTATTAACATTATTTGGAACACAGAATGAAACATTAAACACATTCTTATAAATATCCTTAAAAAATTTCACTTGAGCATTTGAAATAAATCCTCAAGTGAAATTTTTTTAAAGATATATATATATATAAGAATGTGTTTAATGTTTCATTTTGTGTTACAAATACTGTTAATAAATTAGTGAATAATTCTAAAATGTCATATCTGTCAAGCAGAAAAGTAATGTTATGTATCAATTTTTTTGTAGATATATGTTATCATATATAAGTGAACTGAAGTGCAGAATTAAAAAAAGATTAAAGAAGCATGAATTGTTATATAATGTGAAAAGTAAAAATAAGTGATTTAATGACTGCTTTAGTTTTCTTGGATCATGAAAGGTCATGTAAATATAAATTGAAGTTTGATATTGAAAGTGTTAAGATTCTTCATGAAAAGAGAAACCATAATAAAAGAAAAAAATAAGAAGGCAATTTTAATAATAGGAATAAAATGAATTTAATTAATAGAGAAACTGTTAATATTAAAAGTCGGGATTCATGGGATTTGAATTGATGATGTTTGTTTCCTTTTTAAAAAATTTAACTGCAGTTGAGGCAGATTAAAAAATTAACTGAAAGTATTTCTGCAGATTGAAAGACTGTATATAATAGTTTATTACCATTATATATATATATATATATATTGAAATAAATGTTTCTATGGATTGTTTTTATAATAATGAATAGAAATGTGGAGATAATATTCATGTAAATAGAGAAAAAACTTTAATCTTTGATGTTACTAAGAAATTATCAATCATTACTAATTGACAGTATTAAGCAAGAGTTGAGGTCTTTTGTTAAAGTAAAATGAGTCCTTTTTTATTCAAACCCAAATTCTTGTATGGATTTACAACCAAAAAGCTATCTTTCTAGACATTCTCCAAATAATATTTTTCAACATCTCCAGAGAGTTGTTTATGTTGAATTAAATGTTTGTATACATTATTATAATAATAATAATCTATAGAAACATTTTATTCAACATATACATTTCTCTAAAAAAGTTTAAAGCATTATTTGCAGAGTAATAATGAATAGAAACATTTAATTCAGCATATTCCTGGAGTGGAGTAGATAAAAATATTATTTGCAGAATGTTAAAAAAGATCTATTTTTTCACATTCTCACATCTATAAAAATTGCTTTCTGCATTTAAATTCATAAAAGAACTTGGGTTTGAAATAAAAGAGGACCCATTTTATATCAGCAAAGGATCTGCAATAAAAAAGCTATTATAAGTTAATGAAAAAAATACTTCTTAGCCTCAGAAATTGTCAATTAGTAATAATTGATAATTTCTTGATAACATTAAAAGTTAAAGTTTATTTCTATTTATATGGATATTATCTCTTTATTTTTATTCATTATTATAATAACAATCCAGAGAAACATTTAATTCAAAACATACAACTCTCAGGAAAAGTTAAAAATAGTATTTGCAGAATGTCAAAAAATACACTATTCTTTCACATTCTCACACCTACAAAAATAGCTTGCTAGATTTAAATCCATATAAATTTGAAGTAAAAGAGATACCCTTTTACTTCAACTAAAAAAAAAAAAACCCAACAAAAGAGCTATTATAAGTTAATGAGAAAAACTTGTTTTAGGCTCAGGAATTGCCAATTAATAATAATTGATAATGTCTTGGTAACATCAAAAATTTATCTTTATTTAGATGGATATTATCTCCTCATTTTTATTCATTATATATATATAAATTATTATTTTTTGGATTAAACCATGTAATGTTAACCTTGACAAAAGTGGATGCTAGTTCATCAAAATATCTGTATGTAATGGAAAATAATAAACGGTTTAATCCAAAAAATAATAATTTATCTACATCATACAACCATGAAAACATTATATATATATTGTAATCACTCGAAAGACTATTGGTCATTACCTTATAACTGATCAATAGTTAATATGTTGGGCAAGCCAAAAATCCTTACTACTGTAACCCAGCCATAGTCTAGGATAAATTTATATCCAACACACTTTAAAATCACACATCTCTCAGGTTCTTTTATAATGTTAATCTTACATAATGAATGCAATTAATAACAAGGAATAATTATAATAATTATCTTAATAGAATCTTCTTATTAGATAGCACTTTTGGGATTTGAAATTTCTTTTCTCAGGGTTCATATTATTAGCTTAAATATCTTAAAACTTTAAATACCAACTCAAGTAACAAAATTTTAGCTGTATCTCAGATTTTACATTATATTTAACATAAAATAATAATTATAGTAGGCATTTCAAATGTCTCTCATGTAATATTTATTTAAGTTGTAAATAAAACATTCTATGTCATCTTCATAACTTTATTTTTGATATCTTATGTTTCAATCAAATATGCAAAGCAAATACACAAAACTGAATATATCAATAGTTAGATGATTAATAATTATCATACACAAAATTTTAAAGCATTTAAATTTTCTTCATGTATAAATATATTATTTAATGGAAACCTAAGTATATCTAAGACTATAATCTTATAATAAACTAACTTATAATAATTGCATACAATGAAGAAGGGCAACAGGTAGAAAGGGTATATTTTATACTACCCAAAGTATTACAAAAATGTACATAAAATAAATAAGAATTAACAAAGCATATGTCTTATTATATTGCAGGTAAAATGGATAAATAAAACAAGTAAATACTAGTATTAGGTGTCTATTGAAACATACTCTTTTTAAAACAATGAATAATAAAACTTTATTATTATGAGATGTTCTGATTAATGAATGCAATAATAATGGCAACTAAAACAAAAATGTATCTTAATAATAACAAAAATATTTATTTACAATATAAATGAAATATGAGATTTAATACAATAGATACATCATATAACTAATGGTTTTAATTTAACAAATTAAGATAAAGTATTTGTACAATTTTACCATAACTATCCCTTTATGCATTGCTACAAATTATAATAAATTATCCAATTCATCTCTACAACTATCTTGCACTAAGGATAAAACAAAAAATATCTATTCATAGCTACTAGCATGATATTAACTTTCTCACAATATCAACTGTATCTCAAAACCAGTGTGACAAAGCATTTGTTCTTATATTATAAATAGCATATTGTAAAAATTATAAGCATACTATTATAAAACTATTATTACTTATGTGAGGACAAGAAATACATGTAAGATACACATTATAATTCAAAAACTTCTTAAAATATTAAATTGCAGTAACTAGAAAACAACCTAAAATAAATATTTCTACATTAGACTATTTCCGTCATCTAGCATGTGTATTGAATGTCTTTAGAAAAATTTAACTTTATTTAAATATTCCAAATACATTCAACTGTTAGTAATAGCACATCAAACAGGTTAGTATATGCAAACTGTTTTGAGAGGTATTATTCTCCCCTCTTCTTCAGATATTGCTATCCTGACCAGTGACAGTACTAGCATGGGATTCAAACCTAGACCCTTAGATTCTTGATTATTGAATTTTAAGGTAACGCTCTAACCAACTGAGCCATCCTGCCAAAGCCAGTAGTCAGTAGAAATTTCATATACTTATCTATGAAGTTTTTCCTGCTTTCTCCACTTTTTCCTAAAAGCAAAGTTGATTAATGGTTTCCATACCCAGATTTAAATCCCATGCTAGTACTGTCACTGGTCAGGCCAGCAACACCTGAAGAAGAGGGGAGAATAATACCTCTTGAAATGTTTGATGCGCTATTACTAACAGTTGAATGTATTTGGAATATTTAAATAAAATTAAATTTTTCTAAAGACATTCAATATGCATATTAGATGATGGAAATAGTCCAATATAAAAATACAACTACACCATCATCACAAACCTTCAGGAAAACATTAAAATATATATGCATTGAAAACAACCTTAAATATTCAATAATATATTTAAATATTGCAATATAGGCAAGGTTGATAATAAATAATATATGAATAGGCATCCATTATCTATGTGCAGACAATGCTGAAAGATTAACAAACAACAATCTCTCTTTCATGAAGGGACTGAATATATACATTACAAGAGAAAAGTTATCAACACCAATTACTGAATTAAAAGCTGATTTCAATCAATATATCAATAAATAAATAAACAAAGCATAAATATAATAATAGAACTACTAATAATAATATATAAATGGTCACTCACATACAATCACATATGTATCTTAAAACATTTATCTAATTAATTTGCATGAACTCACAAAACATGATGGTATATATAACAAACTATATATTATAATTTGTATGCTATTTAAATTTCATACACTGACCTTCAGACACTCTACACATTCCCATGTATTAAAGATAAAGCCTGTTTTACCTAATACATCAATTTCACATATCATATCAAATAACAATCCAAAGAACTTTTAATAACTATTAAAATAAAATATTTATCTGTATATACTTTTTATAAAAAATTTCCTCTCACCCAATCCTTGTGCAGCAAACATAAATATTCCCATAATATCATATAAAATATTAAAAAAATAGTGGTATAACATGGTTATTACAATTTTTAAATTTATAAAACATACTTATATATGCTACAGTCTTTTACCAATTAAATTAACTGAAAGAGCTAAAGTTCTTCCCATAATGAAAATTAATTTCTTTTTAACAAAAAGTCCATTTTGTTGTCTTCTTATCTGAAATACTATGATAGTTTTTTATTCATCATCATCATCATCAACCATTATCAATCCACTGCAGGATGAAGATTTCTCCAAGTTCAAAGTCTTTTATTATGATGGCTAAAAAAAGGTATACATATATCACAGTTCACATTAAGAATTCCTTAAATATTGTCTGTGGTTACAATACACTCATTAACAATGTGTTGGATTGCCTGGAGCATATTAATGAATAGCAAAATAATTCCATCATAAGTTTTTTTATTACTTAATAAATCTTTAAGCATAAAATGAATTTGAACTTCTTTTTCTTCAGTTGAGTGGCAAAATAAACAAACAATCAACAAGTAGATTATTTCTGAATACTTGATTGATGATAATAATAATGATATTTTTTATTGATATCAACTGAAAGATAACGAATATCAATAAAGTCTTTCTAAAGATTCTAAAAGAGTCAATTTTTATAACCTTTTCCTCCATTAAACTTACAAAAAGCACTTTAAAAGATAACACATTTTGTCTCGTTTAAAAAGTTGTTTAATACTTGTAAATAATTCATCTTTTATTCTTACTTTTAAAAATAAATAAATAAAAGTAATATATAACTTCAGCATTTAATTATAACCAGATAGGTTGCAACAGTTTCTTTATTAGTATTACTTTGCATGACTTATTGGTTTTAAAAGTTAGAATTAGTGAAGTCATAATCAATAACTTAATTACTTGTTATTAATATTTTCAGATTCAAAATATATATATATGTTCGATATTAGAATTAATGAATAACCATCTTAAAAAGTTCAAATCAACTAATAATTTTAGGATAAGGCAAAATTTAGAGTCATCTCCTGTTGCTCTATCATCTGATGGTAATTTTTCAGTTCCAATGTCTTTATCATTTCTTTTAAAGAATGTGAAATTAGCATTCTTTCACGACTATCGTTAAATGTATAAGCTTAACATATGCGGTAGAAAGACTAACATTAGGATTAATATTAGCTCCTCATTCCTTCAGTCTGATAATTTAACTTGAAAAAAATAAAAGTGAAAACTAATTATTTTTCTATTTTTACTTTTTTTAATTTTAACATTTTTTTAAAAAAATCTCAACAACTTTTTTTAAAAACTTTTCCCTGGGTATAGGGATATTATTACTGCATTATTTCCATGTTATATCCTATTGTCCAATTGAATTCAAAATGCTAAAGGAGCGACATTCAACACTAGCATAAAGTTGATCCTTTTAAGTGCTTTCACGTTGACCTTTGTAATTAAAAAAACTTTTAAATCACTCATCTGTCTATACAGTTGTGTAAGTATCTTTAATGATGAGAAAAGAATAATAAATTTAATTAAAACATATTTATTTTAAAACACATGCTTTACCAAATAATTACCTTTTATTTAAAACATTTACTATCTTATTTCATTAAATGTCCTTTCTTAATATTATTACAATTATTGTGATTTTATACTGTTATAAAATATTAGATTTCATTCTTAAAATAATTAATAATTTTATTATTCCCCTTCTTACTTTACATACATGCATGTATACATTATACACACCCATGTATTTAAGGAAATAACCAACTTTAAATAATAATAATTCAATAAAATAAAATTAAACTAGTTGACAAATTTATTAAAACCAAAACACTATTTGCACTCAAGGACTATCTAAATAATTACACTTTATTAAATATTATTTTAAAGGCATTTTATTTTTAACCAAACCGAAATAAAACTTTAACATATTTAATAAGCTATAACTGGCCAATATCTGTATAAATTTATTTAGTACGACTACTATAAAACTATAAGCTAATTTTTATTCAGTTTAGACTGTTAAATTTAAATTCTATGCATCTACCAACAAACAAAATAATATAATTTTAAAATGATTATTAACAAACATATTTAATAACTTGTTTTATTGATAATCGGAATGTTTAACTAACTATATAACTTAATTAGAACAAAATTAACTCAGAAAAAGTTTAATTTTATTTAAGAAAAAACATTTTTTTATTAGAAAAATAATATAAAATAACAATTCGTGTTAATTGTTAATGAAATGTTAGATTCATCACCTAGGAGAAAATATAATTTTTTACACTGCCTTGATAAGGACTCGTAAGAGTTGAAAGCGCTTGGAAATATTATTTGTTTTTATTTATTTATATTAAACTCTGAATTAACAATTGCCACGAATTGTTATTTTATATTATATACAGAAGTATTATTTATTTATTTATTTTTTTATTAGTTATATTTAACCCTTAGGGGCTTAAATATATGCTTACAATATATATATAGTTTATTTTGGAATCCTAGAAAATGAAAATTAAAAAAAAATGTAATTCAAGGAGTGAAACACTGACGCGTAACAAAGACATTATTAGAGCTAAATATGAATGTATATATTTCTTGACATAGAGACTCTATTAATATACAATTATGTAACCTACAAAAATATATAAAACTTTCTAAATATCTGCTAAAGATATTTTTATCAGTAGCAATATATCCTAGACTACATGAAAATATTATTATGTAGATGCATTAGATAAGCTCAGTACATTAATCCATAATCATACAGACTCAGGATTTTAATATTCTTGAGTAGATGTTTATCAGATTAAAGCAAAAAATGATGATGAACGCTTTACAATCTTGTTGAAATTTCTTAATTTAAAACCTCTCAAAATATCTTTTAATTTTAAAATATTTTTTTTTAATTTTATGACCTGTGTCTGTTATTATCAACTTTAATCTTTATAATCAATCATAAATATTTCAGTTTTTTTTTTGTATTTAAAATAAAAATATTTTACAAGTCTCACTTTTATTCTGATGTTGTTCAACTCTTCGCAAAATAAAAGTATATATATATATATTCATAAATACATTGTATTCAATATTTAATCAAAAACTCAAAATATATAAATATTGTTCTATTGTAGTTGATAAATATTTAGGTAACTTTTCATGTATAGTTTATACATAACCATATATATATTAAGTATACTTTCTTAAAGTTTTTTTTATCAAATTTTACAATAAGGTTATTAATAAAGTTTATTAATTAAATTTATATATTTTTTGTAATCACTTCTATTTTGGATGTTTGATTGAAATGATCTTCAACCAGGTTATGATTGATTCTAGTCTCTGAACAAAAATAGTAATTATTCAAAAGTTTTAAATGAAACTTCATTTTGATTTATTTAATCAATCAATTCTGCATTTCTAGTGGAATGTGAATGCAGATCACATTGACTTAATTCCATATGAATTATTGCCTGGTTCAATCAAAGTATAAAGTAACAGAATCAAACTTTATTAAAAGTGCAGACCCATCAATAATTCTATCATTTTTTATATATATGCATGTCTGTGCATGTGTTGATTTTTATAGACATCAATCGATTTTTTTTTCTGTTTTTTTTTTTTTTTCATATTTAAGAATAGAAGATTGTTTATATGTAGAAAAAAAATAGAAGGAATAAGAGTTTTCCATAGAATCTCGATTTTTTATTATGTTTATACATGATATCTTAGATTATTGGCTAGTGTTTCAGTAGCAACATAGGTTTTTTTGTCTTCAAATGAGTAATGAATAAATTACAAAAATGTGACTAGTGTAAGTTTTAGTTCTAATGAATTAATTAATAAAAAAGATGATGCTAAATTTTAATATTATTAGCAGTAATCATGAAATAGTTTTATAAATAAATAGAAATGTCCAAACCTTATTGATTTGCATCGTGATTCTTATCAATATAATGTAATTTTGCATCATCTTGTTTTTCAGATTGTAGGTGAATTTGAATTTTAGTATAATTTATTACTACTATAAATTGCAACCAGACTTTTTCTTTAGAATCCTGTCACTACCTACATAAAGAGAATAATTGCAATATATTTCAGCTTTGTAAAGCAATCTAAAATACAATGAACAGTTGCAATATCCATCAGGATTCGTTTCAAGACTGTCCATATGTTGATATTTTTTCTGCTTACATAGTTTCTGCCCTAAAACATCATATGAAATCTTTTACCATAAGCATAGTAGTGTCAATAATTTTCAACCATTAATGACTCACTGCATACGAAATATAAATTTGAGTTCATTTTAGTGCTTTCAGTTTATATTATTCATTCTCTGTTCTATATATATTGATGAATCCATGTTGTATGAAATCTCATTATAGATCTCTAAAATACTTTTTGGACCAATTTATGACTTCATTTGCCTATCTATTGTCAAATCTTATAGAAACATGAACTTTTAGTGATGTTAGTGATATCTATTTGCTTTACTTCCTATGTATTTTATTACTGTCATGTTTGTATCAATTCTGACAAATTTATGTAACATTCATAGTGTAATGTATGCTCTGTGTTTGCCTGAACATTTGTGATAATGGCATATTACTTGAATTTATATGTTGGACTATTTCTATCATATAATATTTGTCTTTAGAAAAATTTAACTTTATTTAAATTTTCCCATTACATTCAACTATTGGTAATAGCGCACAGGTTAATATATACATAACATTTCAAGTGGTATTATTCTTTTTCTTTTTTAGGTGTTGCTGTCCTGAGCAGTGACAGTACTAGGAAGGGAATCAAATTGGGACTTTTAGATTCTTGAATATTGAATTTTAAGATAGCTCATTAATCAACTGAGCCATCCTGCCATAGGCAGCAATAAATAGAAATTTTATATACTTGTCTTTGAAGTTCTTGCTGATTTCTCCATGTTTACCTAAGAGAAAAGTTAATTAGTGATATCCAGACATTGGATATAGTCATACTATATTGACTTATGTAGTTATTGCCATTATGTGAGCAACTTTTTTTAATTTTTCTCTTTGAACCCTTTTCATCTGTATCCAATATTCTTGTATTTTATCAATTGAACATATGTTCATTAGTATGTACATAGTCTGCTAAGACACATCTGTTTTCTCTTTTTTAAACATCAGTTAGTGTAATTATAATTGATTTTTAATGGGGCAACTGTTCTTAACAATATACAGCCTCCTATATTCACATGATATTTTATAAATGCAGTTTTTGTTTTTCAACCTTTTAAGTTTGGGCTCTATAAATATTATAATTCATCTTAGTGTAGTGTGGCTCTGGAAAACTGTTCTAATATTATATTGATTGCAAATTTTCTTTAATTTATCTGTTATTACTAATCTGTATGGATACACTATAGTACCAATAGGTTTTTATTTGATAGTTCTTTTTGTTGTCGGTTTAGAGTTTTCTTAATGACAGTTGATGGATAATCATTCTTCGTGAGAATTTGTTCTATATAGATCTTTTCTTTTTCCAAATCAATGGTTTCTAAACAAACTTTTTTTCTCTGTTTCATAATGATAATATAAGTGTTTTTGTGTTTCCTTTGTGATTGGGTGTATATGATAAGCATTTTTTTGAATATGTGTATTTACTGTAAACTATAGTTTTGATTTTGTCATGAGAGAGCCTTATCACTAGAACATTTAAGAATGCCAGTTTTTGTACTTGTTCTACTTCTATTATGAATTTAGTTGCAAGGGTTATGTTACTGATGTGTTTCCAGAAAGCTTGTAGTAAGTGCATCACCATTTGGCCATACAACAAATGTATTATCAAAATAGTGAAGCCAAACTTTAGGTGAATATATAGTAGCTTTATGATTGTGGTTTCAAGTTCTTCCATATAAATATTGCTAATCATCAGTGACAATGGTGATCCCATAGCCATCTCTTGATTTTGTTGGAAGAATTCTGTGTTGAATTGAAAGTATATTTTCATTATGCAGAAAATTAATAGTTCCTTTATACTATAATAAAAAGTGTTGCTTTGGTTTTTAAGCTATTATCACCATTTAATCTTTTTCTTTACTATAGACAATGCTTCATCACATGGTACATTTATAAATAAACATTCCATATAAAAACTTATCAGTAAGTCAGTTCTGTCAATTGTCATGTTCTTGATTAATTCTACAAAATGCTTAAAATCCCCGAGAAAGGACTGGGTCTTGTATGCCAAAGGATTAAAACTGAAATAATCTTGACAAGTTTAGGCAAGTTTAATTTCTAGAACTACCAATAGGTCTTAATGAAACATGATCTTTATGGATTTTATGTCAATAAAGTTAAGGAATTTTATTGAAATACAATGTTACTTTACTTTTTGCTGTATCACTGAGGTACATATGATACTTTCTGAGTAATTCTTGTAACTTTGGTTCTGTATTTGGTATCAGATGCATTGCCACTTTTTTATTTTATCCTGCTCTAAAAAATAATTTCTTATATGCATTACTACTATTATATTTCCTTTGTTAGCAGGTAGAATGATTATAGGTTTATCTATTTTGGGATGTTTTATCACTTTCCTCTCACCATGAAAAATGTTTGACTTCAATTTTTGTTGCCTTTCATGTGTTCTTTTTAGTTTCCAATGTAATTATGTTGTTCCTCTTACATGCAATTTTTAAGTGACTTCCTCAGTAGTTGCCATTATATATAATAAATGAAAATTAGATAGTATAATGGCAAAGTTTGGTCACTTTTATTGTTTTTTTCAATTTAGTGTTCAAATCTCAGATCTATGAATAATCTCTGACAGAACAATAAAAATATTTTCAGGCACATAATCTTTATCCAAGATTAATTCTGTGATTTTTATTCTACTATTTTTCATCTGTGTTAAGAATTTGTCTAAAGTATTCAACTTATTCTAATTTATTTTTATCAATTTTATATTTTTTATGGAACCAAGTGATTGTTAATATAATCATTTTAATATTTATTTTCAACATTTTTTTTGTTTTGTGTGGTAGTGCTTGTAAAAAAACTTCTGTAATATATTATGCAACCAAAAACATCCCACTGTGAAGTTTTTCACTGTAATTAAAATATTTATTTTAAAAACTGATGTGAAAAGTTTTTAAAAAATGAGCTCCATTCTGTGACATATTTTTATCAATAAAAATATCTTACTGTAATTCTGGGCTCAAAAGTTACTCTGATAATTGTTCAACTAAATTTTTACAATATTTTATATGTTCTATTTAAAACTTCCACATTGGCAAGTAATAAAAAGTGCTATAATTTTAAACTATTCACATTTATACCATATATAACAAAATGAAACATTCTATTTTTAAAATAAAAACAAATTATTTTACCAATATTAATTGAATACAGTAATGACAACACTTATAATGAATACATTGATGTATATTATTCACGAATCCAATTTTTATAATTTCCACATTGCATGCATTTTTTAATTTATATTTCTTTTTATTTTTTTGGATTTCAACATCTTCTATTTATTATAGTAATATTCAACTATATTGTTTTAACTTGTAGTTACCTGTTCTTTTTGTTTATATATTTTTTATTTAGCTTTATATGCTACATAGTAATTTTTTGTGTAATTAAACATTAATCACAAGAAAAGGTTCCTTTTGTGATTCAGTGGTCAATATATATTTTGTCTTGTAATAAAATATTTTAAAAAACATGCTGTATTTTATATCATTGCAATATGATACTGTTTCTGGTTTTTTTTTTTTACATTAGTCACCAAAAATAACTGAGATGTATAAAGTATTAAAAGATGAACATATTTATTCAATATTTTTTTGTTTGATATACTGTAAGTATACATTTATCATCCTCATTTTTCAATATCAGTTCTTGATTCATATGATTTCTTTTAGTTTTATAAAAAAGAAATTTATTTCATATTCTCTTTAATAGCTCCCCCCCTCCACTCCAGTAATTGTGTTTATACTTGTTAGGATTTCTCATAGTTTAAAATTAAGTAACATTTTTTTCTTTATTGGTGTATGATTTTCACAGTTTTAGAGCAAAAATTAGAGGTACTAGATTTTAGGTACATACACTCAGCAGTTAATTACCTTCCATGTCACAGAAATTTGTTGTAATTTGTGATACTTCATGAAAAAAAAGTGAGATGCATCCCTTTTATACTAAATAAATCTGCAATATATTTTCATTGGAAACATTTACTCACTAAGGGTATTATTTAGTCCAAAACAAAACTATTTTACTATATTCTAAATGAATCTTTCTTGCATCAGTTATTAGATAAATCATAATTCCTTTAAATCTAGTTTATAACATAATTTTTATTTTGTGGCTTATATGATTTGGAGTAATCATAGAATAGATTAATGGAGTTTAAGAGATGAGAATACTTCCAATGTTTACAATTTTTATAAACTCTCAAGCAATTAAACCATTCAATTATTTTTTACTTCATAAAAATATGGTATCCTTTATAAGTTAAACCATAAAGTATTTTATTCCAATTTTGCATTGTTATCTTCTTATGTATAAAAAAATGCTATAAGTCACATTTAATTTTTCTATAAATATTTTCCACTTTTTGTTTTAAAATTGTCTTCGAACTTCTACTTTATATATTTCTTATAACACTTTTTTCATATACACTTCAATGCAAACAAATTTTTTTAAACTTCTTTATTTTCCTTACAGTTTTGACTGTCCAGCAGTCTTCATCAGAGCTCTGATGAAGACTGCTGGACAGTCGAAACTGTAAGGAAAATAAAGAAGTTTAAGAAAATTTGTTTGCATTGAAGTGTATGTGAAAGAAGTGTTATAAGAAATATATATATGATTATATGAAGATAGGCAAAGAAAGTGAAAGAGAAGAATAAGAGAATATACTTCTGAACTTCTACTTTAGTTGACATTTTTATTGCTTTCATTATAAAGATAATTTGTTTCAAATTGTACTCCAACACTATATATAATTGTAATGTTTTTCACAGCTTATGTTGAATTGTTATCATTACAAGAAATCAACTGTTCATATTGTCCCATCATGTGACTTACAAACAATACGCGTATCTAAATAAAGTTTTAATACTTGGTGAATTTTTCTAGGTTTTAGTTTTGTAATTCTGATTTCTACTGTTGATAGATAACTTCCTTTTATATCACTGCTGAATGTAGTAACTATTATATTGGTATGTCAAAAGAACTTTTGTGATATATACATTAGAATCACCATAACTGTATTCATCATTTTTTTTACAGTTTGAGGATGAAATTTTCTTTTTAACTGCAGCTGATGACAATTTAGAATTATTTACACAATTATTTTCAGGATTTGTTTCTAATTCTTCTACTTGTGCTAAGCTTTTTTTTTTGGTATAAGCAATTTGCTAGATTACAATCTTATTACAATTCTACATTTTTGTACAAATGAAATATATTTTCCTAAAAATAATCATATATAGGAATGCACTCAATTTTTCTACATTGTAGATTATTATAGATCAGTATACACATAAACTACCCATCTAGAAAACAATGCTAAATATTGAAATATATATATTTTTGGGATTTATCAAATTTCAAATAATTATTGATTTAATATCTATTTTTAAAAATGTTCTAAAATACTAATGGACTTTAAAATAAATAAACTAATTTTTTTTATTTTTCAAAATTGTTTATTTTGTAGGTATGATTCCAAAAATAAATAATGAGAAATAATCATATTGTTATATAATAATATATATTTTGATTGTATAGCGTTCATCATCTTTTGATTAATAAAATTATAAACTCTAAAAAAGACTTCTTAACAATCAGCACTGTTAACAATAATAATAATTGCATTTTTAATCTAAAAAATGCTAAAAAAATTAAACTATTTTATTATATTAATACCTATAAATTAAATTATTTTATTATATATAAAATAAATTCAAAAAAGTTAATATTTTACATACATTATAGTTATGCGGTTTAAAATTGTGCCGCAAAAATTATTTATCATTATGAATTCTGTATATATCAATTTTGGAATGGAGATAAATATTAAAAACTGCATATTTTAAATTACTGAACAGTCTTAGTTTAAAATGATCGACCAAATAAAGCAATGCGTGTAATAAAAATAGTTGTAAATAAGAATATATTTATTAAATATATACACGTATGCAAGGATATTGTCTCTTTACACCATCTTATTTCACATATAGAAACAATCTGTAAATATCGGTTAAAGAAATATTAAAAAGATTATCACATAAAAAAAGAATAATTTGCAATAAAATTAAAAATAGCTGCTTTTCAAAATGATCAAAGCAGCAGATATAATGTTAATTATAAAAATTTTTTATATATTTTTTATAATTAGATACATAACCTTTTTTAAAATGTGCTAGTGATTATATAGTGCTATAACAAGGCTTAACATAAACATTTTTTATTTGTCAATAACTTGAGTTCAGGTTTTTCTATGAGTAATTTAAAATAATCTTAACGTATCACTTATAATAAATAATAGATCATCTATAATTTTTAATATTTTTTTATCTTTTTTTTTTTAAGATAAGGTATAACCTTCTCATTTATCTGTTCTAAAAATTATTGATTTTCTCAATTTACTTGCAGTAATCTAAACATTTTAACCTATCTCATTTGTTTATGTATGGTGTAAGTATTTTGTTTTATTTTTCTGTCTTTCTAAAAATTCATTTTTGACTAAAATAATACTACAATATTTATTCAGTTGTGAACAAATTTCTTACTCTTTACAATTATTGGCATCAACATGGGATTTGGGTTTTCATCATCCGATTTTCAATGATATGGATGACTAAAAAGTTGGAGGTTGGAGTGGGTTGAAGCCTGTGCATTAAAGTATGAAGATTTCTTACCTTAATATAAACTGAGCATTGATTATATATAGATGTGTGGGAGATGATAATCTGGACCAACTGAGGAGTACTGGTTTAGCACAAAATATGTATATTGGTGATTATTTATCTTTTTTTACATGTGTGTGGCCATGTGTATCAGTTGTATGAGATAGTGTGGATAGTTGAAGGGTGCTTGAAAGGCTGAGTCCAAATCCCCTATACTTTTAACATTATCCTAAAATTATTTACTATAAATATTAAAATCAAAAACATATTTAGTTGTTTGCATGTTACAATACCTTAAGCACTAAACATCACTGATGAAGGCCACAAGCCAGAAACTAGTCTGGGGATATTGGATGAGTAGGCACTAGATAGGGATTTTATGCACAAGCCTTCTGGCATCCATTGATTGCTCTTGTTAGCACAAGATGGCTCTACTATATGGAGAGTGTTGTTTTGATTTGAATTGTTTAATACCTTAAGCACCCATAACAAAGAAAAGAAAAGACAAAGATTTAAAAATAAATTTTATGATAATTATATAAGCCTAAAATACATCCATGTTAACTACATGTTGTCTATGTAGTCAGTTTGCTTGATGTTTATTGTTAGAGTATTTTGAATTTTTGCCGCAAACACTACTTTTTTTAAAGATTTCAATACATTTCCTAGTGCTATTCCACATTAAGCTACATTTCTTATTAAAAGAAATAAATACTGCATTATTCAAAGCGACTTTGAGATTCTCATTATAACATAAATAATAGCTGTATCTCCCACAAAATCCTTTTTAACTTAATAATAAAATACTTTTGTAAAACTACTATTAGATCCTGCTTGTTATATATGGAACTTACGTTCCTTCAAAATCAATACCGTAAACGCATGCGCAAAGTATATAATGTTAAAAATCAGTATTCTTATTTAATTTATATAGGCTTATACCTGAATAAATTAAACGCATTTAGAGAATACTACTAATTTTTAACTTTTAATAAGAGTAACAAATTATTATTATAATTGTAATAACATATGACATTAAAAAGAAATGAATATTTTAGTTTTTAAATTATTATTACTTATGCTTTGTTTGTTTAATTTAATGCAAATATATATTTTTATATTTTTAAATTTTAATATTACATTTTATAAAACTTTATTCTTCTTATATTATTATTTAAAATCAAAAATAGTAAAATATAAAGATACAGCTTTTACTTCTGACTACTTTTCAATAAAATTTGCCCAATGGGTTATCTAATAATTTTTCTCTAGAGCATTGTTTTAAAGCAATTTTGACACAAAGCAGTAAGCTAATAATTTGCGGTACTTAAAGATGAAGGGAAAAATCAATTCAAATATTATTGTACCATGGGGAGATTTGAAGTACTGCTAGTAGCCTCAAACCTATAATGGACTTTTCCATCATCAGTTTCCCTGAAGCAGAGAAATATTATGACAATACGAGTCAGAAAAAGTCATGTATCAATTTATTACAATTCGTTGTAACTTCTGATAAGTGTTATATCTTGTAGAATTATGTTCTTTTAAAAGTTATAGAAATTAAAATTAAAAAATCTTGAATTTTATTTCCATAAAATTAATTTTATTCAATTTAAAAAACCATAGTTATAATTTGCTTTATATATTTAATCTAAAATGTCGATTGGCTTATGAAAGAATATACTTTTATAAACAGAGGGAGAGAAATAGAAAAAAAAAGGGAGATTCGTTTAGCATAAACTTCAAATAACAATCAACTGAGACATTTTGAAGCATTCATTCAAAAAATTAACAAATCAACCCATAATATTGTACATCATCAAATATTGTTTGGAAATTATTTGACAAGTTGTATATTATATATGATTTTAGGAGTACAAAAACAAATTCAATATTAATGTAAAACATTGTGTTCGACTCCTTCCTCATATCTAAAATACTTTGCACTCATTATTAAAATGATTGCAGTGCCTTAACATAATAAATTAATTAATTCAAATGTAGAAAGTTGAATAAATATATATGTTTTTATAATTCAATTAGCCAATATGTATTACAGGGAAGCACTTTATCTGCATATATAATTATATATCAATTACTCCTATGATATCTTACATGAGAAAATAAATTGACATTCGTATAGCAAAAGGTGAGCATTATTTCCAAGTTGGTTTAATTGATTTATTTGTAATCTAATTGCTATATTATAGTAGTAACATATTTAAGCTTGTTTAGTCCATGATTAGATTAATTATTTCTATAAAAGTTTGTGATAATAGTATTTTACTTGTTATTATATGTCAGACTACTTTCACCATCTAGAATTAATTGCTAAGTGTCTTTAGAAAAATTCAGATTATTTAAACTTTTCAAATGCATTCATCTGCTAGTAATATAGATCAAAATACAACACAGTGCTATAATTTGTATTAAGGTCTTCTTTTTTTTTCAGGAATTTCTGGCCTGCCTTGTGACAATGCTAGCAAAGAAATTAAACTTGGGACATTTATATTCAAGGGTACTGAATTTAGGATAAGGCTTTACTTAACTATTAATTAAATGTTTTACAAAAATAAACACAAAAAATTCTAACAAAACATTATTTGTATGTGAACATTTTAAAATCCTCTTTATAACTATGACTAAACAAAATTTTGTAGCACAATAAATTAAAGTCAAATAATAATTACCAAATATATAGGCTGATTTAAGCTTCTTGTCTAGCTATTGTTGTTGTGGATACTTTTTATAAAAGATCTAAACAGAATAGCAAGTGGTCATTTCCCCATATTTTCTACTATAAATCAGGGCAACTAGAAAACAATTCAACTATTAGTTGAATGAACTTGATTATTGACACTGGAGTTTAAAATTATTCAGCATAAAAGTGGTATTTATCACTGTATATATAATTAGAGAGGATTTGAACACAAACTTTTAGGATCCTTCAGCTATTTACTCCATCTTATATAGACAATACACATGATTGCATACATGTGAAAAAAATAAATGATCTCCAAAATACATATTTTATGCTGAACCAACATTTATCAGTTGGTCCAAATCATTATCCCCAACACAATGCACATACACACATGCACACACATACACACACACACACACACACACACATATATATATATAAACAAAAAGACTTATAAATCCAAGAAATAATATTATATTTCAACCAGAGGACTGGTTTTCATCAGAAAGAAAAAAATACACAGTAAAATGGCGATAATCGAACATTACAGATTTGATAAAAGATTATGAAAGATTATAAATTTAACAAACTCTCCCTGATTGGTCACAAAATCTAACACAGAATATCTACCCAATCAATGACAGAATTCAAACAAAAAAAAAAAACAGCATTTCCTCCTAATCAAGCCTAAATTCTATTTGAATTGAAATAAGTAAATAAATAAAAAATCCAAAATTAAAATATACATATGTGCATACATGCAAAAATAGACTATGCTCACATACAAAAAAATAGCTGTGCTCACATTAATATTCATTAAAAACTAAAATACTTATACATTTTAATCAAAATTATAGTTAGTGCAAAGTAAAATAATTTATAATAATTAATTATTTATCTATATACCAATTAAACACAGATATTAAACATCCATATAACAAATCTTTACATAAAAAATCTCATTTAAAAAAAATTTTCACATAAAAAAACTTTCATATAAAAAACTCACATATAAAAATCATTTCTGTCATTGATTGGGTAGATATTCTGTGTTAGATTTTGTGACCAATCAGGGAGGGTTTGTTGAATTTATAATCTTTTATCAAATCTGTAATTTTTGATTATCACCATTTTACTGTGTATTTTTTTTTCTTTCTGATGAAAACCAGTCCTCTGGTTGAAATATAATATTATTTCTTGGATTTATAAGTCTTTTTTTGTTTTTATATGTATTTCCTTTGGTTAGTTTTATATATATATAATGGTTAGTTTTATATATATATATATATATATATATATATATATATATATAATGGGATGGGAAATATTGCAGGGTTGGTTGGATGAACCTGGCTGACAATAAAATTTCTTTATAATAAAATAAAATTTACAAAAAAAGTATCATATTTAAGTAATGTTTGAAATAATATTTCTATAAGAAAAAAATATATAAGTAATTTAATATATTAAAGAGAGCATGAAAGATCTTGAAATCTCTGAGAAATCAGTCCAGTTAACTCCTTAGCATAACTACAAGTATAATTAACCATACATTAACCAGCATATAAATAAATAAAAGTAAGTATAAGTTATAATCATCTATCAATCATGAATGATTATCAATCAAAAATAAATCAACAGTCAATCTGGTCACTGGATTAGAAATGGGTCTGTTGAGCCCTTACCAGCTAAGAGCAATTATTTAAAGATTAATTTGGATGTCCCAACTTAAATGCTAATCCATCTGGATATATAATAATCAAAACAATAATGCTGGGACATTAAAACCTGCTGATCATCATCAATGTTCTGAATACTTAGTACTATTAATGTACTGGCCAACTATAAACTTAAGTTCTGATAGAGACTAAATTAAAAAAATATAATGCATGTGCTTCAAAGAATATAATCCTTATGTCAAAACAAGACAATGCCATAATGGAATGCCCCTGCACTAAAATACATCCCTTTTAATATATTAGATTGTTATACTCGAATCTAGCTTAGACAACATAAGATCTATAACTGCAATTGTGATCAAGAAATGATGCAAATATAATATTCTAAAAACCATTTAGAATTAAGTTCACTGAAATATTTTTAACAATTGAATACAAGTTTATTAATAACAATAAAAAATGAAGTTAGGATTTCTAGAATAAGGCTATACACATATAAGCTTTCTGATTTTAATTTTTATACAAAATAAAAATTATTACATTGTGATGTACAATACATCTTAATGGGTTTACAAAAAATGTATATATATATATATATATATGCATAAACATATGTTTTATAAAATACAATGAATGCATTAATTGACATTTTTACTAAAGAAAATTTTGTTATCATCGTTATTCACTGTCAGCTGGATATATGTTTATCTGTGCTTCTCTGCATATAGCTGACACAGCATGTATAATGAATTCTTTAACAAGCTGGGTTTCTCTTTGAGTAAGGGTCATCACTGAGGAAATATAATTAGGTAACTGTTGGTGATCTCTCTCCTATCCAGGATTTGATAGATTTCAGAATAGCAAACTGTTTTCTAGAACACATTTGTAGCCATGAAACACTTGAAGTTGACTCTTTTCTCCATGTGAATTTAAACTTACCATCATGAACTAGAACAGCTACCTCATTCTGTCTTGACTTTAGCTACTTCTGCTCCATAGCAGCTATCTCAAAAAAAATTACTAGCCAAAAACTAAAAACTACTATTAGACAACCCTTTTTATAATATCAGTTGTGGTGATAAAAACACTAAATTAAACATGGTTTTTTATTTTTTTATCTTAATTAAAAACAATTTCAATCCATTTGAAAACAACTTTGAAATTTTTATCAAATAATGATGTACAAAGATTTTTACATAAATAGATATTTACCAATTAGTTAAAAAGATTTCAAAATAGATAATAGAAATTGTTTACAATTATCAGTTTTTTTAACATAAAACATGCTTGTTTTTAATTTCAAAATCAGAATACAATATTAATATTTATTTAGAGCTTTTTAAATGTCTAATTTTTAATAACATTTTATTTTACATTCAAAACTGTTTAACCTTTAACTAGGATTATTTTATTCCAGGAAATTAGAAAAATATCTCCAAAATTTTTGTCTGTGTTTATTTCTACTTTTTCTTTCAACTTTATATATATATATATGCACACACCCACTATATTATTGTGTGCTATGTAACAAAAGTGTTACAATATATAATCAGTGTTCAGTTTATATTAAGATAGCAAATCTTCAAACTTTAATGGACAGGCTTTAATCTTCTCCCTTTCCACTCCATCTATCCATATTATTAAAATTTTGATAACAGAATGTATTTATATATGACATTTGACTGTTTATTATAGTTTTAACACTGTGTGAATTAAAAAATTTATTGCCAGTCATTTCAAAATCATTTTAGATTTAAATATATAGGTTGACTTAATATTACTATCTAGATATTATTGTTTTGAATAACTGTATAAAAAGAATGAAATTACAATTGGAAGTGGTCATTTTCCTACTGTAAAACATTATTGATAATGATAGATTTAGAAAACAATTAAACAATTAATTAAATATATTTGGTAATCATTACCTAACTTTACATTTATCTAGTATAAATTTATTATTTAGTTCAACAGTTGTCAATCCAGACCAAGCACATAATATATATATATATATATATTATGTATATATATATATTATTACTTTAGATTTATTTTCAAACATATATATATATATATATATATATATATATTGTTTGAAAATAAATCTAAAGTAATGCTCTACAAATAGCTATATTATTGATGGAATGCATCACATAAGTGTAATGTTATCTAAATCATTCTAAAATTTATTGTAGAATATGGTAGTTATGTTAAGACTCAAAATAAATTTGAAATAAATGCAGAGGCAAGAAACGAATTGTAATTATTTTCCTTAATATTGTCACATAAGATATTATTCTTTGTTTATCCAGTATTAAATCACTTAATCACATGGTATAATTATTATTGTATATTAACTGTCTTTAACCTATACAAATGACTCTTACAATGAAAAGCATCATTATTATGAGTTTGTTTGAAATATAACATTATTTGCATAATTACTGCAACTACTATAACTATTTTACATTTTAATTATTTTTTGACATTCATACACTTGATTTCCAAAATTATAATGAGTGATTTAGAACAAAATCAGCAATTACATAGAAATTTAAATTATATACTTGGATAAGATTTATTAATAACACGGTCATTATACAATTATTAAGCAGAAAAAAAAATAATTATAAATTATAGAAATTAATTGTACATTCAAATAAAATTATTGCTAATCATTCCACTATCATCATATTTTTTTTTAGCTAGATTTAGAAATGAAAATTTCACTGTTGTCTAATATGTAAGGTTTATTGATAAAATCGGATATTTAAACATTGGAAAATAAGAAAATAGGCATTTCATATAATGAAAGTTGTAGAAAACAAATAAATATATTCTAAGAATAATTTTGTAAAATATTCAGGCTAACTTTTCAACACCTTTAAGTCTATTAATAATACAAAAAACAGCACAATAGGATGCTGAATGATAACAAGGAAGAAACAAAAATAATACAAACAGTTAATGACAATTTGTAGGGTCTTTTTTAATTAAATTTTTAATACTAGATTTTATAATGTGATATATGTTGAACTATTTCACCATTTATCCTTAAATGTTTAATGTATAGAAAATTTTAAACTTTATTTAAACTTTTCAAATACATACAACTTGTTAGTAATAACACACAAATGTACAATACAGGTTAGTAATTACACAATGTTTCAAGTAGTATTATTCTCCACTCTTCTTTAGGTGTTACTGGTCTGACCAGTGACAATATTAGCATAGAAGTTGAACTTACACCTTTAGATTTTTGAATATCAAATTTTAAGGCAATGGTCTAACCAAATGAGCTATTCTGTCAAAAGCTCAATTGAAATTAAAATAGGCAAAACTCACCATACAATTATGAGCAAGCATAAGAAATGGTGATCATGTGATGTTTAAAAGCTCAGTTGATTAGAGTGGTATTTTAAAATTCTAATATTGTCACTGGTCAGGACATCAACACCTAAAGAAGAGTGGTAAAAATATAACTTGAAACATTGCGTAATTACTAATCTTTGTTATCTATTTGTGTGTTATTACTAACAAGTTGTTTGTATTTGAAAAATTTAAATAAAGTTTAAAATCTTCTATATTCTCAATATTTAATGATAAATGATAAAAATGGTCCAACATATCATCACATCTAATATATCATCATCACAAACCTTCAGGTAAATAACAGATTTTATGACTTTCTTCTATCTTCCAGGTATATTATAATACATATTTTATCTTTAATATTAAAAAAGGAAAAAGAAGTTTTTTTCTTTTGTTACTGATCCTTTTTCACAGATATAAAAGAATTAGAGAGATATTTGTTTATTCTAGAATAACATTCTACCAATAGTCTAGTAGATGTCAATCTTGTTTTTAGATAAAATACTTGAATGTTGCTCTTTCTATGAAGAAAAAAATCCAATATATACTGTAGGGTTTCAAAAATCCTTAAATCATATATATTTAAGGTTCAAATTTAATTACAATTTCATATGCCAATCATAAATTGTAAATTATGCATAATATTGATAAATTAATTAACTATTTAATATCCTGTATGGTTCTATCAGGAATGGCAACCTTTTAATAGTGTCATGCTAACCTATGTTACAATGTTATTTTGAGTGCTGAAATGATTTTGTATTATACATAATATCGATATTGGTGTAGTTATAATGGACTTCAAAATTATATATTATATACTTTTGAAACCCATCATAACCAGATCTTTTATTATTGATCATTCAATATTTTATAACATATAGGATCATATCTAAAAAGTATTGCATTTGAAAGACATGTTTAAAATTTTCTCTGGCATGGAAAAGATTCATTTTATACGTGCTTTAAAATAATATATATTGTTTACAAAATTGCCAATTAATGTGCAGTGATTCAGAATAAACAAAGTGCATTTAGTTTTCCATGGACTAATTTAAAAAGCTGATTAATGAACTATAAGAAAATAAAGCAAGTATTTTTATAGCAAAACAATCATTTTTGTGATATAAAAAAATCACTTTGAAATTGTAAGTTTTTCATATATTTTTCTTTTCTTTAAAATTATGAACATTCTATAATTTTTCTCAATGAGAAAATTGTTTTAATTACACAACAGATATTTTTTTTAAAAAAACTTATTTTGAGATTCATTTATGCATTAACCCGACTATTATTAATTATAAACTTTTTTTCCAAGTAAATGTATCAAAACTTAAAAGTATTATTATATAATTAAGAGTAGAAGTTTTTCAACTGAATTAATGGATATAATATTCTGTCTGAATATAAATTTACTCCAAACACACAGTTGCATAAAAAAGTATCAAAGGTCAATTGACTGTGAAAAAGAAACCAAGAAAAATTAATTCTCCTTGGAGGAAAAAATATTTCCATTCGACTTAGCTCTTATCTATATTGAAAATAGCAAAGATTGAATGTACATTTATTGAACTAAATAGTAAATTAGTCTGAATCATAGCTTCCATTTAGAGTCACATATGCAAAATGTAGGTGGTGCAAATGCATGCACCTATAATTTTTCATTATTTCAATTTAATCAGAGTGTCATTGATAATATGTTCTGCATGCCACACATGGCATGTGTGCCTTAGGTTACTGAACCCTGATTCGGAGCATTGCTAATTTGGTTGACTATGGGGTTCAAATTCCATGGATTATGTCTCCAGGTTTGTCACATCTGATGATTGAACTTTTTATGAATTCCATAGTAATAAACTTATATTTCTTAATATATATCAAAAATTTTCGCTTATTATTTTCTAAATAAAGTTTATGTAACAATAATAGGCAATAAGTTTACTAATAATACAGAAAGAATGCAAAGCAAAACTTGTTTATATTCAAATTTAATAGCTGTTTTATCTGAGTTTAGAAAGATGACTAGTGATTTTTTTTTCTTTGTTTCACAATACTTATTATTTCGTACATTATAAACTTTCCAAATATAATATATTTATTATACATTTAACATATGTATCTTTTCTTAACAAACATTTATATATAAATAAAATTATACACATTTTTCATCTTTTAAATCTTGTTTATTTATCACTGCTTCATTAATATTAATCTCTTTTTGAATTTTAACCATAGCTTACATAATTATCAAATGACTATATATATATAAACAAAAAAAAACAAGTTAAACTTGCTAATGCTTGTATTTATGATCAATAGATGACGTTTACCAAAAACACCGTCAAAGTGTATGTTTGTTTACATAAATGTCAGAGTAAGCATTCACTATCTCTATCATTAGATTCACCTTCAGATCATGATTTCAAGTTATTTGCTATCATCAGTGAAGGAATAGGAATAAGAAACTAGATCTAAACACTAACTCTGAGCGTTTATAAAACAATTAATAATTTATTGCATTAAAATTTTCACAACAATCATATTACTTATAATTCAAAATTATTTAACTAATGAGAATATTTTAACTGTTATTCATATATATATATATATTAATGTTTTCATGATTATATAGTGTAAACAAATAATTTTTTGGGTTAAACTATATATTATTTTGTATTATTTCTTAATGAGAAGTAAAAGTGTTGCTTTAACTTCTGATTGAAGGCAATTTTATGCTTCTTAATTCTGATATTAATTCATCTACATAACTTTTAAGCATGGTAAATCTGAAATTTTTTAAACACTGGAATTCAAAAAGTACCCTGTCTCTAGCTTTATGGAAAAAATCATCATTTTTGTTGCCCAGTAGAAATTTCATGTAGTCTTTATGTTAAAATTATATAGTATTCTGCTGATCTTATCAGTAACACCTTTAATATAAAGTAAAACCACTCTATAACTAGTTGAGTTATCCATTTTATTCTCTTTTTTTCTTTTTAGTATCAATGCTATAAAAAGTTTTATACATGTTTTTATTGTGACCAATAGAAAGTAGAATAAGTTTTGTTAGTTCTATTTTTTGAATAAGATGATCTTTCTCTGACAAACTATAAGCTTTCATCAAAAGATTTTTTGCTACAGAAAATATTTGAGCAAAATGATGATGATGATATATATGTATGGGTGGATTTTCTGTAAACCAATATTGATAAGGAGTCATCACATTTGTTTGCAATCAAAACAACTAGAAAATGAAATGATTTATCATTTTCAACTTCCATAGTTTTACTTTAAAAACTTGATCTTGACAATGGGGGGGGGAATGTTATTTCATTGAAAGATTGAGAAATAATACAAAATAATCTATGGTTTAACTCATCCAAAATACTTTGTGTATATATATTATAGTCCTTTGGTGAAGATTAAATGAGATGGTTGAAACGTTCAAAAAAAAGATAATTGTTAATAATTTAATAAGTAAGAAGATTTTAAAGGATGGAAAGGGCATGTATTTTAAATATATTGTAAATGTAAATGTATGTTTTATATTTATGCACCTTTTAGTTATTTTTAGATAAGCACATACATTTTGCAATTTTTATTCCACCTTATTTTGAATATGAATTTCACCATTCAATGCTGGAAATTATGATATCTCTTTGTGACTTTCTTTCCTTAAAATAAGTGCTAAGTCCAGTAAAATAATAAGATTTTTGTATCAAGAGAATTTTTTTAATTAATTATATCTTTTAATACTTTTTTATATCTTATTAGGTTTTTTGTATATACATAGTCCAACATTAAGATGATTAAAATAGAATGTCTCAAATAGTCTTAAGATGACCTTTCATAAATTTAAGTTTCTTAATTGCATAACAATATTACTATACCTACTTCTCCTTCTAAAATAATTTAATAAGTGAGGTTTTTAGCATTAAATTTATTGAATACTATTTCAATTTTAAAATACTACTGTGATTAATCATAATCCTCATTATGAGATAATATTAATCTTTTACATCTAAAAATCTTGAACATTTTTCAGTTAAATAAAGTTTAAAAAATATATAAAATATATTAAAAACAATGGCATTTACTTTTAGAAGACCCAAAAGTTTAAATTTATTTTTAAACATTTTTTTGTTTGCTTTAACAATAAAAGATATTTTAAAACTTTTTAAATTTTCTCCATAATATTAAATTAAAATTACATTATATATCCAAAATAATATAAACATTGTACTTACACTCCAGCAAAAATGCAATAAAATTTAACATCCTGTCCTTTTAAAACCGTGATATTTGGAGAGATATATTGTTTTAAAGGTGCTTTTCTTATCGGATGATTATCTAAAATAAAAGTAAAATAAAAGTTAATATTTTAAAATATTATTAAAAAAATACATTTAAAACAATGTAAATTGAATAATAAAAATGTATGGACAAAGAAGCTTTTAATTTAATTGAGTACTAAGTAGTACTCAATTAAATTAAAATACTCAATTAAATTAAAAGCTTCTTTGTCCTTTGCATAACGCACTTATAGATTTGTATATGTCATTGAAGTAAAAGTTTATTTAATCAGTATTATAGTTATTTATTTATAAATAAATAAATATTTTAATTAAAAAATATCGTTAAATTTTTAGACATGTTTAAACCATATAGTATTTTTATGATAATGGTTGAGGCAATAAACTAATATCAAAAAACAACAGAGACTTTCAAAAATGTCATTTAATTAAAAAAAAAAACAATTTTATAAAGTTTACCTGACTTCTTTTTCAATAGGTTTATATATATATACACCAAATAAATAAATAAAAGTAATATTATCTAGTGATAAAGCATTTAGAAGTTTTGCTTAATTAATGCCAAACTAGAAATTACAATCACATTTTGACTATTTATAGACTAGATATCTAGATTAAATAAGAATTAAAATAAGATTTCATGATAAACTTGGCAGTGACTTAATGGGAAAGATAAGACTCCATTTATGTTTCAAATATTATAAGTTATTAATTGATTTTATAAGAAGAATATATCAAGGAATGAATCACATTGAAAAGTTATAACTAAAAACAATATCGATTGCTTTAAAGAAATTGTATAAAATAAATATATCATTGTAAAAAAAGTAAAAAAAAAACAACAGAATGTGAGATTAGCATGTGAAATATTACAATATATTTATGTGAGAATACAATTATTAGTAACAGTAATTCTTATAACATATGTTGAAAGAAATAATTTATTAAAACTGTCACATAACTTATAAAATCTGTTATGTATCTGGAAACAGTAAAAGAGGTACACAGTAATTTGCTTCTGGGATATTATTTGTACTGCTTCAAAACTCTATTTATTTTTATGTAACTAACTCATCTATTATCTTTTTTTATCTCCCATAATTGTTTAATGATAGTAAATTCTGTACATACTAATTCCAATTTTTATATAAATATATAAATATAAATATTTTATCTTAATTTTCAAATTCTAAAATTTATATGCCACTGTGATTGTTAACTTCACTATTTTATCCAATTAAAAATTATTTTTACTAATTCATTTCTATTTTTAAAGTGCAATTCAATATGTCCATGCAACTTCCTAAATTCTCCTATTTTTTCCATATGTCAAATGAGTTGACC
This sequence comes from Epiperipatus broadwayi, assembly GCA_028023455.1. Classification (NCBI taxonomy): domain Eukaryota; kingdom Metazoa; phylum Onychophora; class Udeonychophora; order Euonychophora; family Peripatidae; genus Epiperipatus; species Epiperipatus broadwayi. The sequence goes on along the minus strand of JAQFVV010000012.1, from coordinate 3,934,389 downwards.
AGAAAGCAAACCCAGGCCAGCTTCTTGGAAGGCAGCTATGCTAACCACTAGGGCAGCAATGCTTGACAATATATATATATATATATAAACATTACAAGCATAAAGCTAAACTAATCACTATAAAATCAAAACTACCCCAAATCCAAAATTAAACCAGACCAGCATAAAAATAATATTAAAACACAACCTAAGGTTTCACTGCTACAAGCAGACTTCTCAGGTGTAAAGAACTACAAAAACTACACAATATATATAATATTAAAAACTACCCACAAATCCATTCACTTCCCATCCACCCTTAATATTAAAAGAACTCTTAAATAAGTTAATTGCTTCAGAATAATAAATTTTCAATAATAAAGACTCTTTAATTCTTCTTTTGATTTCATTTTTCTCAAAGAAGACAACCCTAGATTCATCAAAATCAATACTGTGGCCTGTATCTTTTTCATGGACATACAAAGCAGAACTAAGATATCTATTTTTAACTCTACTTTTATGAACCTTTATTCTTTCATTTAAACTCAAACTACTCTGACCTATGTAAACCTTCTTACAAATAAACAAGGAATAAATTATACTACACCAGGAATAGTCTTTCTATCAAAAACTTAAATAATACAAAACTTAAAAAATAAACTTAAATAATACAAAAGAAGTTTTTGATAGAAAGACTATTCCTGGTGTAGTATATTTTATTCCTTGTTTATTTTGTAAGAAGGTTTACATAGGTCAGAATAGTTTGAATTTAAATGAAAGAATAAAGGTTCATAAAAGTAGAGTTAAAAATAGATATCGTAGTTCTGTTTTGTATGTCCATGAAAAAGATACAGGCCACACTATTGATTTTGATGAAGCTAAGGTTGTTTTTTTGAAAGAAATGAAATCAAAAGAAGAATTAAAGAGTCTTTATCATTGAAAATTTAATATTCTGATGCAATTAACTTATTTAAAAGTTCTTTTAATATTAAGGGTGGATGGGAAGTGAATGGATTTGTGGGTGGTTTTTAATATTATATATTGAAACGGATTGATTTCCAATTCAATGGTTTTATTACTAAAATTAATAAGGGAAAAACTACTTCATTTTCATTAAATGTCTAATGCTAAAATTTTTATTATTATTTAAAACACATACGCATTTGTATTTAAAGTAGATCATTTAATGTTTATAAAATTGATTTTAAAATAGTTTACTTTCACTACTTTGTTTATAAAATTGATTTTAAAATAGTTTACTTTCACCGCCTGTTTTAATCAATTTGATTAAAAACAGACAAGCTTGCTAATTATATATTCCTGTTGCTTTTATTTTAGTCATATTTTTAAAGTTAATTCTAAAAAAAGCGGAGATTTAGTTTTGTATTTGTTGTTTTTGTTTCAATTATCCCTGGTTGGAATTCTTAAATTACATTGAGCAGGAAATTAATATTTGCCCTGCCTGAGATATAGAATAGGAGACTAGAGAAAGTTTTTCGTGGGAAATGTAGCAAGGCAAGGATAGTCCACCAATTTAAAGATAGAGGAGATTCAGTATAGAAAAAGAAGACACACTTGGATTAAGGCCTGCTAAGAGTCATACCATTTTGAGTAGCTGTTCAGACGTTTAATTCCTGCAAAAAACTTAATTATTGACAAACTTTGTTGCTGTGTAAGATGTCCAAATTTACCACTATGAATTTTGCCATCATTAGAATGCCTTGCTAATTTGAACAAAGAATGGACCTATGCCTACCAGCTCTCCTTCAGTCATGCCATGAGCCTCTAAAATGAACACTGCCTCTACCTTGCCACTGTCAAAGGACCTGATAGATGAACTATTATCAAAAGTGTGCACTCATCACTAAATCACTAGAACTCTGCCTTACCCTAAGCTAAACTTTTTTCTATTCTAGCCAGGGTAAATAAATTGCATTTAATTAAATCTCCACTCAATCTAATGATTAATATGTTTTAAAATGGTATTGTTTTTAATTATTTATTATCTGTATGTACTTTTTCTAGTATTTAATGTGTGTCTTGGAATCTTAGTTTTAAGATTCCAAGTTTGTTTGCAATTTTTGTTTATCAGGGGGTGCATTAGGAGATTGTATTTTATATGTTTAATATATACCTGATTATTTCGTTAACTATTACAAGATGCATTGGCGGTTTTCATAGTCTTTATTTATTCACCTGCCCTTAGTTGTAAAATAAAGAATCTTTAAGCATGTTTCGTTTGCGCTTTTTGTGCAAACAACAAAATCTTTTTGCTGGCTATTTGTCAAGTTATTTCTCCGGGTTGTCTGAAAGTAGTCATTTCTTTCTAGATTACGTAAGATCATAATCAAATATCTTTTGCTGTTTTGTAAGTGAGATCAACCACGTTTACTTTGAATGTAGTATTACGTGCAGCAGTCCTGCGGCGTTTTAATGACAGTAATTAGAATATTACTGCTCAGACTTCCGTGCTGGTTTCGTTGATTTCCAGGGAGACAGTAACTGTTTTATTATCTCTGATTCAGGAAGCTAGAGTTGTTGTTTATTTTTGTAATTTTACAACTGGCCAGCAAGAAGATATTATCCTAACCATTTCATATATTTTAAGTGAGAGAATTTTGCTGCCAAAATGTTTAATGCCTTCATGTTTGTCGTACTCTTGTGCACTCTCTGGTAAATATGCGTATGTTACTATAAGCCACTTTTGTATTCGTGGCTAGATGTCTTCCCTCTATTGCACAACTTTTAATAAAATTAATAAATTGTTTAAACTTAATTTGGCTGACGTTTGTCTTTGTGCTTTGATTTCTCAACTGTCTACACAATATTTAGGATATCTTGTTTCTTCCTGAGTTTAGTCCGGTGCATTCAGGTTCACGTATCCTGTCCACCCTTAAAATAAATGTCTAGTTCCTATTTTCAGACTAGTGGTGCCCCAGTGGTCAGTATATGCGAATCTCAAATATCTTTCTCCCATTACAATATATTGTGTAGTTTTTGTAGTTTTTTACATTTGAGAAGTCTGCTTGTAGCAGTGAAACCTTAGGTTGTGTTTTAATATTATTTTTATGCTGGTCTGGTTAAATTTTGGATTTGGGGTAGTTTTGATATATATATACCTTATGTGAATTCTATTTAATCAATTTTGCATCTATTTATGTCTAATTAGTCAAGTATATCATTTCTAGATGTTAAAAGAAAATATAATTATTCTTTTCAAAGTTATTTGAAATACTTTTTATTCATTTTATGAAAAACATGAAGATTTTTAATCTATCTCCATCTATTTTTTTGCTATTTATTTTAACTCTAATTCCCAACTGTCCATATATGTCTTTTTTTCATTTTATAAATAATGATATTCATTTTTTTTATTCACTTTTCAATTTTATCTTTCTTATTAATTATAAATAACTTAATTTTTTTTTACTAAATTGAATTTTATATTTTATTTTATTTTTGTTCATTTTTATAATAGCAGTTTTATATTAAAGAGAAAAGTGCAACAAAATTTAGAACTGTGCAAATATATAATTGTATAAGTGGTTTTTGAACCTGTTGTAGAAGCCGTGTTACATAGCTATTTCTATATAAGGTGATATTTTAACTAACCAAAAAACATTTGATTACTGATAAATAATGTATCATGAAATGTAATGAGATTTAACAAAGGAATTTTGTGTAATATAATTTTTCTTAGTTATCCATTAGACTAGTGATTATCCAATAATAAATAATATTTCAGTAATGTAATTTGCATTACACCACTCTCATCCAAAATAGAGACTGATTTTTATCCACTTTTAGCACCTTGTTGGAGGGATGTTATTACAAACATATGACCAAAAACATGCATAAATATTAAATTAGTTCTTAGTTTGCTCATCAATATTAGTTTTATGACTGTATAAATAAAATAGATATTTTTATTATTAAAAAAATATTTTCAATAATTTGATTCTGATTTAAATTTAAGTACATTTATTATTGATTCTTGGATCACATTCAATGATAAGAAAATCAATGTTTTACAAGAGAAGATTAATTTTAAACAAAACATTAGAACAAAATTTGAACGTTAAAAACAATCACTTAAATTTGTTTACTGTTTTAGTTATAATGATTTACAATTAATAAGTGAGTCAATTTTTCTTTTATTTTTAATTATATATCAAATTGACTGTTTAAAATTACCAATGCTTTAAATAGTCTTAATAATTATCAAATTGTGATTTCATTATGTCCATTCATTATCAATCCATTGCAAGGTAAGATTTTTCCAAGATTAATCCAAATTATCTTATATTTAGCCTCCTTTCTCATCATTATATCAACAAACTTCATAATTCATACATCTTTTCTAATCCAGTTTAAGACTTTATCAGTCCATTTATTATCCTCTCTTTTTAGCAATTTATCCAGACAAGCTTTACCTTCAGTCTTTTAACTTTTTAATTATGTCAATAATACCTGTTTGTTTTCTTACCCAAGGGTTTCACTTTAGAGTTCTTTATTTCTAATATACATATCTCCATACTTTGTCAAATAGCCTGAAGTCTCTAAAATGCTTTTCTATTAAGTTTTTGAATCTCAGCAAAAGTAAAAACTGACAAAACATATCTATTAAAATTCTTACTTTCAATCAATCAAACATATTTCCTTTTTAATATTAAACTATTTCTGTAAAAGTCATTCCATATTAATTCTATGATTAATTTCATCCATTATATTTTAATCTAACTTCTAATACATTATTAACATTTTTATTATGTTTTTCTAAAAAATCCATTGAACATTAGTCTTTTTAGTATTTATCTTTATCTTGCATCTGATATCTCTTGCAATATTTTTTGAAACAATCATTATTTTCAAAAATGCAGATCATCTGAAAAATATAGATGGCTTAGTTAATTTTAACATAATCCACAAAATACTTATTGTTTTGAAGATATGGAATCATTTTATAAGACAGCCTTATTAATGCTGATCTTCTTAATATTACTACATAATCTAGCCACTGCTATCGCATTTTGATAAATATTCTTCAGATCTAATATAATGAGATCTAGTGTCTGAATATCCTAGCACCTCACTGTCAAGAGCCATTAGCTCAAAACTGGTTTAGGGATAAGGATAATTTTAGATAGAGATTTTAAATGCTTTCTCTTGTAGCATTTTTTGGAAAAGCTTGTTTAGAGATATTAGCATAATCATTATATTAGTTTTGTAATATAAGCTTATTAAATTAAATCACATGTGTATGACTTGATTTTTTTACTAATATGTTTCAAAATATAGCAATATTGAATTTGAAAAGCTTTAGTCACTATGGAAATTCTAAATGATTCAAATGCTTTCATAATCTACACATTCAAAGCATAATGACAACCTGCATTGATTAATTTTTTTCTATAACTTCTCACAATATTTAAATAAGATCCAAGGTGTTAAAATTATTTATATTTTTTGATTGGATTAAATCCAAAGTTTATTGTAGATATGATTTATTATTATATTAATTAAGAGTATATAAATAACTTTTCTAAACCACTAAGAATATTTTTTTCATGATATATGTCTCTTGCAAATATTTATTCATATTGCTGCAATACAGATAATATGGTAATTTTCTTAAACAAAATATAAAATTAGATATCTAAATTCAAATGCAATTAAAAAGCAAACTTAAAATTAAATAAAAACACAGATTCATCCATCTTTGAAATTCAACATAAATGTAACAACGAAATTAAATAATTTCTTAGCTAAATTACCTTCTAGAACTATATTTTGACATCAGTATTTATTGATATATTAATCCACAATGCATATAATATTAAGATAATTAGTTATGAAATATTGTGACAATAGGACATTTTTAATATAACAAAGAAGTGGGAATAAATTACATATTTAAGCAAGTACATAATTTGTTTTACATATAAACAAGGCAAAACTTTCCATACAGTAGTGTCACCCTGTACAAACCAAAGTAATTAATGGATGCCAGAAGGCTTGTGCATAAAATCCTTTTCTAATGCCTACTCATCCAATATTCCCAGACTAGTTTCTGGCTTGTGGCCTTCATCACTGAGGAGCTTTGGATCTGAGAGCACTGCACCTAGATCTTAGAAACTAGTCTGGGGATATTGGATGAGTAGGCATTAGATAGGGATTTTATGCACAAGCCTTCTGGTATCCATTGATTATTCTGGTTGGCACAGGGAATGGCACTACTGTATGGGGAGTTTTGCCTTGTTTATAAACAATTATGTGCTAGTATAAGAGATGGTGATCATGTGATGTTTATTGTTTTACATATATTAACAAAAAATGCACAATGATATTTCTTTTAATTATTTTTTTGTTATGAGAATTATTATTTAATCTATATATTTATTATATGTATTTACTTAGTTTGATTATTTTAATTATTGTTAATTTTTTATACTTATTTCAGATCAAGAATATGAATTTTTATAGGTATCAATGTTGTTATTAATTTGTTTCAAAATAAGACATAGATTAACAATAAATATTATTTTATTTCAGAATATGAACTAATTTTTATTTTAATTATATATAAAGGTTCAGATCATCAAACATAATTTTAAATAGAAGATTAAAATTAGTAATTAATGTAATGGGAATAACACAAATGGTTTAATAATTAGTTATGCCAATTTAACTATATTAAAAACATTATCCATGTTTAACATAAATTATATAAAGAACAACAATTTAAAGATAATTTAGTTAATGATATAAATACATAATGCACACATGCATGAGGAAATAAATGCTTGATAACCTATAAGATTAAATGTTGGAAAATATCAGATGTTATTTATTGGGTTGTTTGTTGGTATATTTATAGAAGAAATTATGTTTACAAAGTAATTTTATTATATATAAAAATAAGTTTACTTATTTAGTATTAATAATAATAATAACTTAACAAGAAATGACCTAATAAGGTAATAAATGATTGAGCATCATCTAATATAGTAGATTCATTATAGTTATTATAATCTGATCAATATAAAATAAATGTTACATTGTGACAATAATTATGTATGTTTTGAAGATTAATCAAAGCCAAATACATTTACATGATCTTTAATTATATAAAATAAATCTTGATACAGTTCTTAATGCATAGCATCAATAATAGAGAACTGCCTGGGTCTAAATTTTAAATATGCATTTTACTTAGTAATAATGCAAATATTATAAATAAATTGTAAGTAACTGTAATCTAAATTTTACACTAATCTACATATAGACTCTTGATTTTATAAATCTCCACCATAGAATTACCTCACTCAAGAATTATTAAATATCTTTAAAAAAACCCACAATAGTTTGCTGATGTTAAACTTAGAAAGTAAATACTAGAAAAATCACCAGTTGATTGATGTAAGTTGGCAAATAGACCATCATGGGTATTTGCCATGTGAATAATCATATATGAATAACAGTAGCATAAAAAATATAGTACATTAGAAATTGTCTAATTGTATCTTTAAAAGATCTCAAAGATAAATTCACTTTTTAATACTTTTATGAAACTCTTAAAAGTTATTACTTTAAACTATAGGTTACATAACAAATTTTAATTCTTAAGTACTCATTCACTTTGAGTTCTGATAAAAATAAAATAAACATAAGCTATTTAAATGCACTTATGTCAGTTTTTGGAAAAATACTACCAGAATCATAGTGCATCACAGTGCTAAGTAAAGTTATGCAGTACATCTGTACTGCATAACTTTACTCAGCATTATGATTCTAGAAGTGTTTTGCTGAAATCTGGCTCAGTGCATTTAATTAGTTTATGTACTTTGTTCAGCACTATGATTCTGGAGAATTTAACCAAAATCTGGCTCAGAGCATTTAATTAGTTTATGTTTATTATCCCTTTTCATCAGATCTGAGGGTTTAATAATTATATAGCTTTATGAAAATTGCTAATACATTGAGAATTACATAACAAATTGTACTAATAGTTTTCAGTATCACTGTCAAATAGAAATTTAGCAAATTTCTGATCATTTCAACATTTTTTAGCTTTAACAATTTAATCTTTTATCATTTATTTTATAAAATATAGGGTATATGAGCACATATTTCCACACGACCTACCACTCTCCACTCTATCTCATAAAACTGATACACTTGAACACATATATGTTGAAAAGATAAATAATCATCAATATACATATTTCATGCTAAACCAGCAGTCATCAATTGGTCCAGATTAGCATCTCTACACATATATGCAATAAATTCTCAGATATATATTAAGATAACCAATCTTCATACTTTAATTATATTTATTTTGAGAGAAATTTGCATTAAAATATATAGTATTCAATTTAAAATCTTGATCCATATTAGTTAGTGTTTTAGAGTTACAGTATAGTGACAAATCAATTAACATATTATTCAAGGCATTTTCTTGAGTTTCTAAATTCACCCCCCCCCCCCAATTATGCATGACTGAATACGCCAAACATGTAATTTATATTTATGTATATATAAACTTACACACACACATATATATATACAGAGATTATTTTATTTTTGATATATTTAACCTGGTGACAAAAGCCTTAGAATATCACTTTTAAATATAAAATTTGCAGAAGCCTTTTAATATTTTAATATATATAAAAGGAAGATATACAAGTGTGTATAAGCATGCTGAAAGAAAAGATGGAAATTTTGAATATATCAAAATATATCATCCTTTTTTAAATTAATGAATTAAAATAAAATAGTAGAAATCATAGTATAGTTTTATCTTTTACACATATGTGTATATAATTGTGTCACTATATATATAGGAGTACGTGAGAACACATCTAGTATGTTAATTTTATTGTATATGTAAGCTTATTTTAAAATTGAATTGTATTTTATTATTTTATATATATATATTAAAATTTGAAATATTGGCAAGATACTATTCAGACTCACTAAACAAAAATATACTTATCTTTATTGCTAATTAATGATGTTCTGTAAAATTTTTAAGCAGATGCACTTTGTTACAGTATCACCACCAAAATTAATCAAGGAAAACAAAAGAGAGTACTTCTAATTTTGCAGTCACATGACCATTTTATTTTTCCATACCAATCATTGTTAAAATATCTAATGTATTTTTTTTGTTTGCGTATTTTTACTAACTGCGGTTTGACAAATAATAATATATAGATACTTTCGGTTAACAAATTGACTCTATTTACAAATCCAAATAATTAATGGGAAAGCAGCAACTGTTATTTTTATACATAAAACCATAATCTTAGATAAAAAATAAAAAATACTGTATCAGATTAGTTGATAGGTACAACTACTATCAATGTAAATCTACATTTGGAAATGAAAGAAAATATTAGTAATAAAAACATCTTACACTTGCAGACAGTTGCCCGGGTTGCAGGTTCGCGTCCCGGCCGATGCTATGTCACTTTATAAAAAAAATACTATGGAGACAAATTTCTCTAATACCAAAACTGATTGCAATAATTTTATACGTGGTAAAATTTCTTATGCAAGTATAATGAAAACAAAGATGGGGGAAAAAAGCATTATTACAAAAGATAACATTTCAGAAATTTACAATTTTGAAGATGACAATTTGTACATTCTAAAACAAAATATTAATAAAAAAGATAATCTTAAATAAAGACAATTTTGTATTAATCAATGGTAAATTTGATGCATCGTTACCAAATACTTTGTTAAAATCATTTCAAAAATGATAAAACATTAATATTAGTGGTGACAGACATTAATATCATGTTAATGAAATTCTCTATGAATGAATTTTATAAATATATAGCAGAAAAATATTTGTGGGGTTGTTTTAGAAAATGTTAGCATACTCTAATAATCGCTATATAGTTTTAGAGTTTAATAACATTATACAGAAACAAATTTTTCAAAAGTGTATCCATTTTCTAAATAACAAATTTTATTTGTTATATAAATTCAAACAAAAAATAAAACTAGGAGGGCAAATCAAAAATTGTCATATTAATTTAATTAGTCATGATTCACAATCTTTACTAAACAATTATTGAAAAATCAGTAATTTTAAATATTTACTTGAAAATAAGCCACAGTTCCTATCGTAACTATTGCTGTATTTAATATCATAAATAAAAATATTCAACCTTATAATATGCCAACACACACTCCATGGATAGTTCTCCTCTTATCATTACATTTAAACATTTCTCCACAATGTTTCTTTTGAAAATCCAAGGAACATCTCATCAAAACATGTCCGAATCATATTTGTTTGGAGGGTGCAAAGACCTATCAATGCTCAAAGAATATAATATCACCCAATAAGGTAGAGTTACAAGTAATCTCAGATACAACATTGAACATAGCCTAAACAGTTCTACATTACTTGAAGTAATAACATTAATAAATATACCAATTGAAAATCATTCCACCACTCCTGTTATTCAAAAAGATATGTCTATAACCTCATCAGATATGGAATACACAACAGATAATCTACTAAGTGACAATATGTCTGATACTGATAAAAAAGAGGTAAATTTCTAAAAGTTGAGGGGGGGGGGAATAAAAAGCAAAAAACTTTCATATTAAAACCTTCTAAAAATAGCACAACAAATCCCAGAGAAAAATAGTTCATGTAATAATTAAGATTTTGAATCATTATTACACTCCACCAAAAAAAACAAAGGTTACTCATTCAATAATAGAAAACCATACATTTCTTACAGTAGAAATAAGAATTCAACAAAAATTAGATATCAGTGAAACCATCACATCTCAAAAACAATCCTCTTCCATTGCAGAAAATGATATAAAAAAATATTAAGAAAACAATTAAATAAAACATTAGAACCCAGTGTGTAATACACACAAAAAATACCTTCATTTCTTATCCCTTTTCCCAAGTAATAAAATCAATCATTCCAAACATGGCACAGTAAAATTAATAGCAAAATTGACTTTTAAAAATATGAAAACACAATTGACTGAAAACTCCCCAAAACATTTTTATTCTATATTGCAAGTGAAAATACTTAAGTCACTGTTGTTTATTCTTACTATCAAAATGATTAAATTAAAAAAAAATAGAAATTTAATTATTGTTTTAATATATAAATACAGTCTAAAATGTAAAACATGTAACAGATAACACTCACTCTTATTCTTAATGAATTTAAATATAACAGATTAATATGAGAGACATTAACTCAACTCAATGTTTATTTGCCCTAACAACTGGCTCACATAGTTCAACTCAAATATAACTCTTGATTTATAAAAGTTGGGTAATCCAGATTGAAAGCACCCGTTAATTTGGTTGGGGGTGGACTTGTTATAAGAACTGGATTGATGGTTTGGATGCTATGTCTGATGACTGTAGTGCTGGTGGGAATATAGATAAATACTGTGTTTAATGCTACTGTATGGTGGTTAAAAGGATAATTAGTAAGTAACCATCAATATAGAATTGTTAAGGATTTGAATGGGCAATCAAAGGTGTTGAGAAACCCAATCTCTGCTGATGGCAAGGAGTAACATGTATAAAAGCTATGTCTATGAAGGTAGTTAGCAGGGTCAATTTTTTTCCAGTGATTTGAAAAAATGAGATTGAATGCTAGTAATATACTTCTGTAAATAACATAGATTTGAGGGTGAATTGCAGTTGCTGCCATTGATTCCTATTAAATTTAATTTCCTGGAGTATACAGAGGATTAATGATGCTAGAGAGAGATTTTTGAATGTGAGAGACTGTAAACTGGCATTTAATTCTGATAATGTGGTCTATCAGTGGATGCAAGTGTTTGTTGATCAATTATTATTGAGGGTGATTGATAAAATTGGTTAGTGGGGGTCATTTTTGGATGGTGTTGCTTCTGGTTTGGAGGGTGAGCAAGTTGAGTGATCAGAGTAGTACAGTGAGGAAATGGTTTGCATGGTTTTGTAGGGGTTGTCAGTAATCTCATTGATGAATGATAGATGGTCAGTACCATTAGTTTTTGTTGGTGATTTTTCTTAAGCCTTTTATGTTTTTTTGCTTTCATTAGGAATTGGGTGAGGAGAGGAAAGTGATATGGGTGTTAGGCATGATGCAATTGTTTTCATGATATTTATTGAAGTTTTATTTCTTATGATGTGTTGATTCTTTATTGCATTTGGTTAGGCATTCATACTATAATCTGGCATTTTGGTTGCATTAGGGGGTTATCAGGATGACTAGATTCTGAGGTGAGGTTGAGGGTGCATACATAATAGGGATAGACAGGCATTTGTTTTGGTGGTGTGGAATCCATTGACGTGAATTGTACTTCTGTGGTGGGATAACAGGCTAGTTATGAGGTTGCTGAGCCATCAGGCTGGCTGTTGCTACAGGCCCCAGCTAAGGAATGGCCAGATTCTATTTGGTAGTTGCTTGTTAGCAGATATATTATTGAGATAGATGTTAATGAAGTTGGAACTGGTAAGTTGTAGCATTGATTTGCAAGATGAATCCTCTCTCCACAGGCATAGCATTGCGATTATAGACTATGAATGTATAACCATAAAGTAGTTTCTTGGTTGAGAAATTTGGGTAGGGAATATATTAGAGTAAATATCTAGATGCAGTTGAATTAGAATTTGTAACTATTGCCTGAAATAGGTACAGGGGTATCTTTGAGAATAATTGATTGAAAAAAGGTGACTTTGCCAAAGGGCTGCATTGTCCATTGGAAATCTTGCAGTGTGTAACCAAAATAAGTATTCTTTAACACCCTAGAAATGCAATTGTTTCAATTTGGATTACCTGTTATCAATGCATAGTTTTTGTTTTGATTTAACATTGGAAGCACTCCTTTTGGTTATGTGAAAAAATTTATCATTCGCATGGTATCTAGGATTTGGATAATCAGCTATCTGACTGGTTGAATCTCACATCCTATGCACTGTAATGGCATCATGGTGATGTTGCCCAGGGAATTTGTAGAGAGATACATTCATAACCTTTACTGATACTACTAAAAACTAGGGTGAAAAAAATCATTTAAATGTTGTATGAAAGACCCTAGGGGATGATGTTAAAAAATCTGTCACCAATATTTGTTAGTGATTCTGACATGCAGTCAATGGTTGGAATGGAAAGAAGCTGGTTAATATTTAAATCCAAATCTGTGATGTCATTGAGAGTAGTTTTGTGAAAATGTGGAATTGCCCTGGGAGTGTTTGGTATTACATTGCTATTACTATAGGATGTTTGTACATTATTGCTGATACATTTGCATAAGTTTTTTAGAACTTATACTTTAACCTTTGGTGCCAGAAATAACATTTAAACCTATACCCTGGTTAATCTGGAAAATTTGTTAATCATTATGGCATTTCCATCTGTTTGATTGGGATTTGGATATCTTAAAATGTTGATACATTTTTGAGCTAATATATCCTTGTTGCTATGGGAATTTTTAAAAATTTATAGTTTGACTTTTGTAGAAAGTAATATTATCTGAATTTATATTTTGGTTACCATGGAGAATTTGTTCATCCCTGCTGATGACATTTCTGTATGTTTACTTAGGATTTGGAATTTATTCTCTGAAGACATTGATTTTATTAAAAATTATTTTCTTGTTGTTATGGATAATTTTTACATTATTACTAAAAAGTTCTGATATGTTTGATTAAAATCTGGGCTTTGATCGTGAGAGATCATAATATTAGTAGGAAATATCTAGTCATGGGATAGCCCCATTGCCAATATTTGACCTTGATTAACTGATGAAATTTAATAATGTTTTATCAAATTTGTAATAAAAACATTGACAGAAGTGCAAAAAAAGTAATTGGGTGATTAAAAATTATAAGAACAGTATATAAGTACAAATTTTACCTTGTCAGCTTGGTATTTGAAGTACTTTGAGACTATATAAAATAGAGCTAGAAAACTGTTTTATGCAGGTGAACTGGTTTCTAATGAACTATTATTACTACTACTACTTTTTCTTATTGTTGTTGTTGTTATTATTATTATTATTATTGTAATTCAAATATAATTCAAAAATTTTGCACCTGAACGCAAAGCTATTTTATGCTTAAAACAAAATAAAATTATACTATTCTGCAAGCATTTTCAAGAGAAGTGCTCTCATCTTCATAGCTCTAAGTGAATTAATTATATGCAAATTATGCAAAGTTTAACATTAATTGCTCCATTTTCTTGAGATCGTGAAGCATGCGTCCTTGCGGTTGATGGCATTACAATCCATCGCTATGAAGCAGGCCTCCTTCACTTTTCTTTTTAAATCACATCTTTCTTTGCAGACTAGGCTGACATCTTGAGATTCACACTGGTGTCCTGTTATTTTTTGATGAATTGCAAAAATTGAATAATGTGATGGATCTGACTGAGCTTGAATTATTATTATTATTATTATTATTATTATTATTATTATTATTATTATTATTATTATAAATAGATTAACATTGAGTAAGCAGAAGCAAATGTTTGTGATCTGTAATATGAAATTGATTGCATTTACAATTGAATAGAAAATGTGCAGTTTAATTAAACTATTTTTCAAATTTATATCTAAATTGCTTGTTTAGAAGAACCACTTGTATTAATTATCTGTAATTACCTAAATACATCTTAGTATAAGTTCCGCCCATCCCTCTCCTATAAATATATATGAATATGTAATGTCCGATGATATGAGGAGTTAAACTTGGGATAATGGCTACATGGGTATTACTATAATAGCAAATTCAACAGGAGCTTTGAGCAACCCATTGTTGGTTTTTCAATGAAATGAATGATTGAATAATTAGAAAGGTAAAAAGATTGAAGCTTGTTCATTAATGTTTGAGGAAATGCTGCTATATTAATATAAACTGACCATCAATTGTATATATATGTGGAGATTATGATTTGGCTCAACTGATGAATGCTGGTTCTACACGAAATAAATATATTGGGGATCATGTTTCTTTTGCGTATATGACATTGTGCTTGAGGTAGAGGGGAGAATAAATAGACTGAAAAATTCTGAGTTTAAATCCCTCTAGTTACAAATATATATATTTATTTAAAAATTGCCTTGATAAGTGAGATTGTGATAGCAAAATTATAATATGATGCTTTTAAAATACTGAGATATTTTATAAATATATAAAAACTTTTAAAAAAATATATAGCTCCACTGATAAGAGACATTAACGATTATTTGGTTTGTTTGTTTTAAATTTCTTTCTTAATTGTATATTAAACTCTACAATTAAGCAGATGGTTTTTTTACTATCATTATTTAGTTTGTTAGCATTATATATTATTTCAAAAGAAATAAGTAGTTTTCTGCTATTTTTTTTTTTTTTTAGTATTCTTAGTTATCTAAAGAAATAATTTGGCGTAACTCTATCATTTAATTCTCTTATTACTTTTTCAAATAACCTTTTAATAATAATAAAATGTCTCTCTGTATAAACAATTATAGTAGTTGAACTTTACGTTAACATTTCGCTTATTGTAGATTTGAAAAAAAAATTTCCAGCACTATAATTAGAAAAATTCAATATGACTTTGTTTATTCTTTTAATTTGAAAGTAAATATTTTTATTTAAAACTGCTTTTAAATTAGATGTTTAATTATTTGTTTATCAAAACCATTAATTAAATTTCAAAAAAATTAAATAAAATTTCATTATCTTTTTTTTTCTTTTATAGATAAGTTATGATAGTAGCTCACTATTGTTGGTAATATTTTGCATGATTAAAAATAATAATAATACTCTTTGTCGGAGCTTGGGGTCACGGATCTTGTCTAGGGGAACCACAAAAATAAATTTAAAATTTTTAAATTAGAAGTAAAAAATTAGATTTATTTTTACATACAGATATATTTTTTAAATTCTAATGTGAAAATTTACCCATTACGCTATGTAACGCGACCTAATAATCATTCTGTTTGAGAGTAAAAAGAGTTTAAATATATATAGAAGTAAACGGAATATTGTGTGCGAGTACATTTATGATAATAACAAGAAAAGTAGTTTACTGTTTAAGATTCGAACAGGATCTTTAGCAACAAGTGAATATACACATAAATGGAAAAATGTGGGTGATTTAGTCTGCAAGTTGTGTAAGAAAGACAGAAAATATTAGGCATCAATTGAAAGTAAATGCCCGAAAACAGAAAGAGTATACAAATAATGAAGTTGTGGAAAAAAAATTATAAACAAAGTGATTATACAGAAAGTGGGGTATTGGTTTTATGCTGGTTTTGGGGAAAGATAAGGGGATTTAGATATAAAGGTAATGGAGTTGGCAAAGATTATATTGTGGAAATGGGATGGAGTAGGATAGAGACAAATATGAGAAAAACTTAGGGTGGCGAATGGAAAGGGAAAGTAAAGTGGGTAATAAGTTACCCTGGACATAATGGCTGAGAGATTCCTGACTCTATATAAGGAGAAGTCACAGTGCATTGCATCACATTATTTTACAATCCATTGTTCTTTATGTATATTTTAATTTGTGCCTTATAAAGACTATAAAAAAATGTAGTGAAAACAAAGTATTATTTATTTATTTTATAATAATTCATCTTTCTTTTATTTATTTTATTCGTAATTCTTTTATAGATTTATTTAGATAGAATGACAGCCTGTTAAGCTAATTGCGCAGACGCTGTGAGAATGTTATTAATAAAAGCAGATTTATACCTTCAGTTATGTGTAATCTACTGACTATTATAGTTGTTAAATGATTGTGTGTGACCTGGAAAACTTAATCAGCATTTGGACAATAAGCATAGCAAATTTAATAATAAGACTATTTGATTTTTTGGGGGAAGAAATAAAAAATAGAATGGTAAACTAAGGCTTTTTTTTTTTTTCAAAAATATGTAATAAATTAGTAAAAGCATCAAAACAGGCAAAACTCTCCATATAGTAGTGTCACTCAGTGCAAGCCTGAGTAATCAATGGATGCCAGAAGGATTGTGCATAAAATCCCTATCTAGTGCCTACTCATCCAATATCCCTGGACTAGTTTCTGGTGATCATGTTATTGTTAAAACATAAAACCTTATCCAATTGGTTAAGATCTCATCTTTCCAACAGAAATGAAGTTTTGTGAAATTACTAATGGTTCCAAAAGATCAAACACTTTTTAATAAATTCCTGTATTCAACAACATAATTAAAAGAATTGATAGCTTTGCCAATAATATCATGTCTACATTATTATCCCAAATCAAGCATAGTGGTACATTTGCCATACAACTTGATGAGTCAACTGATAATACAAATAATGCTAATTCAATGGTGTTGATAAATATTAATATAATTTAAAATTCATGAAGACCTACTATTTTGTAGAAGTCTATCTGGCACAACTAAAAAAAAATTACATGTAAAAAGGGTGATTATTTTGCTTTTTAATAGGAAATGAACTTAAATGGCTGGCAAATATTCTTTACAGTTTGCACCAATGGAGCTGCATCTATGACTGTCAGGATGTCAGAATTTCAAAGGGTTGTCCAAATGCAAAACATGTTCCTTGGCATTATCCACAAAAACCTTATACATTTTGATATATCAAAGAATCACTTACTACAATATTATCAGATTTCTTCAGTAATTAATTACATAAAAATAATGCCATAAACACAAAATTATTTCAAAATTTATGCCAAGAACTCCTATTATTAATCTGTTTCATATCACACAGAAAGTAATATGGCTACTCTAAAATAATAATCTAAAGGAATTTTAATATTAAAAGATGGATGAATTAATTTTTTTTCTTTTAGATAAAAAATCCACATTTGAATGTTATTTTTTGGTTTAAAATTGAATATGTTTGCTTTCTTATCTGATGGATTTTTTTAAATGCATAAATGAAACTTTTTTTTTGTAAAGAAACAGTACTAATATATTAAGCCTAAACACAAAATTACAAGCATTTTGAAATAAACTTTTTGCATGGTTAAAATGTTTTAGGGGTAAAAATAAAAATGTGTTCTTTCCATAAATTTCTTGAAGAAAGTAATATTTTATTGTCAGCAGAAATTAAAACAATAATAATTATCCACATAACAAATTTTATGATTTTTTTTTTGAAAAATATGTTCCTAATTTAAATAAAAGTAAAGAATATGACTGAATAAGAATGTCATTTCTTTATCTTGCAATCTCCTATGGTCATTTCGAGAAGAACTAAATGACTTGGTTGCAGAATCAGTCTTTGAATCAGAATTTTGTAATAAGAACTTGTCAAAATTTTAGATCCAGAAACAGAAACATTGATAACACAGTCTTAAATATTCTGGATCCATTTGCATTCACATAGTTTTGCAAAATTGAACTTTCATGATTGATAATTAAAAATAAACATAGATATTGTTTATGAATGGAAACATGGGGGGAAAATCTAAGAATTTCTATGCAATCATCTTACCTGCTATTTATTTTGGGTAGCAATATTCAAACACTTCCACAAACATTAAACTGTTATTAAAATCTCTTTTCTTGTATTATTAATTTTTGTTCTAATTATTATTAATAAATTTTGTGCTTCATATTTCATTGCCTTTTAATACTTGTAATTCTTTAAGCATTTTGTGTTGCAAAAAATATAACAAAAATTATTTAAATAAACTAACAATAGAAACAATAAAATTTTATGTTACTCTATTAATAATTTTGGGATGGGTGGGATGGGTTGTGAATATTTTTAGATATACCAGAGCAGCCTTTACAACAATGAGTTTGAAAAGCACTGCTATATGTATCTTGAATAAAAATATGATGCTAATAAAACATAACAGAAAAATCAATGAAATTCATTACATTTTATTGTAACAGTCTTGATTTTTTCAATTGGAATGTCTTGTATCTAATCCCAATATTATTAATAAATGAATATTCAGATATAATAGATAAAATCATTATCCAAGATCAAACACCCTTAAACAAATATATTTTTGAGTAGGAATAATATTCTATGTTAACGGCCCTGGGCATCACTATACCACTCTGATCACTCACCCTGCTTAGCCTCCAAACTGGAACAAACACCATCCCAACATGACCCCACACACAACCAAATTTACCAATCATGCTCAGTAGCAATTGATCAACAAATATAGTCCATATTAGCAGAAACAAATGACATTTCACAGTCTTTTGCTTTCAAAAAAACCTCTGGTATCATGAACCCTCTGTATACTCCATGAAACTAAAAATAATGGGGCTCAATGTCCACAACATCAATTCACCCTCAAAACTATATCAATTACAGAAGTGAATTACTAGCATTAAACCTCATCTCCTCGGATTACTGGAAACCAAAATATACAGAGGATCTTGAATTGAACCTGCTGACTATCTCCATAGACATGGTTACTATGCTTGCTTCAAAGATACTTTCTCACCCTCAGCAGTCACTGGTATTCTTCTCACTTTCAATTGCCCATTCAAATAATTTAAAATTTCTATAAGTTGAAAGGCACTACTAATGACCACTTTTCACCACTATACAGTAGCACTAAACATAGTATTCATCTATATCTCCACCAGTCCTACAGTCATCACATATAGCATCCAAACCATCAATTCAATTCCTATAATCAGCCCACACCCAACCATGTTAATCCATGATTTCAATCTTGATTACACAACCTTTATAAATAAATGGCTTCATCTCTTAAACTTCCAACTAATGAGTGCCAATGGTTTTTTTACCACCTGGTTCAATAATTTTTCACAGCAATTAGCATGCCACAGTCATTGATCATTGCTTTTACTCTCCAAGGTTGCAACACCTAATAAAACTTAAACCCCACCCCATTCTCAGACTACTCTGCCCTAGCAGTCACATCTAACTATTTTATTATTGTTGTTGTTGTTGTTACTATTATTATTATTATTATTATTATTATTATTATTATTATTATTATTATTATTATTATTATTATTATTATTATTATTATTATTATTATTATTATTATTATTATTATTATTATTATTATTATTATTATTATGCTTCAACAGTAATCTTTATTAATCCTTTGAGTTACATAACATTGATTGTAAGGGTTACAGGTGCAGTCATGTTGTACAGGTTTTCATATGGATTAATTTCAAGGTTTACAATAATCAGGTTTCAAGGTAAATGCTGCTATTAGTTTTTGATACAGAGATGGATATCAAGTTTAATCATTGAAGTCTTAAACAAAACAGTTGAATATAATACTCAACTTCATAGATGGATAGATAGATATGATCTAATATTGTAAAATCTGGCTTCATATTGAAAATTATTTACAGTCACTAAATTAATCTTGATTATTGTTCTTTTAGTTGTTAATTTTGTTGTTGTAGTGGCAGTAGTAGTAGTAGTATGATGATAATATTTCAAAGATAAAATTTATTCAGTGCTCAATGATTAAATAAAATTATAATTAAGATCGTGTACCAATTACATATATATAAAGTCTGTTACTCAGATATGGATTATTAATAGTTCATCATAGAAAAATATTTGCACTCTGTTGGGATGATTATATATTTTGGGGTACTTATACAGACATACAGGCTTTATATCTAGATATATCATGTGGTCATCAGTTTAAAATGCAATCAAATGTTCATTCATTATTCGAATACTTTTGACCAGTTACATAAAATTAGTAGTTGCAAGTTTTTTTGTAAAAAACTCAATAAAAAAATCTAGTTGAGCTATGCCACTTATGTTTTGGCATTGCCAACATTTTTAAAATGCCGATAAAAGTTTTATCAGTTGGAGTGCTGACAAAGTTTATTGGATAAGTATCTTGTGTGTATGAATTGTAGGCATAAAATGGTCTTGTTACAGCAGAAGGTTCCTGAGTATCTTTGGGGAATTTCTTTGGTTGATGTTTTTATAGTGGACTGTGGCTTTATGTATGACCATATGGTAGAAAAAATATCAGACTAGGTATTTCTATCATTTTTATCTCTGAGCTGTTCAAGTTCATCTGGTATCATTACCAAGTAGAAAAGTAAGGTGAGTGCACCAGAATGCATATAAGCTAAAGGTAGCTGCATGGACAGCTAGTATTGCACCTTGGATTTATGTGCTTATGATTTTATTTAGGGAGATGCTTTTCATCACATCATGGGTGCATGAAAGAGCTAGCTTGTCAAGTATATAAAAATGGTGTTGTGATTCATCCTGTGGCAAAGGCTGCAGTGTGGATTAATATTTGCATATGACCTATGATACCTAAAAAATAAGTTGTGGGTAGGGCATAAAGGTTAACTTTCAAAAGTCAAAACACTTTGGTTATAATAACCATTTTTTATATTGACATATAATTGGTCATTGTTTAATCCTAGTATTGCAGGTGTGGGGTCAGCCAACTGATTTGGGAGCAATAGATTGTATATACCCCAGTATGTATATTTACTTGAACTTCAATGGGATAACTGGTTATAGATGTTTTTAAATTGGTCCAAGGGTATTGATATGTATCCATATAAAGGTGAAGATCTATCTGTAGGTATTACATTCAGTATGTCAGTACTGGAAACCATTTTACAATGGCTGTTAGAAGATTTATGCTTTTCAGAAATGGAAAGAAGACCTAGTTCATTTTCATTACCTGACCTGCCTAGATGTTTTGTGGAGATGACAACCATCTTTTTTACCATAGTGACTTGTTACATAGTGATGAAATTGAAGAAGAGATTTATAATGGATAAATAATAGATTATCTCTTTTATGATAAGCTAGTATAGAGTGAATGTTACAAGTATATTGAGAGGTAGAATTTGGAGAGAGTGGTAATAATACTTTCAGCATCTTATTTTAATTTATTCTGCTATTATATCTCATTCCATTGGTTCCCAAGTGGAAAGTGAAACCTATCAACTTACCATGATTCATTATTGTAAAGAAACCAGGCAGCAATTTTGTTCATGTTAAACTTGATCTTGAAAGTTGCAGTGTAGTTGTTAAGAATTTCATGTAGGATTGGCAACTGTATTTTTTGAGTTGAGGAAAGCAGTGATGCTGGTTATGCATGGCATTAAAGAACTGGTATATGGGATATTTACTAGATTTCTATTAAAAAAGATTGATATATATATATATATATATATATATATATATATATATATTATATATACATATATATATATATATATATAGAGAGAGAGAGAGAATAATATAATACTGAGGAGTTATTCTTGTGGAATGGATTGACTTGGAACAAATAAAAGTGAGACCTGCCATTAGAGTTATGTGTATTTTATGACTAAGCAGTAAGTTTATATAGTGGAGTGTGAGATATTGATGTGTCTTTAATCATGTAAATTAAGATGTAAACAGGGACCAAATCAAAGGTAGCCTCAAGATCTATCGAGATGACTATAGGTGTATATTGTTTGTTTTTGTTTTTGAACCGAGTCCATGATGATCTTATACATAAGATTAGCTTGTGCTGTCGATAATCCTTTCTTTGCATATTGCTTGGGTGATAATATGGGGATTAGATGTGTTTTTATTTTGACTTTCAAAACATTTTCAAAGATTTTTATACCCATTTTGTAGAGATTGGCTACAGATTGGATAAAGTGAACATTGGTTCTGATTTTTTAAATGACACTAATGTAATTGGATGTAGCCCTTTTATATAGTAAAGCTTCTGGGATATATATAGTTTGCAAGTTCACATTAGTATGTAACTGTAAAGCAACTAAGATGTGAAAACAAATTTAGGTATAACATGAGGCCCTAGGGGTGGCATGTATTTGCAATTGTATCAAGTTTGATTGTTAGCTTAGTAAATGAGAACAGAGTACCTGCTTCAGGTTTTCCAAGGAAATGTGAAGGTCATTTGAAAGCACTCTGAAATTGCAGTTTTTGATTAAAATGTTAATATATAGGTTGTATTGTTATATCCAGCACTAATTGTGCCTCTAGTATCAGAAACAATGGGTACTCTAATAGTACAAATTTAGCCCAGACACCATCAAATGTAGACCTAGGCCCATGTGTGCTGTTGGCTGAGGCAAATTTTCCTTTTATTACTTATGTTACTGCATGCATTGTTATGTGCATCATTAACTTTTTTAGGTATGTGTTGTTGTCAAAAGCTGGTCTACACATCGTAATTTTTTTTGTGCAGCTCATCTGACAAGGCTGACAGACTAGAGGAGGGATTTAATGTAATATGGTTGATGTTGAAAGATAATATATTGATGTAAGCAGTATATCTTTGGATAGGATCAAGTGACATGTTTTTGTGTTTGTAGAGCATTATATAAGTTTTTGAAAACAAAAACTTAAAGGTGTTTGCTGGAAGTATTCTTATAATTCTTTAAAGGAAGAGTGAGGCTGTCTGCACTGCAGCCAGGTCAAGTAAAATCATTTGTGCAGAGTGGACTGAGAAAGTGAAAGGTCAGAGTGTAAGGTCGATTTGATGATGGAGCATGGGTGAGTAGAAACATGGAGAGGCATGATGGTTGTTATAGAATAAAATTCAGTTTGATGGGAGAAAGCCCTTAGCACTCATGGGTAGTAGTATGTTTTGATGTATCCATTTAGAGGTAAATGAACTGTAGTTCATATTAAAATCACCTATAAGAGTGACAGGGTATGGTGATGACAAAAGGAGAGAATTGATATATAATATTATTCTGGTGATTACATTGGGACCAGGTGGGATATAATAAATAGCATTAAAATATTATAAAAAAAATTATAAACATATATTATGTTGAGAGTTATATGATAATGTAAAAATCCGATTATTAAGAGGTTGGAATCAATATAGATTATCTTAAATGATGTAAAAGAGCAGGCTGGTGTTATGACCAGGTCAGTACCACCTAATGGTGATGATGTGTCTGGAGCAGACACAGAATCTTTGTCTATTCAGATGAAATTAAGGACCAATTTGAGATCCAGTGTATATTTGTGTTTCAAGGAGCCCAATGTCATATGTCTGCATAATCTGTACTCATTTGTCAAACTGATGATTTTCTGTAGCAATATTCAAATCTTGTATATTGAGTGATGCTATTTTAGTTTCATATTAATTGTGAGTGGGGATATAATGATTATGTATGTGAATATATGTATTTTTACAGGAATCTCATTACTTACAAACTGTTGACTATTATAAATTATGCATAGGAAGAGTTCAAATCTTAAGTATCTTTAGCTGTTGACTATGGTTGACTAGGATAAACTTTTGCAGTACTGTTTTCGTGATGTGAATGATCTTGGTTATTGACTTGTATGATATTGCATTTAGGTGTAATCTCATATATTTGTTTTTGATCATTATTTAGACTGCAGACAGATGAATCCATATGTCTGGATTGTGAGAGGCCAATCACTATAAGCATTAAGTCATTGAGCAAGTCATCAGATGATAGGAAATTGACTGAGCTCTGGATTGTCAGTTTTTGCTTTTTTTGACTCATGGTTCTTGCACGCAACTAAGTCACATTTTCCCTCCTGAGAGAGTCTACAATAAGTAGGATGCACAGTGTCAGACTGTCCATAATATAAGTTGACAGTTTTGTTTATTATTTTAGAGGAAGTATCTGAAGAACTGTATAAAGTTATAATGTTTTGAATAGCTGGATAGAGTATTCGCGATCTTCAACTGGTTCTATCTCAATATACTGTTTGTTAATTAGCATACATGTTGGGTTGTCATTGTAGTCTGTGGTCAGTTGACTGATTTTTCACATGCAATGAAGGCATGATCAGTTCAGTCTATAGAGAGATCTATTGGGAAGACATTTACATTTATGGATGTTGCTATAATGATATTGGTTAGATGAAGACAATTGTCTACTTATAGGTTAGAAGTGTGTGTGTCAATGTCAAAGGTATATCTTTGATTGAGAGTACATTGAGTGATCTGCTCTTGCATTTGGTCACATTGTGGGCATTATATGGTTGGACATTGTGTAGCCAGATGACAATACTGGCCACATGAGAAGCATCTTGGCTTTAGACCTTTTATGTAGATGCAGAGAAGCCTCTTGGTCAGTGATTTAAATGGGAATGGTTGCTGGCTCGATATCTTTGTGGAGTTTGACCTTAAACTCATAGTTCTTGTTGTAAATTGGGAAGTGGGTATTTTTCAAATATATAACTTGTAATGTGATTACTCTTCTGAATGGCTTCATCATTTTCTGAAAATCTTCAATGGTGTAACCAAGATATGTGTTTCTGAGAACATCAGTGATGAAGTTCTGATGGTTTTATCTACAGCAACAAGCACAAAGCTGCCTATAGTGTTTTGATACTAGTCCTGAAATGAAATTTTTGGCTGACACTGTGGAAATCAATGACAAGATACCTAGGATTGGTATGGTCAGCCATGTAGGCTGAGAGCCTCATATAATAGTGTCTTATGAAATCTATATACACCTGGGTCTCGTTTTACGCGATAGATAGGTTCCTCAGAAAACATGCACAAACGAAATCGTGCAAAAATAGATGTAACTTACATTGAAAAAGGGAGAGTGTGGTCTGTGATTTTTCAAAATTCGCATAAAAGCAAAGCACCAACATAAAATTATTTTAAAATTCACGCAAAAAAATAAGGAAATAAAATATGACTAATAAAAAATTTCAAGTTTGAAAAAAATTGATACAAGACAAACTTTTTTTAACTATACTATTTAATTTTATTCAAAATATATATTTTTATGCATAATTTACAGTACAGTAATTTACATTTTTTTATACACATTTTAATTATTATAGCTATTTGCCGAAAAATACATTTGTTTGCAAACAACTAGCGCCAACTTCACACTCATCATGTTGTGACAATGGTTTTATGGTGACAATGTAATTAGTAATTAATCTTTGAGACGATGATTTTATTAATTATTTATGAAACTAACAACTAAAAATTAAATTCTTATTTTTGTCTTTAATTTTCAATTCCGTTTAAAAATCAAATTTCACATCACATTACTTCAAGTCGTCATAAGTAATTTTTAAATTGTTAATTACAATTAAAAATCAGATTTTAATTTTTAATTGTCAAATTTAATTGTGCCCACTACTATTACTGATCTTTTAAAAATAAACTTGTGGACACTAAATGATTAATAATTGATTATGTTCTTTTTTAAAAAGCAAAAACAGAATGTGATTTAAAATGCAAAATTAACACGCACAATGTTTGAACAAATTTACATTATAATCTTGTAAAATTTAATGTGTGTATACATAAAATGTGGAAATCATGATTTTAATTTTATTGCATAAAATCTTACTATTATAAAGCACTGAAAATATTGAAATTACTAAGTTGAAAGTCGAATTCCAATAATGTGCTATTACTTTCAATATAATGTAAGTGTGCAAACTGTATTATTTAAAGTAATAGCGCAATATCGGAGTTCGACTTCCGGTGAAACACGAATCGCATAACTTCAAAATCATGTTAAATAAGTCTGCGTAAAAAGAGACCCAGGTGTACGTATAATGAATAGGGACTGGCTGTGGGTTGCTAGAACTATATATCTTTGGGAGAAAAAATAGCAAAATGAAGCAGTCCTTTTAGAATGGTATTGTTTAATCTGTCCCCAACATTTTCTAGCATATCTGTTGTCATTATTATGGGAAGGAGAAATCACTGTCTTGGCTTTCTATTTCAAGATTTTTAATATCACTTATTGTGTTTTTGTTTTAATCTGGGTTGTTTTGTTTGAGTTGAAAAACTGTTGGTTTTTTCTATTTTTGCATATGTATTCTTTGAATTTATAGTAGAATTTCCTAATGTATTATTTCTGACTCCAACCTCTTGAAAAAGAGGCTGAATGTTCACTATTTTTATTCTATTTTGACTTATCAAAAACTAATTTTTCTTACTTATCTATCGCACACCAAATTTGTTTTTTATATAAATGCTATTTTTTATTATTGTTATTATTGTATTTCAAAGGGTAAACTTAAATGAGACTCAAAAAGGGTTACATAAGTTATATTTGAAAACATGAGGTCTTAGATACAAATTATTATTATTATTATTATTACTATTACCACCACCATTACTACTACTACCATTATTACAACTACTACTACTACTACTACTATTATGCTTATTATTGTGATATTAATATAGCAAATGAAAATGGACACACTGTTACCAAGTCACATAAGCCATTGTTCTGAGATTTTGAATTCCACCCTAAACATGGACAAAAAAAACATTATTTTTTTTTTTCACAAGTCTAGTAGAGTTTCTGAAAAAAAAAATAGTTGGGATTTTTTTTATAGAGAAAAGACAATTTTGTATTTATTTGTGCATAAAAATGTATTTTTTAATTTTACTATAAAAGACAAAATAACACATATCACATTAAGACACTAAAATAAATTATTAATCATATTCTGAAGAATCTGTAGTTATCAAAATCATGATACTCATATAAATATCAGAAGTTATTAAAAATGTCCAACATTTAGACATGAGTTGCTAATTGATAATGACATTTTATTTATCTATGTTTAACAATCATTGATCATTTTCAATTAACATTTATGAATGCAGAAAATAAATAATAACTAAAAAAGAAGATATGAACATGCACCTTATTTTGAAGTCACAAATACTTAAACTACATCTAAATTAACAATGAAAGAATATTGCAAAGAGGCTGAATAGCAGTATTAGTTGTGCAATTAATCAAAAGATAATAAATACACAAAGTTTTATGTCTCAGTAAATATGATTTTCTACAGACCAAATAACACTTTAAAATATTTATGAAATATTTTAATGCTTTTGATTCTTTTCTTTAAAATATAAGAATTAAATGAATGCATTTAAATATGGAAATAAAAATTTTAGAAAACTAAATCAATATATTATGATTTATATATATATATATATATATATATATATATATATAATCCATATAGATAAAAAATACTCAACCTGGACTAATCTAAATGACGACAAAGAAAAAATGACTACAATCAATTAGTAAAATGCAATATAATATATATGTTATTGCAAAGCTAAAAAAACATAATATATTCAGTAAAACTGTAATGACACTTGATATTCTTAACCAACAGAAATACTCTATTGAATTTAAATAAAACTACATATTGTTTAAATGTTATATGCTTTGGATTAGATCCAGATCTGGACAAAATGAAAACTAATACCAGAGACAAAAAAAGAATTAAATAGTGTGTATACATATATATATATATATATATTAAGGTAAATTTTATTCAGGAGTACTACATAAAAGACTTGATACATGTACATGTTAATAAGTTGGAGAACAGACTTTGTAGCTACACTACATTGTCACTTAAAATATAAAAAATAGTTCAGGCGTCTTGAGATCTTTTGAGCAATGAAATGTCACAGAAGATGTTAGTGTCTTGAGAAACAATTTGTGTAGATAATTCACATCATGCTAGTGTTTCATTAAAGACTTGTTGGGCATTAATGAGTTTATAGTCAGATTTTTCCACTATACCATGTTGTCATTCAAATTGCATTAAATTTCAGTCATCGTATGAGAACTTGAACATTGATATATACTAATGAACACAGATATCTTGAGAACTGTTTTTGTGGGAAATTCACATCGTCAATTAAGATGCAATGAAATTTTAAATACCTGGGCAACATTTCCTGATAATTAAAGTACATTTGTATAAATTCTCTACATATGTTGATAGTTCATTATAATTTGTTACATGTAAATCATCCACAAATTTCTGATTCCAGAATTTAAGTTTGCCCTTCGCTTACATTCACCCTGAACCTCCTACTTCTTTACAAAAATTGAATATATAAAATTTATATATATAAAATTAATGATGATATGAAGAAATATAATTGCATATTAAACAAAAAAAAAACTATAGAAGAGAATGACATTTTTGTATTGGAATAAAAATATTTCAGCAATAAAAAATGGTGGCAAAATAATTAAAAATACAAACGGAATTATTAAGGGTACAAAAAATTCTATAAAAAATTATTCAGAAATAAAAACAAACAAACAAACCATCTAACAACATTATCTGCTAAAATTCTGCCTATTCTACATAAAGCAGTCACACAAAATTAAACTTATAATAAATGAAAAGATAATATGAATTAAGACCTATCAATTGTCTATCCCTATGTATAATATATACATAAGGATAGGACTTTGAACCCAAGAAAGCTAAAGCTCAAGATAAGTGTATATAGTTATAAATAAATCCACATCTACTTTTAGTATTTAATTATAATTTTGAGACTTGGAAAACTTACCTAAAGATGAATAAAATGATTACAAATCATACAGAAGAGTATGAAAACAAACATTCCTGGCTTCGTGGAAATAACATAAAAGTTGTAGTGAAGCAGGATTAATCATGTTGTTAAAAAGATGTAGTTGAAAAACTAAAATCATACAATAGATTTTATAAATAAAAAAAGAGAGATTTAGAAAGAATCATATATAAAAAGGATGGATGATGTAAAGGAAGCTTTCTAAAATGTCATACAGAAGAGAAACTAAAATGAAAAATAATGGAATAAACTCAAGAGAACTCTATTATATTGAATATTGATATTATTTGTTAGATGGATGGATGAAATAAGAAAGCGTGCAGGGGTGATGTGGAGAAGAGAAGCTAAAGATCGGAGAAGATGGATTGAACTTCGAGAGACCTTCATCCTGCAGTGGATTAATAATGTTTGATGATGATGATGTTTATAATATTTTAAAAGCATAAAAACTTTTTATTTTGTGATATAGTAGTTGCTAATAAACTCGAATGCAACAATTAAGTAAAGTTTATCACAGGATAGTTTCTAATAATAATGTTATTAAACATAGCAAAAAACAATGATACAGACATGTGCGTGTGAGGTGGGTATTGGGTGCAGAGAAAGAAAAAGTTTTTCAATTATGCATAAACGTGTATAGGTGACTATTACATTGAGTAAATTGTTTTTTCTTTTTTTCCTAAACACATAAGTATATCAATAAATTCCTGACAAAACTATATAAAAAAAAACAGCGTTTATAAAATTCTTTTTTTTTTTTTTTTTTAATAATTATGTTTATAATCTTTTTAGTAAATTTATAATTCTATTTTAAATTGAGAGAAGGTTAAAATTTTCAGTAATTATCAATTATATAATATGCAATAAATCTCTTTAAAAGATGATAATTTTATCTTTGCCTATAACTTTTTTACAGGTATTTTAATTAAAAAAAATAAATTCGCGTTTTTTCACATAAAAAAAAGTATTAAAAACGGTTTTAGAATTGAAGAAAATTGCATTTGCTTTGCACCTGTCAATTCCCATTTTGAACAAAAAAAGAAAAAAGACTTTAAATATAGCCATATATATTTTTCCCATACAATCTTAAAATTGTTAAAGAAACCTATATTTCTACGAAATATGAATAACTTACGAATGTCGTCGTTGTCAAAGCCATCTGGGCATAATTCTCATGAAAAATCTAATATAGTATTCTATTTCAATTTCATAACAAATATGTCTTTATCTAATTTTTTTCAATTTAAAAGTAAAAGGAAATGTTTTAGCAATTTTAATATCCTTGATAAAATTAGCCGTAATGCTTAAAAAAATAATAAATCAAATTTTAGAATATATAAGTTGTTGTTTTTTTTTTAAAAAAGTATTTTCAATTTACATATAATGCACATTCACATTATAAATTATTTACTTCATAGGTTAACAATTAGTGTTTTCTAAATAAAAAAAAAGTATTGTTTTATTCTTTTATCTATTCTAGTCAACAGGGAATTGATCCACAAATCTATTTTGATTCTGCTGATCAACCATTGTGCTAAACATATAAGAATCAACGATGTTGCTAATGTAAAGCTCATATCTATTTTACAACTAATAGTTATTTTTTAGTTTCTCATCATAATTATGCTAATTAATCATTCAGTTATGATTAGAAAATGTTTACTTAGATGTTCTTAGCTGAAACACAGGCTTATTATATACCTGTGTCTATATATGTAATATATAGGGTATATGAGCACAGATTTTCATATGATCCACCACTCTCCACTTTATTTAATAACACTGATACACGCAAGCACATATATGTTGAAAAGATAAATAATCACCAATATATGTATTTCATGCAAAACCAGCAATCATCAGTTGGTCCAGATTACCATCTCCCACACATATATACTATAAGTGCTCAGATATATATTAAGATAGACAATCTTCATACTTTAATGAACAGGCTCCAATCTACTACACACTCCAACTCTTCAACCGTCCATCCAATTGAAAATCTGATGATGGAATGCTCGAAGGCCACCGTGAGGCAAGTCTGTGCTCATATACCCTATATATTAGATGTTCTTAGCTAAAAAACTAAAATAAATCACATGATCATCTGTGTTAGTTGGGTGTTTAGGCACTGATTTCCTGTCATGAATAGATGCTAAATCATAGTTTATCTTAAATAATTTTAAACTTTTAGCACAACAATGCAATCTTAATAAATAAGAATGAAATTTAAAATTATTTTCTAAAATACAATAAACACAATTTATTAATTAAGCTAACATACATTTATCAGATGTATTGCATAATCTTATTCTCAATTTAATTAAAATCAATTAGTTAAAATGACTAGTAACGTAATTCTGTACACATACAGAATGCATTTGGAGTTTACTAATGAATTTAAAAACCTATGATAAATTTGGAGATTCCCAAAGATACAAAAAATTTAATTAATTCAATTAAGCATCATTCATATACAGTATATAATAATAACAATAAAGATAAAAGCAAATTCTTTTATTGATAAAATTTTCTTAATATAACCATGGTTTTGCCTATTAAAAATAGATTTTTTTCATGTGAAAATTCCATCGAAAATAAATATATAAATACAGACATAATTATCCATACAACCTATCACAATTCAAAGACAACTGTCAATTATTTGCAAATATGCACGTAATATATTTACAAACATATATGCAAAATGGCTCATCTGACAATTTGCATAAGTTATTGATTTAAGATATGCTATCTATAAAAATTTATATCTTAAAATTAATCTGTTTTGATACCGACTTAGTTTTATTATTTGTTTTTAGTTTATATTAATGTTTAATTAAATGTATTGATAATGTTGTAAAAAATTAAAACGAAATATCTAAAATTATTGATACATGTATAATGTACAGTAATTCCCTGGATTAAGAGGGAAAATAACCTAATGTGTGTGCATATAGATTAAAAACTGTAAAAATAAGGTAAATGTCACATAAAGGGTTATTTATTTAAATATTATTAATAAAGTTTAGAATAATTTAGAAACATTAAATGAGAAAATAATATTATTATTCTAAATAAATAATTTACTCTTGTAGATAGTCGTTTTACTTCGATTCCCCTTTTTTTGTGACTCTGGCAAAATTAACACAATTCAATTACAATGATCATTCTTTGTTATGTGAAATATTAGTACCCAAAGGTAATTAACAGTTCTTTTTATTTCTGAACCTAAAAAGAACAGTATTTTATTTTATTTTTAAAATATATATATATAAGAACAGGATTTTTATTTTATTTGAACTAATTAATGTTATTTCTGTCCAAGCTAATGTTAATAAGCTTGTGTTTGTATAAAAAATAATAATTATTGCATGAATATACTACTGTTTTCTTTTATTAAATTATTCTTTAACATACAAAACTTATTTTCAATTTTCTTTATATTTAGCTGCCTGAGGAATTACATCACCTGAATATAAATATTCTACACATCTTAGAATTCAGCTTGTCCAGTTCATGACTATTCAATAAAGTAATCATTATCCAATAAAAATATACATATATATGTGCATATACATAAAAAAATCTACTGTTGATAATCTAGTAATCCAGTAGACGATATATATATATTGTTTTATCTGTAATCAACAGATATATTAAATAAGCATTATTGACATATGTAGAAATGTGAAAAGATTTTTGTATAAAATGAAAATTGCAGTATTATTAAAAATAAAAACGTGAATGAATTAATTGTCTAATTGAGGTGACTTCAATAGACTAATGTTAACTTAATTAAATCCTAATGGAATCTAAAAAAAAATAATTCTAGAAATCCTAAGGAAGAATTATTCTTATCAAAAAATATAAAATAGTTGTAAGTTATAATAAACATAGAGAAAATGTTTAATTTAACCAATAGCTACACTATTTTTTTAGCATATTTTTTATTAAAATTAATTTTAAATATAAGTAAAATAATGAAAAATATTAAAAGCAATTATTTATTTTAAAGCTTGCTTTTCTATTTAAACCACTAAACATCACATGATCACCATCTCTTATGCTGCTAGCACATGACTGTTATTAAACAGGCAAAACTCTCCATATAGTAGTGCCACCCTGTGCCAACCAGGATAATCAATGAATGCCAGAAGGCTTGTGCATAAAATTCCCATCTAAACAGAAACTAGTTTGGGGATATTGGATGAGTAGGCACTAGATGGGGATTTTATGCACAAGACTTTTGGCATTCATTAATTACTCTGGTTGGCACAGGTTAGCACTATTGTATGGAGAGTTTTGCCTGTTTTTCCATTTAAAGTCATGTATCCAGTGCAATTTTTAATCTGTCTAAACATAAAATAACTACAAAAATAAAGTATATTATATATTTATCATAGAAATATTTTTTAAAATAATACAAAAAATGCTACTTATATAATTTTGTTTGCTTTATAATGTGAATAAGAAATTTACAGTTTATCATTGTTTGAATTCTGCAAATTGATTTTTGCATTATAGAGTTTTCTAATCTGTTCATTATTCTTAATCTAGAAACAAAAATGAAAACTAAAACATAGATTTATTACCAATCCAGCCAAAGCATTTAACATGAAATTATATTAAATGTCACCACAAGCAACGTTTTGATTGGAAATACAATTGATTATATTACTTTTGTATGGATTCATGAAAGACAAGAACAGAATTAAAGTTTTAATACAATTTTCTTAACAAATTCTTAAATCTAATTATACCTGCCCTAGTTGTTTTTAAAAAGCAATAACATTCCTGATATATTTAAATTTGTTTGACAGTTATTTTTATATTGAAGTAATTAAATTATATTTATTTATTGTTCTTGAACAAAATCATAGTTGTTAATTTACACATAAAAATAAAAATGAATAAATATATATATTCAAACAATAATATTAAATACCTTTTTTTAAAATAAAATATTCATGATTGTTTTACAAAAAATGATCTAAGAGAAATAATAATGGAATTCACACTTATGGTCATCTTATTTTCATATCAGATAAAAACTGAATATTAATATAAATCATTACATTTCTTACTTATGTAATTATGGACTAATATATACAAGCAAAATATTAAATATTATTTAAGTCAGAATGATTTAAACAGCTATTTGTAAGTCAGATTATTAACTAAGTAGATTTAAGTTTTATTTCTTTTAATATTATCTTAGATTCTGGCGTATCTTCACCTGAATATGTTCAGAATGTGGATCAAAGTCAAAAATATATTTACATACATTAGAAACAGAGCATGAGTTTGGAAAAGATTGTATAAAAATGATACAATTTACAAATAATAAAATGGATAGAAAAATAAAAAAACATATGTATATTAATAATA
Source organism: Epiperipatus broadwayi (assembly GCA_028023455.1). Classification (NCBI taxonomy): domain Eukaryota; kingdom Metazoa; phylum Onychophora; class Udeonychophora; order Euonychophora; family Peripatidae; genus Epiperipatus; species Epiperipatus broadwayi. The sequence continues at coordinate 3,899,674 of JAQFVV010000012.1, read as the reverse complement.
TTAAGCCAGTATTATATAGAGATTTGGCCTGAAAAAAAGTGGACATAAAAAAAAATAACTAAATAATATTAGTAGGGATTAAAAATAAGAATAGATTTAATTATATAAAAATAGAAAAAGGGAGCCATTAGATAATATTAGTAAAGATTAAAAATAAGAATAGATTTAATTATATAAAAATAGGAAAAGAGAACTACTAAGTATAACTGGAAAATTTAAAAGTTTGAATAGTTAACAGTTAAGCTTTAAAAATATAAATGGATGGTAGATATAAAATATGTTAAAAAGTAATAAAAATAGGCTAAAATAATTAGTAATAAAAAAAAAAAGAAATTATATTATGATTAAAAAACATTATGCATATTGAATGTTAATATAATAAATAGTAATATAAATATAAAAATATGAATATATAATGTTAAAGTTAAATATTTTTTTAAAAAAGTAAATAATAAGAATAAAAAATAAATGAACTAAAAATAATATGTATATATGATTATAGGAAGTATTGATTGATAAATATAAAAAAGGTTAACATGTATTATATATAAAGATGTAATAATTTTAGAGAGGTATATAAAGATATATGTAGGTATAGGCATATTGATTATAAGATAGAACATATGTATATATATATAATGTTAAATTATATGTTCATGTATATTTGTATTATGTTTGTTATAGTTCTAAGAAAGATTGCTGTGGCAATCAAAACCATCAATAATTGGTTATAATTACATGAAGCATTGTAAAGGTAATAAAAAAAGTAAATAATATTACTATTATATAAATATAAATAAGATATTATTCATTTTATTCACATTACTATATTCATTTGCTCTTCAAATTGCTACTAATTTAGCATTTATTTTGTATTTGCTCTTTAATAATATGAGAACCAACAAATTTCTACTAATTTAACATATTTATTTATATTTAACTTTTGTATTACTAATTAATCATATTATTGATTATTACCGTTATTTATTAATAACATTTAAATTGAATATCTGTCTGTTTTTATTCTTATTCAGTGTATTTAAGTTTCTTACTCTACATAAAGCTGAGTGGTAAATGATAATAGCTGTAGTAGTAATTCATTTTGGAGTGATATAGATGGTACCTATACTAAAAGCCACCTTTTCTACTCCATACATGCATAAATTAATTGGCTGTTAGATTATAATGCATTTGATTATTATATATATTGATAATATTTGATGATGATATAATTAAACAATATTTAAGTACCATTTTAATTTATACAATTCTGTTACATAAATAAATAAACTCCATTCCATTAAATGTTTCAAAAGTAAGCCACTCAAGATACATGTATATTGTATTTTTATTCTTAAATATTCAATTATATATAATGAAATCTTGATAGTAGCATGGGAACTAATCCCAGAATTTTAATTTCATGAATGCTCTGACTAAGAGCTACTATAGTTAAATATTATGTTTCATGAAATGAGGAATCACTGTGAAATATATTGGTAGCTGACCATCCGTCAAATTACTTTCTTTCATAAAATGGCAGCCCAAAGTGAACATGTAATCAAGCCATATATAGGGCTAGGATTGACATTTATATTTAAATATCTATCACTATCGTGTGTGCGCGCAAATGTGTGGATTTGTATATATGTGTATTTATGTGATTCTACTGCATATATATATATATATATATTAAGGAAAGCAAGTAATAACTCAACCTTTTCTATAAATAATGATCAAATATCCGTGTTGGTAATGAAATATTTCAACTTATTTTTTTAAAAAAGAAACTATTTATTATAGTTAGATAATTGCCAAAAAGCAAGAATGTAAGATATATTCTAAAAAAAAATTAATGGAATATTCAATGGTTTCTTCTAAAAATTGTATATAAAAGTTGATAATGATAAATTAAAAATATCCCCCCCCCCCATGTATCATAGCATTAGCCGGGAAGCGAACCCGCTAACCCGGGACAACTGCTTGTAAAGCAGCTGACCTACCGACCACCAATATTCATAGGAATTTCATTTCTTAAGTTTGTCATTTAAATTTTTTTTTATTCTTTATCCTTTCTTTTACAATTCATATTTAACTGATAGAATTATTTTATTTTATTTTAAGTATATACCAAATGCAATTTTTCTTTTTATCATTCCTTAGCATTGATTCTTTTTGGTAAGTTTTCATTGCAACCCTAAAATTTAAGTTAAAGATTAAATAGCCGGCTCGTTCATTGTTAGTCAAATCTCTACAGAGTTTATACAATGAGGATTAATAAAAAGAAAGTATTGATTTGTAGCAAAAGCTTGTTGCAGGGTGGTTTCTTTCTGTATTATCCACCGAAACAACTAATAATCCCATGATTATTAAATAACAAATAATTAGATGTTTGTAATCTCTGTAATATATATGTGTGAGTGTGTATGAGAACGTTGTTGTTTACATTTATGCTAAAATTTGGGGAAAAAAATATAAAAACAAAATGCTAAAATTATTAAGTAAAAAATGTTTAAAAATAAATTAATAATTTAAATTTAACTTCTTAGTTGGAGTTTTATTTTTGTTACATTAATTGTGAGCCAATAATTGTTATGTCTTACAATCCTCTATTATTATAAACATTAGTCTCTCTCCCTCTTTCTCCCTCCCTCTATCCCTCTCCCTCTCTCCCCATTTCTCTCTCCCTCTCTCCCTCTTTCTCTCTCTCCCTCTCTCTCTCCCTCCCTCTCTCTCCCTCTCTCTCCCTCTCTCTCTCCCTCCCTCCCTCCCCTCCCTCCCTCCCTCTCTCTCTCTTGTTAGTTTATTTTCATAAAAACTGCATCAAATAGATTCTATAACCTAAATTAATTGTTTTCGTAATCTATCACGTTATCCCATTAAAAAATAATATAATAATTAACTTGTTTTAGTTTCTACTTCAAATAGATACAACATTTGTTCACATAAATAAATCAAAGAAAATAAATCTTTCAGAGATTTTATATATATACGTTAAATGCGTTGACCGGGAATCGAAACCGGGCCAGCTGCTTGGAAGGCAGCTACACTAACCGCTAGGCAACCAACGCTTGAGATTTCACGGTTGAATCATTAGATATACATAATATGCAGTAGAAAAACCAATATTATTTATTTATAAATAAATGTATTTACATTTCTCATTTACTTTAAATTTGTCTTTCTAAAATTTTCTTACTAGCAAATATATTATTGATTCCTTCAAAACATATTTTGACGATTTCAAATTATACACTTTAGAATAAATAAATTATTTATAATAACTAATTTGTTGGTTTATTTATTCCAAGATAATCTTACTCGCATGCTGCATTAATAATACTTTAAACAGTTTTGGCTATTTTAAAATTTTGTCTGTTAATATAAATAGATCATTGACTTATATATTACTAATAAAAAGTCATAACTTAATGCACATATTTAAAAATATATAGATTAAAACATGAAGCACCACAAAACTTTATTATGCAATTATTTATTCACTTCAGTGTCTATAAAAAATTAAAATTGATAAGAATACATGAAAAGTCTATTTTTTAAATTTTTTTTTTTTTTTAAAAAAATCACTTTTTTTTTTTTATAATCAGCAAATTTTGACTGCCTAAAAGTCTTTTGCAAAGGGTTCAGTTTTACATATTCTTATTTGCATAAACCTGTTATTTAAAATTGCTTTTATCTAATGTAAATTTTGTAATATAGTGGTTAAAAAAAATGATAATGAAGTCAAGCGTTGTTAGCCGAGAGGTCAGCGCAGCAGCCTTGCAAGCAAGCAGTTGGTTGCAGACGGTTGTTGCGGGTTCGCCTCCCGTCCGATGCTATGACATATGTAAAAAAAAATGATAATGAATATTTATAAAATGTAATATTGATGAAAAAAATTAAATTTATATTTTTTACAATCACTTTTTTTTGTTAATGCCTCTGTTAAAATCATTATATACTTATATATTACAATTTAAGCTATTTGCAGTGTTGGATAATTATTTAATAAAGTAAGAGACATAAAATGTGAATGGTAAAGTTTGTGAGACATCGCTCTTAAGTATAAATAAGTAAAATAGTTTCACATAGATTTTTCATTATAATTATACGATTAAGTCAAATATTTTTTTACTTTTGGGAAATATATATATTCTAGCACATGGGTGTGTGCAGAGCAACTGTTCCCAAAAGCTATAAAGTGTGTAGAGAAAGACATGATCTTAAAAGAAAAATCAAAGAGGCCTTCTTCATCTCACGAGACAAGGATGCAATAAATAGGAAGGACACGTTCTATGCTTTATTGAAGAAATGGAATTAGCATATTAGCATATCATTAAACGTACTAGCAAGCTATGATTATGAAAGCAAGATCCTCTGAAAGCACTCAGCTCGTTTGTTTTCAGTTATCTATTTTATATTAACACTTTATAGCTTTTGGGAACAGTTGTGCTGCACATGCACACATGCTAGAACATTATAATTATACTGTTAAGTACATAGTTACTAATAACCAGACTTAAGTAAAATGGGAAATAAGAATTGAAGGCACTAAATTGTTAAACCACATTGAGTAAACCAAGAAGAACCTATATTGATTGTTATGCTGTGTAACTATATAATTAATAAGTTATTTCATCTTATTAAGTAAACAGAGTGTCTTGTTTTTGTTGTTCTTGCACATTATGATACAAAGCAAAAAATTTGACAATAGTATAATGTTTTTTTATTAAAATATTAAAACTTTTTAATCTGCAATGGCTACATTCTGTTTTATAACATAAATGCTACATGGGGTAAATGATACTGCTCATTAGAAAAATTTTATTTTATGACATAATTATAATTCCAAATGTGCACTCAAAAGAAATAACAGTAATTACTTCAATTCTTTTGTCATTTCCATTATTGTCATTATTATTATTAGTAGCTTTAGACCTTTCTAATGCTCCTAAAATATATTTGGAGCTTTTTCTCTAAGAATGAATTTATAAGCAATTTTGGTAATGCTTTTAAAAAAATCCAAGCATTGAATTGTTTTTGACTATTTAAACTTTTATGTAAATTGAATAAATTTACAGTTGAAATATTTAACATTTGAAAAAAAAAGTCCTTGTCCAACCCCTTATGCTAATTATAATCTGCAATCAATTCAAGTTTTCCACTTGTAGATCACATAAATAAAAAACTTTATGCAGCAATTACACACATGATTTTTATATGGCCTAGTAATTGAACATAACTGAATGAATTATTTTAGAATAATATAATAAATTTGATTTTTATTATTCTAGAAATTGTTTACTATAATATATTTATATACTGATAAACAACAACCATAGATCACAAAAAAAAAAAAACATAAAAAAAAAATTACTTACATTTAGTCTATATGCTATACAACATTGATAAATTTAAAATAAATGCCGTAAAACATAGACCATGTGTGGTGAATTGAAACTAATTTGATTTTTTATAAAACAGAGACATATTAGAAAGGTACTCAAATGGATACTTGTTCAATTTAAAAAATAATATAAAATTAGAGTGTTTGAAAATTGATAGTGGTATAGTTGACTGCATGTAGCCATTGAAATTTATAAACTTAGAGTATTTGATCAACGTTAATTTTTTTTAGAGTATAAACAATGTTATAAATACAATTTATCTAAAACACTTCAAACATTTTTTAGTAAAATTCTTTATTTGTATATATATATACATACATCTATGTATAAATAAAGAGTTTTGCTAAAAAGTGTTCAAAGTGGTTTGGATAAATTGTATTTATAGGATATCATGGCAAAATAAAGAAAAGTGTAATTTTGGTAATATTTATAAACAATGTTATGCTTTAACTGTTTGTTTATTTTTGCATTTAAAATTATGTTATTATTAAACACCACTATTTAACATGTTGAAACTATTGATGGGTAGAGAAATCCAATAGTATTCAAAAGATTACAGTCTAATGATTTGAAAATATATCTGTGTTTATAATATTTTATATTCAGTTAAATGATATAGATTAATTTACCTCTATTCTTATCAATGCATTGTGATTATCATTAAATTTGCATATGCAAGCAGACAAAATTAAAAAATATCTTTCACTTCATTAGTGATGGTTAAAATACTACTTACATGATAGTTTTTACTTTAATTTATTAAGATTTGGTCATTTTGAGGGGCTTAAAAAAGTGATTAAATCCTTACTATATTTGATAGCAGAATTAATAATGCTAATTAATAATTACATTGTATTTCAGATATTTGGAACTGGATTTGGAATTAGATGGCAGCTCTCAAATTGCACTCTCTCAGTTTAATTTCATTTCCATAAGATTAAATTTTATCCAGCAACATATTAAGTATAAAAGTAAATTTTAATTAAAAGATTTGGAAAATAGTCTATGGAGAAAAGCCTAATGAGATGACAAAATTATGTTGACAGAAAACAATGTTTGGGAGTATTGACCATGAACAGATGTGATCCATGAAGTAGAACAAAATCAATTAAGGCATCTCCTTAAAAAATTTTAAAAATAAAAGTTAAAAAAATACAATGAGGTATTGATATGGGAGTAATTTGGTTACCCTTTATTTAATGGAAGGTGTTAAATGATACACTAATGTCTTCCCAGGTATTAGTGTGCTGATTCTTTAAAAAATAATCCTCTGGGTTGAAGAGACAGTGATTAAATCATGCAAAATAAAATGATAGTTACAAAACATATTTACAAGTTGTGAAGATCAATTATTCTGCTGAAATGGTAAGAAGATTATAGAGATGCGTTTATAACCACAATAAAAAAAAGTATTAAGAATGCATAAACAAATAATATGCAATTGAGCTTGCACTGGTAATATAGTACAATTTGTCAATACTATGATTATGGTATATTACATCAAAAATGCATTAGGTTAATTATTAAAAATACTGCAATCATCTGCGCTGCATAATAAGAATAAATATTATTACTTTAATTAATATATTTATATATAGTAATTAATGTTTGTTGTTTAATATTGTTATATCCTAGATTTCCTTAATAGTTGTTTATGCAATAGATGTTTTTTTTAAGTTTATTTATTAAGATCACTAGTGATTGTATTATTAAGTGTCTTGTTTCTGATTTATATGTTATCTTTGTATTATTTCATTAAATATTGTATTGTTAGTTTATAAATAATATAATTTCTATTCTCTAATATGAATATTAAATTTTCTTGTTAAATTTATCCATTTACAGTTTTATTTCTTTTTGTTTTGTAAGTGACATAATTAATGTCTAATGTAATATTATTAGAAACATTTGAATAAGAAAATTTTGTACCTGAAATAAGATGTTCTTCAAATATTCTTTTAATATATACAAGTTTCTCAATTTTCTTCTCTAATGTTTTTTATTAAAGTTTTCATATATAAATAAGCTATAAAGTGTGAGATTAGAAATATGAATTTGCCATTATATAATATAATTTATGTACTAAGTAAGTCATTTTAAAAAATAATCAGACAATATAATCAATGAGGATTGCCAATTCCTCAACAAGCTTTGTGATAAATGCTTAGCCAGAGCCAGCATTTAAAATATCTCTGTCAGGACCCCCTCCCCCCAAACCTCTGACTGTGGTTTCGTGCTTTGGCACTCCTCAGAGAGCTTAAGAGGATTGGGTCATGTGATCTATGACTCTTATTTTGACTATTTATAATCAGACAATATTTTTCTTAAATATGTATATCAATTTTATCAATACGATATCAACACACAATTTTATTGACAAAAATAGTCATACTTATGACCATATCTTCTGTATACACACATGAAAAAAATTGATGATCAAAATATTTTTCACATTAATAGAAATCTTTTATTACTTTGATTATACTCACAATAGTTCTTCTAATATCTGTATGCTGACTAATCTTCATTTGGTGAGCAATTTCTTTAGGTGATGTGCATATAACAATCAATGATTTAGTGTATAACTGATTGGTCTCCTTTTTAAAACAGATATAACAACTCATACTTAGAAATAAAAAGATAGGTATTTTAATAATTGACTTTGATTTGTAAAGTTGTATCATTAAGTGACATAATATATTTTGTGCAAATTAAATTCAGTAAGTACGGTGTTAATCTCATTTATATAGTTTATTATTTAAAATGAAAGTGATTGTCACGGTAACATACTTTTATGACAAAATAAAAAACAATCTATATTTTATATCAGGGGTAGTCAACCATTTTATATTTACCGCCCACTTTTGTATCTCTGTTAATAGTAACATTTTCTAGCCGCCCACGGTTCCACAGTAATGGTGATTTATAAAGTAGGGAAGTTAATATTAAAAAAATCCTAAATTTTGAGTCAGTAGATTAAATTAAAATATATAAAATTTTAATTATTCTAAAAAAGGCGAAGAAAATTTTCATTCTCCACATCAATCATACATATATCAATCAACTAGTCTTCATATATATTGTGATTGAATTATTATAAATTTCAAGAAACCAAGCATGTGCCAATTATCGAATTATGAGTGACTATTTAAATCTTCTATGCATGAATATGACTCAATAAAATAATGCCCTTTATACAATTGCGCCATTATCAGATTTTCAATGAAATGGAAGGCTAAAGAGTTGTGAGTTGGAATAGTTTGAAGCCTGTCCATTAAAGTATAAATATTGGCTATCTTAATATAAAGCTGAGTACTGATTATATATGTGTGTGAGGATAGTAATCTAGACCAACTGATGATTGCTGGTTTAGCATGAAATACGTGTATTGGTGATTATTTACCTTTTCAACATGTGTGTGATCAGGTGGGTCAGCAATATAAGATGGCACTGAGAGTAGTGGATCGTGTGAAAGTCTGAGTTCGAACCTCATATATATTACATATATAAATGCAGGTTTAAGCCTGTACAAGGTATTAATTGCTAAATGTAAATGAATAGTGCATAAACAAACAGTATAAACTTCTTTTTTTGCTTAGTAAAGTCATGCATTAAGTATTTGTTTGTTTACACATTATTTTATTCAATAAAGTTGTTGAGAGTTCTTATCTTTATCAATAAGATTTGTTTATATTCAGCGTTATGTGAATTAGAGCATAATATTTCTACTCAATGCACTAAAGATTATCATAAGTGCTGAGTCAGCTAATAAAATTAGAAATAAATCAATAGTTTCTATTTTTAGGAATTAATCATATATTTAAATATTGATTGTTTATTGCTAAATCTATTATCATGCCTGAATAAATATACTACTTTTGATTATTAAGTAACAGATTTAAATTTTATTCTTTCAGGATACAAATTTAATTCTTTTCTTAATTTCTTCTTTTACATTTTCTGGATAATTAATGAAATGACCATTTACATCGGTTCCTGTTCAATTTGTTTTCAAGTGTGTGCATGCCAAAGTCGATTTATTTATTTTAATTTAAAAATAATAACTATGTTAATAAATTAGAGTAAAGTAGAGGATTTTTTAATGACAATTAATGGATTAGGTATATTCAAAATTACAATAGAGGATCGTTTATCAAAAATATTTTAATCATTTTACTCCATGCATAAGTAATTTAACTTTAAAGTTGAAGTTCACAATCAAAATGTCTAAGCATGGCGATCACGTGACATTTAGTGATTTAGAATCTTACATTTAAACAATACATTTACTTTATATAGCGCGATGTTTTTATAAACTGTAATACCAATAAGCCAATGCACATGCGCTTTCTAGATGTCACTATATAAATGAATACTCCCACTTTTTCAAACACAAGATATAGCGTGATATTTTTATAAACTGTAATACCAATAAGCCAATAAGCCAATGCACATGCGCTTTCTAGATGTCATTATATTTATAAACTTTTAAACACAAGATATAGCGCGATGTTTTTATAAACTGTAATACCAATAAGCCAATGCACATGTGCTTTCTAGATGTCACTATATAAATGAATACTCCCACTTTTTCAAACACAAGATAAAGTCTTTGGGAAAAGATAGAATGAATCCATCTATCTTTTCGACCCAAATGTATATGTATGGGAAAATCTTAAGTGTTTGAAAATGAGAGTGTGAAGTTGTTAATTCTTTGACTGTTTTTTACGAGGCTCCTCGTCGACATCTGAAATCACTCTAACTCAGCCAGTTTTTATACGAAAATATTCGTTAAACACGTATTGAATTCGTTTTTAAAAGTTCTGTACGATGGTGACATCTTCCGATTTATTTTAGAAGTAAAAAATAGAAAAAAAATGCATTTAAACCTAAACAAAGAAGGAACATTATTTGTGATTGGTTCTTAGCATGCTCTCAGCCGAAAAAGACATTCTGATTGGCTGGAAAGAACAAAGAAACTGCCTGATCAAAGAAAATAAAGAAAAACGCTGAGATTTTCATTTCGAATACGATTTAATTATTATAAAAGAATATTTTGAGAAATTAAAATTATTTTCAGAGAGAATAATAAAAAAACAAAATTATTTTCGAAAAATATTGAAGATTTAAGTAAAAATATTGAAGATGTAGTAAAAAGAAATATTTACTTTTCTATAACGTAAAAGTCGATCTTTTTGTTTACATTATAACTTTTATGTTGCCGATATTGAATATTTTAGAATAAATAAATAGCAATTTATTTTTGAAAGAACTTTCGTTTTCTTCATAACCTGAAAAATTAATTATATACTTTTTATAAACGTATCTGAGTTGAATTTAATATTATAGGCGAATATGTTTTAACAATAGGCTTTGTCTTCAGTTTGTGAGTTGGCCAATTAAAAGATTTGATTTTTATCTGATACAACCAATGATAAAATTAGCGGTTAAAAGGTTAATTGATCACTTTAAATTACATTTTTTACTATGTGAATGAATGACGCCTGTGAAATTTCTAGAATTTACGATACACCATTCTTACTAAATTAAACATATGTAAACAAGACATTTATTTTATATAGCATGATGTTTTTATAAACTGTAATACCAATAAGCCAATAATCTTACATTTATTAATTTTACATCCCATAACCAACAATACAACACATGATCTTAGTTTACACAGTGTAATTTAAAAATATACAAAAAAATCAGTCGGAATATATCCGGATTAGAACAGCAGTGGATAAGGTTTCAAACACTACCATCTGGCATTTATTGATTACTAAAGCTTGTATTGGATGGCATATGGGCAAGAGGAATAAAACCTTTCTTAAGGATATCAATTTTTATACATTAGTAAATAAAAAAACTAACAATTATATGCTTAATTATTCAAAACATGATGGTTCAAGACAATCTTTTGATAGTGGTCTAGAGACAATCATTTTTTATTCATAATAGTTATAGCATTATATAATTTTTATGAACTTTATAATAGTAAATAATAAATGTCAGATGATAGTGCTTAAAAAATTCCTGTTCTGCACAGTTCTGTCCAATATCTCCAGACTAGTTGCAAGTGTATGGCTTTTACCAGTGAGAAGCTTTGGATTTTGAAACAGTGTACCTGGCTTTTATTACTTACTAAAATAATAAGAGAAAATTATACTGCTAAAACAGCAATATGTTAGCTAGAGTCATGTGATAGGCATGCAACATTTATTGGTATATGTCATTATATATAATGATCTGCATGTTTTTGTCCAGTGAAAGAGTGATAGGCTCTGAAATTCAAATTCTATAAAGTGAAACTAAAATTTGCCATTCTGGATCTTCAATTTCTTATGTATTTATAAGTTGAAAATCACATGATGATTTTTTTTTGCATATTATCATTATACAAAAAAAAAGCAAATTTTTATTTTTTTCTAATTTTCAATATATATGTAATATTGCATTAATGAAATAGCATAATTTCTCATATACTTTTTTAAGAATGAACATATTTATGACTCCTCCATATTCTCAAATCATTTAAAACATCTGGCAAAAATATAATAAAACATAATATTCTTAATTGTAGTGAGATAAAGCAAATTAACTAAATATATGGCTATTTTTTTTTAAACAATGATCAGAAAAGATGCTGATCTGAAGTCAATAGTAATTTCAACAATGTATTGCAATGAAAATAATATATATTTCTAAATCTTACTTGTAGTGTTCATTAGTAGTGGTAATTAATCTCTTATTACTTAAATTCTTTCATGTAAACATCAGTAACCAATAAATTAAAATCACATTGTAAATATTCAGACTAGTTTCAGGTCATTGGTTATTTTCAATAGACAGCACTGTCAAATACTAATGGTAAATGTATTAATAATGAACTATCACTTTATTTATGTCTTATTAAAATACTTTTTATACAGCTGATAGAAGATATATTTTTAAATATATTATACAGATTAGATTTTATCTTCCATTAGTATTACTGTTTTGTATATAAGTTTAATAGTTAACTCATCAAAAGATTGACATTTTCATAATTCTCTCTGGTGACAATTTTTGTAGATGTAAACATTTTATTTTAGTATTTAAACTTTTATTTTATATTATATTTAAATAATTTGGGATTGATTTATTAGAAGTATAAGTTTACAAGTGAAAAACATCCTAAAAAATCATATTTGAACTTTGTAAAGATATAAAAATATTATAAAATGAAATATTTAATAAGAACAATTATATTTTTACATTGGCTTATTATTATAATATTATTAAAAAAATAAATTAATAAAATTTTTATTGATTGAACTTTATTTTTAAAACATGAATGAATTATTAAGTTATCATAAAGTTATACAATTATGTTCCAAAATTTAAAATTCCATTCATAATTATTAAAATATTACAAAAGTTCTGTACTATTGTGTTTAATCACTAAACATCACATGATCACCATCTCTTATATTAGTACATAATTGTTATTAAACAAGGCAAAACTCTCCATATAGTAGTGCCACGCTGTGTCAACCAGAGTAATCAATGGATGCCAGAAGGCTTGTGCATAAAATTTCTATCTAGTGCCTACTTATCCAATATCCATTGATTACTCTGGTTGGTGCAGAGTGGCACTAGTGTATGGAGAGTTTAGCCTTGTTTAATAACAATTATGTGCTAGTATAAGAGATGGTGATCATGATATTTAGTGGTTTAACACCAATCCTGCCTAATAGGATAGTTGTGGCTATGGTTGTTAAAGAGCCAAAGACACCAAAATGTATGGGTGCTAAACTGAGTTCAGACCCATATGACTATGTAAGCTATTGAGCTTAGATTGAAAATATTATTGTGTTTTCAATTTCATTCTCATAGTTTTATAGTTAAGTAAAGATAAAAGGTGGCTGCTGGAGAGTTGCATTAGATCCTAAGATCTAGGTGCAGTGGATTTTGTGGCAGATAAGGATAGTTCATACAAGCCTATACTAGATCAAACACTTTTCTATCCTTCATTGTAATGAAACAGTGAAAGAGAAGACATTCACTAAGCAAAATAAATAAAAAAAATAGCGCAGGTTTTCTGGTTATACTTCTATCCACTGATCTAAAAGTGAAGTTGTAAGAGCTATATTAAAAACTGGCAACTGAACATCAACAGAGATTGACAAATACTTACAGAATCATTTAAGAAGTGAGAGATTCAATTATAGATTGATCTTGGCTATATGAAATAATAAAGTTTGTCCTGAGGACTGTATTGTAGCAACATTTGTACCAATATCAATAAAGATGTCAGTTAATGTGGTATTTATAGGTCAATATCTTTAATTTCACTTGCTATCATAGTAATGTTAATAATAGTTTTTGATAGAATACAGACAAAAACAGAATGTGAATTTGTACAAGAACAGACAATTTTAGACTGCAATATGAACAAGAGATCAGAAAACTAAACTAAACATTATTTTCAATAAATTAAGAGAAATTTTAACAGCTATTATATCTCTATTTATAGATTAAACTCTGGAAAGCATTGTAGAATATGGAATACTTTCTCAACTTGATACAGTGGATATCTTCCTTGTATAGGAGATGAAAAGTCTATGGGATCATAGCTCACATAAATTCAGATTGGTTTCAAGTATTTATATAATATTGTAGCAGAGGTGACAATGAGAAAAGCTGTAAATGAATATCAGGTTTGACTTTAAACTGAAGGGAAATGACTATGTAATTGTCTATATGCACATAAGATGGTTTTAATTGCAACAACATAGATGGTTTGGTAAATGTAGTAACTAAGTATGGACTAGGGCTAAATACACACAAAACAAGGATGGCATGATTAACTGCAGGAGTAACAGAGATAAAAGTGGATGATCAATTGGATGAAGTTTAAGAGTTTGTCTATTTGGGCTTCAGAACAAATCAAGATGAAAGAATATCAAATAGAGAAAAATGCACAAACACTGTTGACATTGAAGGCATTTATAAAATTAATATCTATAAGGGAAAATAGAGGCAAAAAATATATGATCAAAAATAAAGACTATTGAAAACTTTCATATAATCTATTGAAATATATTGATGTGAGGCATGAGCACAGAAGAACAGGAGAAAACAAAATTTGATGCTTCTGAAATGAGTTGTTAACGGAGGTTGTTTGTCATTCTTTGGACAAATAAGAAAAGCAATAAATGGGTTTTGGAAAAAATAACTTCAAAAAGACAACTATTGGAAATTATAAAACAATGAAAATTATAATATTTACAACATGTGGGAAGGCAGATTAACACACCTGAAAAAGACATAATGTTTGGTATAAAGAATGGATCAAGATAAAGAAAATGATGAAGAATGTCATGGATGGATAACATTACAGAAAGGATGGCATTGAGAATATTAGAGGCATACAGGAAAGCAAAGAAAAGAACAGTCTGAAAGTAATTCATTCATACTGTCATACATTGTCAAATTAATAGAGCAGATAGATAATGATGAAAATCAATAAATGGAATAAATAGGCTGGATATGAGGTAGCTTATAAAAATATAATCATAATTTGAATGTGAATAAATTTTATTCAGATTCACATTGAGATCATGGTCATAGGCAGATCATGCTAACTAGCATAGCAAGGGATATTTGATGTATAATTTTTTTTCTGTATCAGTGAATAAAAAATAATATTCTATTTTAATAGGCTAAGATAAAAATATATCTACTTTTTATTAATATAAAACATAAAGATTAAAAAAATAATATATATCCAGTATCTATACATTCTACCAAACACACATATATATACACACAAATTTATATAATAAATTATTAATTTATATCTGAGCACTTATACTATATATGTGTGTGAAGATGATAGTCTGGACCAACTGATGATTGCTGGTTTAGCATGAAATACGTGTATTGGTGATTTTTTATCTTTTCGGCATATATGTGTTTGGGTGTATCAGTGTTATTAGATAGAGTGGAGAGAGGTGGGTGGTGTGAAAGTCTGTGCTCATATACCCTATATAACATATATATATATAGCCACAGGTATATAACAAGCCTGTGTTTCAGTTATTACATTATAGAGATGTCTGCCCATCCTTGCATATGTATTAAATGGATTATGTCCTGTACATGTGGGGTTCAGATTGACCTTAGGTCAACATGGGTGTGACAATAATCTCGGCCTCAGGGTGGCCTTTGAGCATTCCATCATCAGATTTTCAATTGGATGGACGGTTGAAGAGTTGGAGTGTGGAGTGGATTGAAGCCTGTCCATTAAACTATGAGGCTAGTCTATCTTAATATATATCTGAGCACTTATACTATATATGTGTGTGAAGATGATAGTCTGGACCAACTGATGATTGCTGGTTTAGCATGAAATACGTATATTGGTGATTTTTTATCTTTTCGGCATATATGTGTTTGGGTGTATCAGTGTTATTAGATAGAGTGGAGAGAGGTGGATGGTGTGAAAGTCTGTGCTCATATACCCTATATTACATATATATAGCCACAGGTATATAACAAGCCTGTGTTTCAATTATAATAAATTATCATAAAAAACGAATTTTAATATATATAACTACTTTTAAAATGTTATTAAATTTCATTTTATTAAGAACATTATATAATGAATCCATTTAAAGTTTCTCCTTTTCTCTGATATTTGACCTTATAAATTCTTTTGTAGTGTATTTTCAGTTGTCATAAGCACATTTTCTAAAAGGATTGAAGATAAAATCAAATTTCTTAGCTTTTTTTTTTTTTTTTGCTACACTTTTAGAAGATGTATTGTTAAATAGTTCAAAGAGATTGAGAAAGAATGTTGACTTTTAACAATCTTTTGTTGTGTTTATACGTAAGGGTCATCAAGAATAATAGTAATAATACAATAAAAAAGAAAACAAACAACCTCTTTCTTATTTTCATATGGATACAAATCATTCCTCAGAACATATTCAAAACTGAAGTGCTTCAGTTGTTATGTTTTTTTTTTATTTATTTTCCACGCAGTTTTCACTTATCCGTATTAATTTATTGTTTTTTATTCTAAATAATGATCAAACTTAGATAACATTTTTAAAAATGTTAAATTTATATATATATATGCTATCTCATATGTATGTCTTTACTAAAAAGTTATTTACGGAATATTAATGTATGTCTGTGTAAAATTTAGAGACACGAATTAAAATAAATTAATACATTAAAAAAAAAAAAGAAATTCAGCTATAGAGCATAATTAAAGAATGAGTGTGATTAAATATATTAAACAACCTCTATACTTCGCCATGGGAAAGATGAATAATTCCATATGGATGGATGTTTAAAATTAAAAAAGTGGATATATTAATCTTTAAAGGAGTTTTAAAGTTTATATCTGTACTAGAGATAATCTCTAGTTTAGTAAATGATTAGTAATAATCATTATTGTATTTATCTAAAATGGATGGTGCCAAAGCTGTGAATGGAGTGAGTTTGACGGTTGTAAAAAAAAAATGCAACAAATGTAATTAAACTATGCGCTAACGAATAATACAGCAATTTACGTTTATATTATGAAAAATAAATTATTCTTTTTACAATCTTCAATAATTAATTTTGTTTTTTTAAGTAGCTTTCCTCCAATTCCGAACCAAAATTGATACTTAACAAAGAACAAATATGATATTTATTGCAACACTTTTAAACCGTTTCATGTTAATTAAAAAAAAAAGAATTACGTTAAATCTTATTTTATTGTTAGAATATATAAGATAAATCTTCTTGTGCACGGACTAAAGTAAAATATTAAATTAAAAAAATATCAATACTTTGATCTGACGTGATGCAAAAAAAGCAAAATGAAATAATAGCAAGGATAAACGGATTTCACACAGGTCCAAAAAATACGTTTTATACTCTGCGTGATCAAGGATTTTTAAACTGACAAAAAATTAATTTAAAAAGCATTAATTCACACCATGGCATAGCATATATGTAATACAGTTTTGCAGTAAGTTGGCTAAAATATATGACAGATTTTTAACAGAAGTATCTATCAAAATTAATAACTTCAAAATCTTTTTAAAAGATTTTCTGTTAATATTTAATCATAGCGAGCAATAAACACGTATACAAATGTATATTGAGACTAATATATAAGTAAAGAAAATATGTTATTTATGTATGCTATTTTTCAATTAAAGTTCATCAGGTTTCAAATTATGTTAAAATAAAAATTAGTAATTTATTATTTGAGCTGCATAAGACATTAATTCATACTTGCAGTATGGCATCATTTAATAGTTACATTAAAAAAGGATTATTAATTTGTTAATTATAATAATTTTGTGTATTTTTGTTATAAAAATGAAGATAAAAAAGTTATTGTTTTAAAGATCAATATTTTAAAATGTTATGTGAGGCCACTAAATCTCATGCAACAAGCCAATTAAATGTATGCTTCAGCTTCAGGAAATGTTGCAAAAGTTATCAGATGAAAGTAAGAAAGTAGGACTAAAGGTAAACTAAAAAAGACTAAAGTAATGTTCAATACATTTTCTCAAAAGATGAAAATAAAGATTGACAATGATGAGTTAGAGGAAGTTAACAACTACAAATACCTTGGCCAGATTATCACTATAGATGGAAACATAATGAATTAAATTAATCATAGAATTAAATTTGATTGGAATGCTTTTGGTAGAAAAAAACTTAATAGTGAAAAGAAATATTCCTATGTGTTTAAAAAGAAAGGTTATGTGTTTTACTAGTTCTTACTTAGGGATTTGAAACTTGGACAATTAATAGAAGAACAACACAAAGACTTCAGACCACTAAAAGAAGTATGGAGAGATGCATCTTGGGAATAACAAGAAGATATTGAAAATGCAATATGTGGGTAAGAGAACAAACAGATATTACTGGCATCATTGAAAGAATTAATAGACTGAAGTGGAATTGGACTGGACATATTTCTAGAAGAGATGATAATAGATGGACAATTGAAATATTAAACTGGATTCCAAAAGATTTAAAAGATCCAGAAAGTGACCACATGTGAGATAGATGGATGAAATAAGAAAGGGTGTAGGAGTGATGTGGAGAAGAGAGGTTAGAGATTAAAGAAGATGAATTGAAATTAGAGAGACCTTCATCCTGCAGTAGATTGATAATGGTTGATGATGATAATTAGATAATATAAATAATGTTTAATGCAACTAAAAGTTTTAGTAGAATTATATTAGGTATAGTGTTTTAAAGAATGCTTTCTGTAATAATCAAGATGTTGAGCAGGTCTTTATCAGTCTTATTAATTAAACAAACTCAAATATTATGTATTTGGTACATTCTGCTTTACGAGCATCAAACTTTTTCCACTGACAACTTTGACAAGATGCTCTCTAGATAACTGCATTAATAATTATCATTAATCATTTATTAAACTAGTGATTATCTGCAGCCCAGATGTAAACTTTAAATCTTAGTTAAAGAATAATATATTTGTTTTTAATTAAACACATACACATGGGATAATTCTATTTCATTTAACATTTTTTTAGCTGTAAAATCTTTTATAGATATATTTAATTAGCTCCATTCAACAACACAAAGATATCTTAAAAGTATTTGATGATTTTACAATACTAGAACTTGATAAAATAATATTTAAGATTTTATAGAATTAAATAAAGCTCTGGAGACAACAAGAAAGGCTTTAGATAATTCAGCTTTCATATCTTACAGAAGAAATAACTTCTATAGAAATATCAAAGGTAGATGACTGCAATTATTAATATCTGCTAAAAGCTGAAAGGTTTATTGAAACTGAAGTTTTCTGATAAGCTGATAAACTAATGGAAATACTGGATTGTCAATTGATTAATTACTTTAAAAAAAGATAATTTGCTTAGAAAGTATTTTATAACATATTTAATAAAAGTGGATATTTTGCTAAATGATTATAGTTATAGTGATATAACTAAGGTATATAAAAGGATATACAGTAGACAGTTAAGAAATTTATTAGTAAACCATGAAAATAAAGTAACTGACAATTACTAATCTGAAATGCAGCTGATTCAATCAAGATGATATTTTATTTTCTGTGATTATCATGTTTTATTATTAGAACATGATTTACATTTAATATGGCTGGCAATATATAAGTTCCACAATATTTTAATTATTTTAGTAAGATTCATTGTTAAATTTTACTATAATTCATTTTACAAGTGTGTGATTTTTTGAACACATTCTTTTGATGATATTGTCATTAAATAAACACAATAATTATTATTATTAATTATTTATTAGACTAAATTTAAATTCTAGCCTGAATATAAACTTTAAAATTAATTAAATGTTAATATATGAATTATTAAAAACATGTATGAATATTATTTATTTATTTAACTCCTCTATTTTGACTCGTATATGATACCTTAGATATAGTATAAAACACTCACCTTCACTTAGACTAAAAAGTATCACTAATTTTGGGCTCATGTATGATAGATAAGTTACTCTACAAAGAACATATTAACCCACACAGACTTAAACAAATCCATCTTGGACACTATATATTTTCATGACTTTATGTGTATGTTTTTAAGATGAATGAAGATTAAAAGTGTTATTTAAAAGATATTGTTTTACAGATAAAAAAATGTTGGTTTATATTCATTCTGGCTGGTATGAAATGTAGGATCTATGAGCATTCACATTAAGTATGTGATCAAATTTCAGAATTTTAGCCTCTTACTTAAATAACCTTTTTTCTTTTAAGAGTGTAATTTTTTTTTACTTGAAAGAATTTAATTAATTTAAATGTACTAATCTGGAATGAAAGATACAACATATACTACTATTATTCTTTTTACACAATATTGATAACTTTAAATAATAACACAATAACAAAATCAATAGTAATAATGCTTATTAATGTACAAACATACATTGCAAATGATAGAACAAAAAATGTTTGCACCAAATAGTTATTGCAGTTTAATAGCTGATAGTTTGTTTTTTGAAACAATAAGTATGTCAATTTTTTAAACAATCTGAACTGAAATGGATATGTAATTCACTTTTTATTCTAAATATTCAATTTGAGAATTCTATATAATAACCAGACATATCTATCTTTCATCATTTTTTTGCAATATTATCATGTTTTAAGACTACTATTAAACATATTATTTAAATTTATAAATATTTTTCTAAATGATATCAATTTTTTTTTG
This sequence comes from Epiperipatus broadwayi, assembly GCA_028023455.1. Taxonomy (NCBI): domain Eukaryota; kingdom Metazoa; phylum Onychophora; class Udeonychophora; order Euonychophora; family Peripatidae; genus Epiperipatus; species Epiperipatus broadwayi. Next base: position 3,879,018 of record JAQFVV010000012.1, on the reverse strand, counting down.
GAAGATATGCTGAATATTTGGATTCATATTAATATGCAAAAAAGTATCAGAATTCCATATAAAAGATACATAATGAAGTAGTGGAGTCATTAAATTACAGATAATATAAATATGAAACTAAACTATAACTATCCTTAAAATAGATGCCAATAAACATCACATGATCACCATTTCTTATACTTTCTCTTAGCTGTTATTAAAGCAGGCAAAACTCTCTATATGTATTGCCACTCAGTGCAAGCCAGAGTAATCAATGGATGCCAGAAGGCTTGCATATAAAATCCCCATCTAGTGCCTACTCAGCCAATATCCCAAGACTAGTTTCTAGCTTGTGGCTTTCATCAGTGAGGAGCCTTGAATCTGAGAATACTGCATCTAGATCTTAGAATAATTAATGGAGATAAAAGGTTCTGCTGGAGGGTTGCATTAGATCCTAAGATCTAGGTGCAGTGCTCTCAGATCCAAGGCTCCTCAAGCCAGAAACTAGTCTGGGGATATTGGATGAGTAGACACTAAATGGGGATTTTATGCACATGCCTTCTGGCATCCATTGATTACTCTGGCTTGCAATGAGAGTTTTGCCTGTCTTAAAATAGATGCTAGTATTTTACAGATTTTCATTACTTGATAATATATCGAAAAAAAATCATTACTAGAAAATTATTCCCAAGTCTTTATAAACAACATGGAAGGGAATAGACTCAATATATATTGTGTAATCATATACATTTTTATTTAATTTCCTAGAAAAAGTTACAGTTTTATATTTTTCAGTATTTATAATCAAATTATTAAGCCAATAAACATCACATGACTACCACTTCTTATGCTTGTGTATAACTGTAATCAATTGATTACTCTAGCTTGCAGTGTGTGGCAATATGTATAGTGAGTTTTGTCTGTTTTAATCAAATTATTTTTAATAGAAAAGTATAGAAGCTAATTATAATATTTTGCAATCTTAAATGGTCTAAGAAATTAGATACTATATTCAAATTTTTATATCATCAACAACCCTGTGCAGTTTGGCACAGTTAATAAAGCGTCTGACTTGGAAACAGAAGGTTCCAGAAATGATTCTGGTATTCACAGGTCTGATGCTCAAATTTTTTATGAACTTCCAAATAATAAAGCAACATGCATTTTTTATTTTATATCATTAACATAGCAAAATATATTTTTTACTATGGAAATGATAACAACAACTTTAATAATAATAATAATAGTAGTAGTAGTAGTAGTAGTAGTAGTAGTAGTAGTAGTAGTAGTAGTAGTAGTAGTAGTAGTAGTAGTAGTAGTAGTAGTAGTAGTAATAATAATAATAATAATAATAATAATAATAATAATAATAATAATAATAATAATAATAATAATAATAGTAATAATAATAATAATAATAATAATAATAATAATAATAATAATAATAATAATAATAATAATTTAATTTAATTTAATTTAATTTAGTACATTTAATAGATTTTACATCCAAACAAAAAAATACACAGCTAATCTAGTTCACAAAGCATTTGCAGAGTTTTTTGCACAGTAGTCCTAAATGTTCTATCATCTGTTTCAAATATATTAACAGCATTAAAGAATTTATTGTACAATCTAGGTAATCTTATTTATGCTGAATTTTTTAATGTTTCACTTTTAAATTTTGGAATATTATACATATTTTTTGATCTCGTATCCTTTATCTTTAGCTTAAATGATAATGTTGTTTGGCAACTTCTCACATCCATTATACCTGATGTAATTTTTTTTAAATACTTTATATCAGTATAGATTCGTCTTTTGTAGAGTGCATTGTTGTCACATATTATTTCTGATTTAATGTATCTGAAAATTTTTTTATAAACCTTTTCCAGTGCTAATCTATTATTTAATTTATATGAGTTCCAGATCAAAGATCCATAATTTAAAATAGGTAAGACCAATGTATGAAACAAATACACACATGTATTTCTCTTAAACATTTTACAGTTTCTGAGAATTAAACCCATTATTTTATAACTTTTTGTAATAATATTTTGAATATTATTATTAAATGTTCCATTATTATTAAAAATAATACTTAAATCTTTATGATCTTCTTTTCTTAAAATACTTTTTGAGTTTAGTGTATAATTAAACAGACTTGTAGTTGATTTTTTAGAAAATGATATGACACAACATTTTTCAATGTTAATTTCCATATAGTTTTCCACACACCAATCCTGAAAATTCTTGATATCAGACTGCAAAATCTTCTGATCATCAAAATTCTTAATAGTTTTATATAGTTTAATATCATCTGCAAAGCTGAGAATGTCAGAACCACTTACACACTGCTCTATATCCAAAAAATAAACTGAAAAAAGCAGTGGTCCAAGTATACTTCCTTGAGGCACTCCAGCATTACTAAAATATGTGTATGATTTTGAAGACTCAAAAGATACAAAATTAGGTCTATTTAAGACAAAAGATACAAACCACTGCAAAAGTTCACAACTAAAACCAATCTTGTGCAACTTACTAATCAATCTAGAGTGATCTACTCGGTCAAATGCTTTGCTTAAATCAAAATAAATCACATCTAGTTGTAATTTGTTATCAATTGCATTTGCAATAGCATCTTGAATATGTATCAAATTAGTCTCAACAGATCTACCTGGGATAAAACCATGTTGTGTTTTAGATAAAGATTTACATACTTTATCTATTATCTTGTTATACATACATTTTTCAAAGATTTTTCCAGATATACATAATAATGAAATAGGTCTATAATTACTAACATCATTTGATTTGACTTTTGGTATTGTTATAACTTTTGCAACTTTCCAAGAATCAGGAAAAATACCATGCTGCAAAGAAATATTAAAAATATAACAAAGCACTGGAGCTAGCAGTTCAGCACACCCTTTATAAATAAAAACAGGTAGCATATCATATCCATAACTTTTTTTATTTTTAAGCTGTTTTATTGCTAATAAAATGTCATTACATTTTAATGAGTCAATAACTATTAAATCATTACTTTTAAAAGCAAATTTAACTATATATGATTTAGATGGCACATTTTTCTCTGTACATGATGAGAAATAGTTGGCAAAAACATCAGCTGTAAGACTTTCATTGTCAATTGACATTTTATTTTTTACACCAGAATGCTTTTTAATAAATGACCAAAAGTAATTTGAATTGCACTTTATATTGTCCTCTAGTTTCATAATATATTTTTTGAAATCAATTTTTTCTATCGTTTTAAATAATCTTCTAAAATTTATAAAGTTATTATAACATATTATTGATCCTGATTTCTTAAACAACTTATGATGCTTATGTTTTCTTTTGTAAATGCAAATCAATTCTTAGAGAACCAAGGAGGATATTTTTAGATGATTCATAGCATAATGGTATTCTATTATTTAAAAGGTTTTGCATAATTTTTTGAAACAGATGTACTGCCTCATTTACATTTGTGGAACAATATAATAATAATAATAATAATAATAATAATAATAATAATAATAATAATAATAATAATAATAACAACAGCAGCAGCAGCAACAACAACAACAACAACAACAACAATAATAATAATAATAATAATAATAATAATAATAATAATAATAATAATAATAAAAATAATAATAATAATGATGATAATGATGATGATGATGATATGTTTAACTCTCTAGAACACAATGTGATATTCTAACACACAATTGGAAATTTCAGTACAAATGTTGCCTTCAAATACAAAGGTAATACTTTTTTTTTCAGCTGAGATCAATAATATAAAAATAGAGCTTACCATTGCCTTAGATTGCAGAGAGCATTTTATAATGTATTAATTTTCCAGTTTAAAATCAGGTTCATAAGAAGTTCAAGCCTTAATTTAAACAGAAATAAAAGTTGATTTATTTCAACTACTTAACAAGCCTGAGCAACGAATGCCAAATTAAAGTTAAAACTAATAATAATTTATTAAATATTTATTTTTATCATATTATTCAATTTTTAATTAATTTTCACATTTTATTTACACTTCATAAATACTTTAAAATAACTTTTAAAAATCACATTTCAATATTTATTATCATTTCTACTTTTATTTTAAACAAAACATATTTATTCTCAACATAAAATACAAATCTAATTTCATCTATTATATTTATATTTTAAACGGTCGTGGTTTGCAGACTGTACTGTCGCCACTAGAGGCGCTGTTTCTATGTTTTCACACAGAACATACAGGGTAGGGGCCTCAAAAGCAGACGACGCTTTTTCTGCCGATAGGTGGCGCTGTTCACCATGCGTACGCACAGGAACTTTCCACAAGCTGGCTGGCAGCTTGCGTCATCTGCTACCAAGAACCTAGGTGGCGCTGATTGCCGTAAACACATCGAGTTTATGTGTCATCTGCTATCAGAAACTACCAAGATTCTAGCCCACTACGCGGCGCTGTTTCTCCACGTTACACACGGTAAAAACAGCAACCTCTAAATGCTTCATTGCTAACGTTTATGAACATAGTACTTAAAACATTCAGGGCCTATAATGTACAGGGGTGAATAATTTATAAAGTCATAACTATTTAAATATACGGTCAAATGTAATAATTTTACATTCTATTTCACCATTTCATGAATCGATGTATTTTTAAAGTATGACTTTGTAAAAAGCGATCTGTTTTTTTAATTATTTACTCTAAAAGTGTTTTTTTTTTTTTTTTTTTGTAAATAAAACAAAACGTGATTTTCGGGTGTTTTTTTTTTTTTTTTTAAAAAAAAAAAAAGCTAATTTTTTTCCCTACGGCAGTATATCGTTCAAAAATATATTATTTTAAAAGATTATTGTTTGTAAAACTTTTTTTTTACACTTTCAATTAATATTTTCAATAAATTTTAAAGTAATATAAATTATATTTCGGTTTATAGATTACTATTTCGAAAAATAAAGTGTTATTTGCGTGCTGGAAATACCGTGTGCTTGTTACTCGCGAGCAATAATTCGAAGATATGTTTATCAAAACTTCCTCTCACAATAATATTAAAGGCATAAATATTTATTGAAATTGTATTTAAAATTTTAGAATCATTTTAATAACTAAAAATATCATATACTCACAAGGAAATTTCAAAATAATAGGTTTAATATGTGCCGTATGAGAAAAGTAAGAGTCAGAAAAAAAAAGATTTAGAGCAAAATATATATACATTTAATATCTTTATTGATGGTTGGAATTTAAAAAGTTTCTTTCAAAACTGATGCTCATGTTAGGCTTGTATACTGTTAAAATTAAAACTATTCGTCCTCATAAATAATTTGGAAGACATTGCCTGTCAAAATTGGATAATCATTGAAAATTATATATGATCTTAATAGCCTAAAATTCAGAAGCCTGATAGTACTGTCTTTGCCAGTGCACTGTTTCTTTCTTTCATTATTGATACATAAGTAAGAACAGGTAAAACACATTTATTAAAAATCTTCCTTTACAGACACGTAGATATATTTCCTTTTAGTATCAAGTTATTTCTACCAAAAGCACTCCAACCAAGTTTAATCCTATGATTAATTTCATCCATTATGTTTCCATATGTATTAATAATCTGACCAAGTTGTTTGTAACTGTTAACTTCTTCTAATTCATCATAATCAATCTTTATTTTCATATTTTGAGAAAATCCATTAAACTTTACTTTAGTCTTTTAACATTTATCTTTAGTCCTACTTTCATCTGATAACTCCTGCAACATTTCCTGCAGCTCTGAAGCATAAGTTGCAAAAACAACTACATCATCTGCAAAATCTAAATGACTTAAATAATCTCCATTTACTTTCACTCCTATAGCTTCCCATTTTAATCCACAAAATATTTCTTGCAGCACTGCTGTAAAAAGTTTTGGAGATATGGAGTTACCTTGTCTTACACCCTTCTCAATGTTGACTTTAATAATCTTTGTTAAAAAATAAATTTACTGATAAAGATTTCATAAGTTTTCCAATCAGCTTCTAAAAGCTTATAACTAAATCCTCTCATTCATTCCCAGACAGAATTATTTAGACTGCAAGTGAGACTTTGTTAAGAGAAAGCAAAATTACGCTGGAAAATGAGACACCAACAATACTAATCTAATATCACTTATGTTGAGAGAAAAATCTATTAAATCTTAAACTAGACAAATCTATAAGCATTCTTCCTGCTAGCAAGAGCAATGTAACATTTGTAAATGGATAATAGTAATTATGATACAATAAGAGCTTCTCCCAACAGACTAAAAGTCCCATACTAGCTATGAATCACAACTGTAAATATTATTCAGAAAGCATCCCTGATCACAACTATTTCAATGATTCAGAAAAAATTAGATTGACATATTTTGGCAAAAATTCCACATCTTTGTGGTCATCTAAAATCAATAAAGGCCAGGTTCCATTAAGATCTATTGTTAATTCTGAAAACTCACTATATCAAAAATTCTAATGTGCTTAGTCCTTTGGCATAGAAGAGACAGTTCTATGTTAGAGATTCTAAGAAAATTGTAGAATTAATCAACATGAAAAGTGAAAGAACTAACATATTGGGAAATTTTGATGTGAAAAACTTAATCACAAAAGTACTCTGTGATAAAGCATTATCTAATGTAAAAAAAAAGATTAAATACCAATAGTAGTGTACAAACCAGAATAATTCTTCCAATTGATAGTTTATTACACTTAACATTCTGCACAGCATACTATTATTATATAATATAGAATTCTTCCAACAAAATCAAAAGATGCTTTTTGATTCCTTATTGCTATCTCTGATCAGCAATATTTACATGGAAGAACTTGAAACTACAACCATAAATAAAATTCTATCTACAATTAAAGTCTGGCTTTTCTATGGCCATACGGTAAAGCATTTCTACAAACATTCTGGATACTATCAATAATTATGTTCTTTTAATTAAGTTCACAATAGAATTAAAACAAGAACAGACATTACAGTTCTTAATTTTCTTTTGACAAGATTCCCTCATAGCAAAATCAAAATTACAATCAACAGAAAACTCACACACTCTAATCAGAATAAAAATTCTTATTCAGAAACCAATAACTTGGAAAAAGAAAAATCATAAAGCATAAACTCTCATGAAAAATACTTATCCATCAGCTATCATTATGAAATAGTCAATTAAAAGAAACACCATAAAAACAATTATAGGTATTAAAGCATATCCATAGATATTAGTAATTGCAGCTAAACTAAAGTAAATCTGTGATCAGTATATTAAGATTCCTTTCCAAAGTCATAAGTGCCCTATGAAAAAGTCTAACTTCTATAAAACACAAACTGCAAATATTGAAAAACAAAAACTGCATCTATGAAATACCATGTGAATATGGAAGAACATATATGGCTGAAATCATCTGACTCATTTCAAAATACGTAATTAAAAGAACAAAAAGTAATGATTAAAAAGAAAAACCAAATGGACCTAAAATACATTGGACAAGAAAAATAACAGGCAGAAAGTAAAAAGTAAAATTTGTATAAACCATTCACATTTATAGTAGATAACTTTATAAATCAGTCTAATGTAAATAATTCATAATATTTCAAAACTCATTAACCTTGCCCTTAAAAAAACTGGAGAAACCAAGAGAATCTTCATAAATAAATATATAAAATTTCTAGTGACTTGGTTTTTCAGAATAGCCTAATTAGTAAGAGCAAGCATTATCTTAAATTCACAAAACTAAAATCGAAGGTTCAATTTCCATGCTAGTACTTTCACTGGTAAGGCCAGCAACATTTGAAGAAGAGATGAGTAAAAAAGAGCACTCAAAATGTTGTAATAAATTAATCTGTATGCTTTGCTAACAGTTGAATGTATTTAAAAGTTTAAATAAAGTTAGATATCTTTTAAAAATATTTCATAATTATTAACAGATGATGGAAATAGTTCAATATATAATTACAGGTAAAATCCCTATCATCACAAATTTTCAGATAAACATTTCCTGTTTTCAAGTCAATATGTATAATGCTTGGGACTGTTTTTGTTTCTCCAGAATAGTCTAAAGACTTATTTGAATTGAAACACCTAATGTAGTAAGGAATTTGACTGCAATGGTATGTTGACTAGATATTTTGAGGTTTTATTAATCAACTATCTGGCTGGGGGATTTAACTATTAATGGGATGTTGTTTATACATGTATATCATATTTTGAAATTCTGAAAAAGCTAAAATCAGTAACTTTTCCTAAATTCATTTATTTTTGTTTTTATAGAATATTTGCTTATCAATAGTTGTTCTTTATTAAGATTAAAACTGCAAAATTTTTATATGTTCATTCATCACTTGTATTATTCACCTCCAAATCATAAGTCTTTGACTTAGTAAATGAGACTTATGCAAAGCATTACAATCAGAATGGCATTGCTTTGGGTGAGATGAAAATCTATCAGAAGATAAGTCTGTTTTGTAGCAGTCAAGATAATTTCAGGTCTAATGATGTATATTAAAATCACTGTTATTAAAAAGCTAGTAATTGTATTTGAGTTGACCGAATGCCAGACCATTGATTCTCCCTCCCCCAACACAAATATTAATTTCTTGAATATTTAGCACTGCACATCGTGCTCTTGATTGAATGCCTCCAGTAGTTAAGTGACCAAATTTATTTACAAAAAAAAAAAAAAAAACCACTTTTAGAGTAAATAATTAAAAAAACAGATCGCTTTTTACAAAGTCATACTTTAAAAATACATCGATTCATGAAATGGTGAAATAGAATGTAAAATTATTACGTTTGACCGTATATTTAAATAGTTATGACTTTATAAATTATTCACCCCTGTACATTATAGGCCCTGAATGTTTTAAGTACTATGTTCATAAACGTTAGCAATGAGGCATTTAGAGGTTGCTGTTTTTACCGTGTGTAACGTGGAGAAACAGCGCCGCGTAGTGGGCTAGAATCTTGGTAGTTTCTGATAGCAGACGACACATAAGCTCGATGTGTTTACGGCAATCAGTGCCACCTAGGTTCTTGGTAGCAGACGACGCAAGCTGCCAGCCAGCTTGTGGAAAGTTCCTGTGCATACGCATGATGAACAGCGCCACCTATCGGCAGAAAAAGCGTCGTCTGCTTTTGAGGCCCCTACCCTGTATGTTCTGTGTGAAAACACAGAAACAGCGCCTCTAGCGGCGACAGTACAGTCTGCAAACCACGACCTTTTAAACTTAATCTAATATTTATAACAAATGACATTATTTTATTTTCAAGAACAGGTGTGAATATTATACATCACATGATATATAAAACAAATGAGATGCTGATAATTTAAAGGAAACTAAAATAAATAATTTAATTTATAAAATATTACATAAATCAATATTATAACACAATTTTAAAATAATTATTTTGATATTATAAGATCAAAATATACTTTTTTCCTACATTATTATTTTTAAATAAAGGATTTTAAAATACAACTATTAAACACACTTATTAATATTAAACAATCTATTCATTCAAATTTAAAGCATTACTTTTAAAATTTCACATAATCATTTACTTATAAGACTTATTAAATCAATATTTATTCTGGCTAGTTCTTCCAACCATACAATCTTATAATGATTTTTAGCTAACTACTTTCTTACCAATACAAACACAATTACATCAATTATTTTACTTGCCTTAACTACATTATTCAAAGATCATCAACACATAACATACATCATCTTTTACTTAACTTTAAAATTTAAAATTTCTAATAAATTGTTAGAAATAAACCATTCTAACCTAAACAAAAGGGTACAATATATATATATCGTACCATTTATTTATATATATGGTACAAATTACTATTTAATACTGTGTATCATTTAAATAAAAAAAGAGAGAACCTGAACTTTAATTTTTTTTTGTAATGTTGTTTTAAAAAAAACATACAGTGAAAGTTTAATTTTTCTTTTTTTATATATATAATTTAATTAAAATAAATTTAATATTGAAAAGAGCATACTGAATGATTGATTCAAATAGTAAAAGAAAATGTCAAAGGTAAAAGATTGCTATTAGAAACAACTTTCTGATAGTAATTAAAAATGGCAGAAATTCATAACGAGAAAAGAGACTTTGTAATAAAAAAATGAGAAATAATGTAAAAGTTTATAAAATAGAACAAAAGGTAAAAAGGAATATGTGCAGAACTTCGAAAAAGAATCTGGGGATAAAAAAAAAGCCATCAGGTTTGAAAAAAGTATTTTGTCTTGTTGTTCCAGAGAGTGTTGAGCAATTTGAAGTGCTTTGTATTTATATATATATATATATATATATATAAAATATTAATAAAATGTGTCCACTTAGATACGAACTGAAATCACTTGCCATGAGTGAGTAGAAGTCTATCATTTGCCAACACTTTCTCTTAAGAAAAGTCACCTAGATCACCGTCTGACTCTACCTAAATTTGATTGGAGATTTGGAAGGAGTAAAACTAAAAAAAAACTACTGCAGATTACCCACTGACTGAATTGGACATTGGAGGATCAATGATCTACTTAAATATCAATTTACCGTAAGTTAATGGCCATAACTTTCACATAAAGCTTTATGAATAGAGATTTGAATGAAATGTTATCCCATAATTTTTTGAGCTAAAGATTTGCGAACTGAGAAGTGAATGAAACTGTTACCATGGAAAAATAAGACACAAACTAGTTATTACTTCAATATTTGAATCAAATTATTAAATTCATATGCACAATATTTTCCAATATTATAAGTTTTTCTTAATTATAAATATTAAATGTTTGACAGGCTAGAATAAATCTTTATTATTAACACTGCCATTTCATTGTATGTGTATAAAATTAATGTTATTATATTTAAGTTTTATATTTAGTTATTTAAATTCAAATTAGTGTACAAATTACCTTTGCTACATAGATTTATTTTTCTTAATTAAGTAAAAGGGAAATATCTTCTCCTACTTAATGGGAGTTTTAATCCCGATCGTGTAATTATTACTTTACAAGTTACAATATGTTTGATGCAGAATCAGTGGGTCTAATGACTCTGGCACCCTCTTTTATAAATTAAAAACTGATTCAGCTCACAATTGTACTCGGTAATAATTTTAGGCTGAGTTGATCAGGAAAGATAGTTATGTTTTTAGAATAATAATTAAACCTTATTTTTTTTTAATTAAAATAAATGAAACATTTATTTTTCTTTTACATAACTTGATCAACTCGTGCATTTATAATGCATATAGAAACCTAGAAATACATAAAACGTATAATGACGACCCAACTCGGGCTTACGAAAAAAAAAACCACGACCTGAGAATATTTAAAAACAGCATAAAATTGAGAATTTAATGTCCATAGCCAGAAAATAAATATGACCACAAATAGTGCGCAAGTGTAAAAAGTTATTGCGTATGATTATGAAAGTTTTTTTTAAGAATATAAGATTTTAAATAAGTTTATATTGAAACAAAATAACGGATTAATTAAATAATAAATAAAATCGATCAAAGGCTAGTAATGACAGTAAAGGTAGAGAGGGATGGGACATTATAGGGTGATAAAAGAGAGGGGTGTCGGTGAACGAATTTATTAGCAAAGCAAAATAAAATATTGAATATATGTCTTAACAATTGATGAAGTTAAGATTTTGTTTACTATAGCAAAAATAAACAATACGACCATATATGAAATTGAGAAGTAGTAAAAATATACACAATATGGCAGAAGGCGAGAAAGAATTGAAAGAGGGTGTGGAACAATTCATAAGAAAACTATTACATGAATTCAAAATGGAATTCAAAGAAGATATAAAGAAAGAAATGACAGAGATGGTCAGAGAATTAAAAGAAGAAAATAATAACCAGTAAAAAAGAGTAAAAAACGAAAAAATAAAATGATCAGTAGAACAACAGAAGAAAAGAGGATAGATAATCTTATTTGTGAGTGGGCCGACAAATCGATTAAGTACACATCTTAAGAATGCCCAAAGGTTTTGCAAATAAATGATATCAAGGTAGAGACATTGTGGGATTCTGGCAGCCAGATATCAGTAATGTCAGAAACAACATATAAACGCATGCAGAGCCAAGCCATAGAGATACCAACTCTACCAGTGAAAAGCACGCAAATAACATTGGCAAATAACAAAAAGGCACATTTGAACTCGAAACAAGTTTGGGTGCAAATTAAAATAGGGGATAAAATTATGCCTTACACACTATTAATTCTAAAAGGGTTGGTACATGAAACCATATTGGGGTCAGATTTTATGCACAAAACTGGGTGTATGATCAATTATAAAGATGAAAAGATTATTTGTGAAGGGGAAAACATGGAGTTTGGGTCACGGATGAGAATGAACCAGAAAAACGTATGTAATATGGAGGTTGAGATAGAACAGCCTTCAATAGTGGCACAGATTGATGAGATAATAAATGAAGTGAAGGAAGAATGAAAAGAGGACCTAAAAGAAGTTCTAATTGAATTTTTCAGATAAACCCAGGGTTATTAAAGGGTATGAGTACAGGATCAAGGTCACTGACAATACACCATACCAGGCAAGATCATACCCAGTGCCACACCAACATAGAGCTGAGGTAGAGAGATAATTAGCTGAAATGGAGGAGTGGGATATTATCACTAAGGGTTCATCAGCATATAACCCATTGGTGGTTGTAAAATAAAGATGGAGCCATAAGACTGTGTTTGGATGCCAGGCAATTGAACAAGATTACATGGCCAGATCAAAATGTTCCACCTCCAATTAATGAGTTGCAAAATAAATTTCAGGGAAAAAAGACATTTTCCACATTAGATCTGACTGCCAGCTATTGGCAGATCAAGTTACACCCTGCTGACTGGAAGTACATGACATTTCAATATAATGGTATATCGTACCAATTTAACATAATGCCTTTCGGTCTCGAGAATAGTGGAGCAGACCTGCTAAAATTTCTTGATCATGTGCTGTCCCCTGAGATCAAAAAGTTAATCACTATTTAAATGAATGATGTGATTATTGCATCCAATAACTCTCCGAAGCACTTACAGCGCCTCAAGTTGTTTCTACAAGAGTGCAATATGATGGATATTCACATTAATTTACAAAAAAGCTATTTAGCAGTGGAAGAAGTGAAATTTCTTAGGGCACTTAATTAATGTTAATGGAATCAGACCCCACTCAGACAAAATCCAGGCAATACAAGATTCCCCAGCCCCTCGAACACCAAAACAGGTGAGATCATTTTTGGGGCCGTGTAATTTCTACAATAAATTTTACAAAAACTTTGCTTCAGACATGGAGCCTCTGCTGAAATTATTACATAAGGAAACATAATGGAAATGGATGGAAGAGCACGAGACCAATTTTAGGATTATTAAAGAGAAATCACTTAGCCAAGTGATGTTGGTTTATCCTGATCTAAGGAAACCGTTTATTGTTCAGGTAGACAGTAGTGGGTATGGGTTAGGTGCAGCTCTTATGGAAGCTCAAGAGGATGGTATTTTGGGCATAATTTATTTTGTCAGCAGACCATTGAGAGGTGCAGAGATTATATTGCTGTGTAACAGAGAAAGAGGTCTTGGCTGTGGTGTGGGCATTTCAGAAGTTCCACCAATTCTTGATAGGATCAGAAACGATTGTAAGGACAGATCATAAGAGCCTGAAATTCTTAAACCACAGTTATCTAACAAATAGTACTTTAATTTTAATCCAATGGAGCCTTTTTCTCCAGGAGTTCAATTATTCTATCCAGTATTGTAAGGGCACTGAAAATGTGGCAGCTGACACATTGAGCTGGAATATTGTTCCTGATACCCAGGACCATCTGCATATGGAAGATATCTGTTTGGCAAGTGTAGAATTAGAAACAGACACTGTAGTAGATGAAGGATTGAGACACTTAGGAAAGTTACAGTGGCAAAGCCCTATCTGCAAGAAAATTATTGACCAACTAGAAGACAAAGATGAAATGGGAGAAACAGCAGACATTAATGCTGGTGAGCGATACTGCCTGAAAAAAGGGATCCTGTGATATATCACTGACCTGCAAAAGGATCAGTGGAAAATGATTATACAAGAGAGTTTACAGGGAGGACTTATTGAGTACACCCATCATTTGTATGGGCATTGTGGTGTAAATAAAGTGGAAGGCTTATTGAGGACATGGTTCCATTGGCCGAATATGAGAGCACGGGTCACTAGGATAGTAAGCTCATGTGAAATGTGTCAGAAGACAAAACCAGCAAACAAGTCATATCAAGGTCCATTGAATCCTATCATCCCTAAAGAACCCAATGATCTGGTGGCTATTGATTTCTATGGACCATTGCCAGCTTTTGGAAAAATGAAATATCTACTAGTAGTATATGGTCTTTTTTCAAAATGGATGTTGGCATATCCAGTGACCCAGGCCAATACTAGGAATGCCATACAAGTCCTTGAGGTATGATATTTTAAAAGGGTAGGCAAACCAAAAGCTATTTGGTCAGACAATGATACACCTTTCACATCTTATGATTGGCAACAGTGGATAGAGAGGATGGAGGTAAAACACATATTGTCATGCATATGAAATCCGCAATCCAATTCTTGCAAGCGAGTGATGAGAGAGTTTGGATGTCTCTTCAGAGTATATACTGCATCCAACCATAGAGTATGGGTGAAACACCTCCCAAGGGTGTTAAATTTCATAAATTGGACTCATAATGAATCTATCAGATTTGTACCTGTAAGGCTTCAATTCGGACAAAGAGTACCTCGATTGTATAAATCCACATTACCTGCTAGTCCAGAAAACATTGATAAAGGGAGAGATCATGAAGAAGCAAGAAAAAATTGGAACACTATGCCAACCTCTGGACCTGGAAGAAAGGAGGCCTGACTGATAAGTTTAAAACAGGAAATTCAGAATGGGTCAAAACAAACCCTGTGAGCCAAACTGGGAAGCATATTTTTAAAAAGTTTCAAAATTTGTATGAAGGACCTTACCAAATCAGCTAATGAAATGGTCCAAATGCTTTCACTTTAGAGAATGGTGAAGGAGAAAGGGGTACCTATAATACTAGGTTACTGAAACCGTATAAGACTAGGATGTGGGTTAGAAGTACTCCATAAAAACTTATTAAGAATAAAATTAGTTCAAACCTCTCCTTTTATTCTTGTTCCCCTGCCCCAGTGGTATTGTACCATTTATTTATATATGTGATACAAATTACTATTTGATATTGTGTATCATTTTTTAAAAAAAGAGAGAACCCGATCTTTAATTTTTTTTGTAATATAATGTTGTTTTAAGAAAAACGTACAGTGAAAGTTTAATTTTTCTCTTTTTATATATATAAGTTAACTAAAATAAATTCAATATTGGAAAGTGCATACTGAATGATTGATTCAAATAGTGAAAGGAAATTTCAAAGGTAAAAGATTGCTATCAGAAACATCTTTCTGATAGAAATTAAAAATGGCAGAAATTCATAACGAGAAAAGAGACTTTGTAATAAAAAAGTGAGAAATAATGTAGAAGTTTATAAAATAGAACAAAGGTAAAAAGGAATATGTGCAGAACTTCTAAAAATAATCTGGGGATATAAAAGGAGCTGACAGGTTTGAAAAGAATCTTTTGTCTTGTTGTTCCAGAGAGTGTTGAGCAATTTGAAGTGCTTCATATTTTTTTTATAAAAAAAATATTAATAAAATGTGTCCACTTAGATACAAACTGAAATTGCTCACCATGAGTGAGTAGAACTCTATCATTTTCCAACACTTGCTCTTGAGAAAAGTCACCTAGATTACCGTCTGACTCTACCTAAATTTGATCGAAAATTTGGAAGGAGTCAAACTAAAAAAAAACTATTGCAGATTACCCATTGACTGAATTGAAAAAAAAACTATTGCAGATTACCCACTGACTGAATTGGATGTCGGAGGATCAATGACCTACTTAAATATCAACTTACCAGTAAGTTAATGGACGTAACTTTTACATAAATCTTTATGAATAGAGATTTGAATGAAACGTTATCCCATAATTTTTTGATCTAAAGATTTGCGAACTGAGAAGTGAATGAAACTTTTACCATGGAAAAATAAGACACAAACTAGTTATTACTTTAATATTTGAATCAAATTATTAAATTCATATACACAATATTTTCCAGTATTATAATTTTTTCTTAATTATAAATATTAAATGTTTGACGGGCTAGAATAAATCTTTATTATAATTTTTTCTTAATTATAAATATTAAATGTTTGACGGGCTAGAATAAATCTTTATTATTAACACTGCCATTTCATTGTACGTGTATAAAATTAATGTTATTATATTTAAGTTTTATATTTAGTTATTTCAATTCAAATTAGTCTACAAATTACCTTTGCTAAGTAGATTTATTTTTCTTAATTAAATAAAAGGGAAATATTTTCTCCTACTTAACAGCAATTTTAATCCCGATTGTATAATTATTACTTTATGAGTTACAATATGTTTGACGCAGAATCAGTGGGTCTAATGACTCTGGCGCCCTCTTTTATAAATTAAAAACTGATTCAGCTCACAATTGTACTCGGTAATAATTTTAGGCTGAGTTGATCAGGAAAGATAATTATGTTTGTAGAATAATAATGAAACCTTCTTTTTTTTGTAATTAAAATAAATGAAACATTTATTTTTCTTTTACATAACTTGATCAACTCACGCATTTATAATGTGTATAGAGGCCTAGAAATATGTAAAATGTTATAATATATCTATATATTCTTTTTTTCTTTAGCCTTTATCCATGGAAAGAATGTGAGCTGAAATAAGGGGCATTAATTTTGTACAATTAAATTATATAAGTATGATTTATAACATATATATGTACTTATTATATAGTATAGGTTTATTAAATAAAATCTATATTGGAAATTATATCTAGGTAAAGATCATATAAATTGTTAATTTTTTTTTTAGTATTACTAATGTATACATTTTAAGTTAGATAGAACTGATAATTTTTCTGATCATGAAATACATTTAAAGGGTAAATTTACTTTCAGAATTTTTTTTGAATAATATATATATATATATATATATATATCAAAAAAAATATCTAGGATTATATCTATATATATATATATATATATATATATATATATAAAATCCTAGAGACCTAAAGAGTCACTTCCAAATGTATACTACAAACAAATATTATTTAAAGTTGTTGTAGTATTATTTATTAGATCCCTATTAAATGTTCTAAATTTAAGCATTGTCTAAGTTTGTAATGGTGCTCTTGTCACTGAATAAATGAAGTACTATGAGGCATAGTTTGTACTTAGCTGTTTCTTAAAAGAAAAATGTAGATTAACGTAACACATACATTTTAATCTGAAGAGAATTTTGTTGAGCTGAAGAGTTAACTTTATTCACCAAAGAAATGGTTCTAATCTTTGAATTACTTAGCCATTAGAAAGCTAAAAAATTATTAACATTTATTGATTAGTGATATAATTGAAATGATCTTTATCTATAAAATACACAATACATCTTATACAAACATAAATGATACATATTATTCAATATAAATGTCTATAAATTAAATTAAAGGAACCTGTGTGATAAAACAGTTATTGTTGATACTGTTTTGTTTTTAATGCCATTCTCATATATATGCATAAATAAAATATGAACTAATTATTTTAATTTAAAAGATTGTCTTTGTTTTTTTTTTAAGATTACTTCACATATCTACAATTGTGGGTCATGTTAGAGTATTTAATTTTTATAAATTTATTTGTTTTACCCTGAGAATATTGAAACACTATTTTGATTACTTGTTTGAACTTTAATTAATGAACAGATACACTACTGAATGTTAAAAAATTAAGATATTAGAGTAAATTATTTATAGTTATTTATAATTGAAAAAAAAATTATACAGATTCAGTTGTTTCTGAATTATATTTAACAAGTAATTTTGAATCTCATATATTTCTAATAATATTTATCCCATTGTGCATTATTAAAAGTTTGTTTTATTCAATTGTGTGGTCTTATAGACTAAAGCTAGACTATTCCCCACTTATACAGTTACAATTTGGCTTGTTCACTTCTTGAGGTACATAAAGTTCTTTCTTCTCATTTATCATCATATATATAGTACAGTTACAATTTAACATCGAAAGTGTGGGTATATATAAAAGTAAAATCCCACATATTATAGTTACGATATATATATAAGAAAAAGAGGTAGTTGACTATAAATACGTAAAACAACTTTGTTGTTAAAGAAGAAAGTTTTTTTTTTCTTTTAACAAATTTTATTTATCAAAAAAAAAAAAAAAAGAAATCATATAATATTTATTTATGACAATTTAAGTCCAACTCTTTTTATATTAAATAAAACGAAATGTCAGTACTATTTGTCAATATATATATATATTAATATTGATTTGATTTTTTAAAATTTATATTGATTCTAATTAGAATTTTGTAAACATTCAATTCTTAAAAAAAAAAAAAGAATTCAATATTAAGAAAAGCTTTCAGTTATATCAAACTGGTTAAGAGAAAAAAGAAAAAAAAAAACATCTCAAGGGTGGATTGTAGTGTAAAAACTGGTGTTACAATTTAGGAAATCAATAAAGATAGACAATTATAATTCAATTTGTGAACAAAAGACTATTATGCTGTATATTTGATAAATAAATATCGAATCATATTGATTATTACAAATGCTAAGAAAAAATAAAAAAAATAAGGCATATCTAAATGTACATAACAAAAATAATTGACACAAACATATATGTATAGAAGTAAAATAATAATGGGACTTTTGTTAAAAATTTTTGCAAATATCAGAATAAATATTCTTTATTCATGCAAAACAACATATTTTTTAAATCTCTTTATTGACATTTTGTTCTTATTTAAGGATATAAAAATGCATGTATAGAATATATTTTTTATAAACATTCTATTTTTTTTTTAAAAATTAATATATTTTGAATCTATTTTTTTTTCGCGTTGTAAAAGGTTTATTTGTTTATGAGGTCAAAACATCAAAATCATATTATGTTTATAACATAGTTTTGAAAATGTTGCTATAAATGGCTTATTCTTAGATAAAGATATATGTTTGAAGAAAATATGCCCAGAACTCTGTTAGCCAAGTGAATCATTTCTTTCTTCTCAAACAAAAATATAAGTCCATCTACTTCTCTTCTCATTATAATTTTATCCTATTTTACTAATATCAAATCATTCTGGTGCATTTTCTTTTCATCTATTTTATTTTAGGAAAAAGTGCTTTATTAGCTCCAATTCTCATATTCCTTATACCATCTTAAATGTCTTAAAAATTCTACTTTTCTGTTTCTTCTCACCTTTATGTATTTTTCGTCCTCATATAATTTATTCTGTGCCTTTTCAATATTTTGTCATCAATATTGAACACTATCTTCTTTACTTCCATATAATCCATATTTATTATCCAATCATCTTTTTTTTTTTTTTGATATGCAAAGTTTTTGACCCAAAATGTAATATTTTCATATATCTGTTTATATGTTTTCAATTTTCATATGATTCAAAGTTATATGAATCAGAGTCTTGAGATATCCTGTACTATTTTTTTTATGGAAATAATATAATTTTCTTCTTCTTCTTCATTTTCTTATGTATTGATTTCTACTTTTACTTATCATACCATTTACAAATTTCTTAAACACTTTATTAATACTATTTTTTATATCAAAGCATTATTCTAACAGTTTTGACTATCCTGAAGTCATCATCAGAGCTACAATATCCAAATATATACTTACTACACATATACACATTCATATATATAATTAAACACCCAAAATAAAATATACATTTTAACCTGACTATTATAAATAATCATTTCCCATTTTATTACTTTACTCTTAATTAATTCTACCCTTATTTATTTGATATTACTTTATTTTATTTTTTAAAATTATTTATTATAATTTTAATTTTAAAAAACTTTAACTTTTTATTCAACTATTTAATACATATTATTGTCTTTTTGCTTATATTTTTAATCAACTTCTAACGTATATAAAATATTAAAAAAAAAATAAAAAAAGACTAGAAGTTGATTATAAATATAAGTAAAAAGACAATGATATGTATTAAATAGTAGAATAAAAAGTTAAAGTTTTGTAAATTAAAATTATAATAAATAATTTTTTAAAAATAAAGTAATATCAAATAAATGTAGATAGAATTTATTAAGAGTAAAATAAGAAAATGGGGAATGATTACTTATAATAGTCATGTTAAAATATATGTTTTATTTGGTGTAATTAATTATGTATATCAATATATGTATAAGTGTATTAATTATATAATTATATATTTGGATAATGTAGCTCTGATGATGACTGCAGGACAGTTGAAACTATTAGAATAAAGTTTTGATATAAAAATAGTATTGATAAAGTGTTTAAGAAAGTTGTAAATGGTATGATATGTACTAATTTATTTTGTTAAATAATGTATTAGATTATGTAAATTCGATTTGTACTGAAAGAGTATGATGTTGTTGAAGAAAAATAAAAAAAATTATGGCTTAACTTTTGGGATAGAATGAAAAGGATACACAATTAAAATAATAGTATCCATAAAAGTATTATAGAAAAACTATGATTTAACAACAAATAATATGCAGAAAGAAAAGTAATATATGAAGAAATGAATAATCAATGTGTCTTAATTTCAATGCATCTCCTAAATAAAGGATGGGTTTCTCTTCTCCAATGTAATATGAAAATTCATGCTTTATTCGGGATAAAAATATATAAAAAGAAAAAATAATATTTGGCAGTAAATGAGATTATGTGTCTGAAAAGCAACTTTGGCAACAAAAGAGACATGATCAGGTTAATAATGAATTTAGAGAAAAAAATTATATTTAGTATTATGAATGATTTTAAAAAGTTACAAGAAAGCTAAACACATGGTAAATTGTTTAAAAGAGCACAGTTTTACAATCAATGATCATGTTCTTTGTCATATTTATATAGGATCTTATAGCTTAAACAACATAATTTGTTTCTCAAATAATATATTATTAAATTTATTTCCCATTACTTATGTTTAATATTTTAAATACTGTTTTCTATTCTTCGAGTCATTTATTTGAACATATACAACAAATTACAAAACATGGTTTTATTTTTCTATACTAACTTACAATTGATTTTGACATATCTGATTTTCAGATATAATGATTTTTTTAATTGGATATATTTCTGAAAAGTAAATATACTTTTGCACTTCCAGAACAGATAGCTAATTTTCCATAAAAGATAAAGAGATATTGATTAACAAAAGTTAAAATTTATATTTCCTTTCTCATATATATTCATAATCCTATTTTTACATCCCACCTTTTAATAAATATAATGAAAAATATAATTTTTCCCAGTTTTGTATATAATGGTAATGGTACCAGTACATTTAAAGTTGTTAAGTTTCATCTATATATCCTAATACCATATTTACATTTGTCTAATATGATTTCAGTTATTAAATATTCAGCACAGAAACAGAAAAGCATAATGCAGATCTTCAAAACTTTTCTATCAATATGAAAACTATTCTGATAGTTTCATTCTTTATAACATAGGATGGTAAACAGAATATAAAATCTTACTATGAATAATAAATAACATTTGGTCTTCCTTTTGGAAGTTTAATAGCAAGTAATTAAAACTTTCATTTTTAAGTAATATTATTTTCATTGGAATAAAGCAGTATGTAAAATAGGTTTCTTACCCTTTCAGAGTTCATTTTTTAGAAACAGCGATAAAAATAGATTTCACTCCATTTGTTGTTAATGAATATTTATTAGATCAACTTTCATGATGTTACCTTTTAATAATTATTTTAAGAAGAATATGATCTCATACACTTTAATCAATTTTTCCCCTATATCTTATTTATCATATATCTTGGTAATGACAACGTGATATAGTTCTACAAACTCATTATATGTCTAATTAAATTTTGATAATTTAGAGTGAAATATAAAAAGAAATAATTTATAATCAAAATTTTCAAGAATATTTGCTTGAAAATTTGTTGCTGTAAAATAT
The DNA here is from genome assembly GCA_028023455.1 of Epiperipatus broadwayi. Lineage (NCBI taxonomy): Eukaryota > Metazoa > Onychophora > Udeonychophora > Euonychophora > Peripatidae > Epiperipatus > Epiperipatus broadwayi. The sequence goes on along the minus strand of JAQFVV010000012.1, from coordinate 3,856,876 downwards.
ATTTTATCAAAAAATAAGTCACAGTGGTAATGAAAAATTTAAGTCTGAATTAAATTGTAATTGTGACTGGACAGCTCTGATATATCTGCTATGGTGATATGTGCAGCAGTAATTTATTAAGTAGATGTCATATTCCGTGTTTTAGAAATTATAATCTATTTCATATAAAGCAATGCATTATATCTGTTGTATTTTGTAAAAATTGAATGCAAGTTTGTGCACTCCAGAAAAACTAATATTTATTCGAGAAGTTGTTTTTAGATCGCGCACTGATAACTGAGGAATTTAATTAACGCATTAATGTAATGGCGGATGATAATCCCAAGAGATATTTGCTGATTGCAAATATTTCTAGATAAAAGATGCTACCTTATTGGACAATGTGATTAATTGCTGCAGTTATCAGAAAGCTATAAAAAGACTTAACAACTACATCAGGCAGTATTTGAGTGCATCTCTAGTAGACGTCTGTTCAATACCAGTAGGAGAGATCTCACGTCAGTGCTTGCAGTTAATGTCTAGTGCTCAGTGGAAATGTAGTTCACATGTATAGCTGGAAAGATCCCACAGAAATGGGAAGACCACAGCCTGAGGAAACCATCTGGATAGCAGCTGAATAAAGAGTTGAGTTTCCAGTGGTTTTCAAGTGGAGCTACTGGTAGACTGTTGCAGAGATGGAAGCTGTAAGGAGCTTAAGGTCAGTTGCAGTGCTTTACTACAAAGTGTTTGTGGGTAGCTAAACTGGACTGGGGCCAAGGTATGTGTAAACCTAGCCCATTGTGAACCGTTTTTGTAGCAGCCAGCCTGAATGAACATCGAGGGAATTGAACATTAGTGAACTGTAGAGATAGAGTTGTTGCAGATTATTCACTATTCCGATTACTTAAAAACATTGTGTCTTAATGTATATAGTCATACATATGGACTTAACATGGCACAGTCGCATTTGGAACCTGTGAGTAGCGAATAAGTTTTGCATTACAACAATTTTAGCTACAGACGGAGAAAGATGGTGAAAATGGAAATCCCAGTTAGTAAAACGTTAACAAGGGAAGTGGTCTACATGATATAGCAATGGTGAAAGTTTGGTAATAAAATGCTTGCATAGTCACCATCAGCAGCTGAGTCCCACCACACATGTGCAGTCACCATTGAACATGTAACTGGTGAAGAAGTTTGGCAGCAGTTTGGGATCATACATTTCTGAGTGAAATAACAGGAAATATGTTTTCTCCAAGTAGGAATAGAAAAAGAAAACATCAAAAAATTGCAACAAAAGTTTTTCAGGAGTGGGGGAAGGTGTTGTATTTTGTAAAAAATTGAATGCAAGTTTGTGCACTCCAGAAAAACGAATATTTATTCGAGAGGTTGTTTTTAGATCGCGCACTGATAACTGAGGAATTTAATTGATGCATTAATGTACTGGCGGATGATAATTCCAAGAGATATTTGCTGATTGCAAATATTTCTAGATAAAAGATGCTACCTTATTGGACAATGTGATTAATTGCTGCAGTTACCAGAAAGCTATAAAAAGACTGTTAACAACTATGTCAGGCAGTATTTGAGTGCATCTCCAGTAGACATCTGTTCAATACCAATAGGAGAGATCTTGCATCAGTGCTTGCAGTTAATGTTCAGTGCTCAGTGGAAATGTAGTTCACAGGTATAGCTGAAAAGGGCCCACAGAGATGGGAAGACCACAGCCTGAGGAAACCATCTGGATAGCAGCTGAATAAAGAGTTGAGTTTCCAGCGGTTTTCAAGTGGAGCTACTGGTAGACTGTTGCAGAGACGGAAGCTGTAAGGAGCTTAAGGTCAGTCACAGTGCTTTACTACAAAGCGTTTGTGTGTAGCTAAACTGGACTGGGGTCAAGGTATGTGTAAACCTAGCCCATTGTGAACCATTTTTGTAGCAGCCAGCCTGAATAAATATCGAGGGAATTGAATATTAGCGAACTGTAGAGATAGAGTTGTTGCAGACTATTCACTATTCTAATTACTTAAAAACATTGTGTCTTAATGTATATAGACATACATATGGACATAACAATATCATTTTAGGTCATATAATAAACTATAAATATGAAACTTATCATATGAATTAAATTTTATTAAAAAAAAAAGCCTACACAATCTATATAAATTATCGGAATCTATCATTTAAAAAGTTGTTTTTTTTAAAAATATATATTATTTTCATTAATGAAGTAAGTTCTAATTTTTTTTTTTAGTAACTGCAACTTTTTATGTAAATCTCACTTATGAATGTAGACTCAACAAAAAAAAAGAAAAAAAAAACAAAATTTCCATATACATGGTAATAAGTTATAAGATTGTTTTTTATTTTATTTATTGAGTTCCAAAACTTTTAGTAATTTAGATATTACAATATATATATATTATACCATTCATTTTTATCTGGTACAGATATATTGGCATTTGGTAAAAGCTAAAAAAAAAAGTAAATTTAGCGATCTTTTAAAAGACATATTTTAGATTTTTTTTAATTAGTGTAATTTATTTTTATGAAACGTACAATGAAAGTTAAAAATAAAAGTTAAAATAGGAAACAATAAAAGACGGGCAGATTATTAATCCAGATAAACTAAAAGAAAGAGAATTCCACATGCAGATTTCAATTAGTAAAATCATTCTAACTCGATTAAAGATGGCGGAATTATATTTAAAAAAAAAGACTTTGCAACTTAAATTTCAGAAAGAATTTACAAGATTATTATCTTGTACGCTGATAAATAGGACAAAAAAAAATAGATGCGCAGGGAAGTCTAAAAATGGATCACGAATATAAAAGGTCAGAAAAACTTAAAACTGGGTCTTTGTCTTTTTCTTAACTAGCAGCTTCCATTAGGTCCAGGATAGAGAAAATATCCTATCCCAGACTACTCATATGCAGTACTACCATTACTCATATGCTGAGGGAAATCGACATGTGGAGTGGAACCGATGCGTTTACAGATACCTTTCATTGTATAAGTCACTCAGGAAAACAATTGAGTCTAGTATTACGACAAGCCAAAATCCTACAAAAATGTTGACAGAGTGAAACTAGTTTAACTTCAATGGGCTCTTCAAAATGCATACTACCAAAACTTATTGGTAAGATTATTCATATCCCGATTGTAACTAAATTAAGCTTATAATATAATCCTGATAGAGACATTACTTTTCTTATTCAAGAGACTTTCATTTAAAGAATTTTTTATAAGAAACTTGGAAGTGAACTTTAATTGTTAAACTGTTTTAATTGATTGATTCATGTCTGGATTAGAATGCATGTAGTATTTCCAACTTATTAGTAATTTATCTTTTAAATATTTTAATTTGTTTGAATAAAATATTTTACTTTTATCAACTTTTCATTGTGCATTATTAATGTTAGTTATTAAATTTATTAATATATAATAAATGTGTAAATTATCTTTGCCAATGTGCTTATTTATTAACTAAGCCCAGGTGTAATATTCTCTGAAAAATAACTAAATTATGGGAAATCAAAGCCCCGATCCTTTAAATTATATTCTTTTTAATTTACAATGTGTGGCATGACGAATTTCAGCAGATTCTTGTCTGAATCCTGGTGCCCTTATTAAAATAAATAAAAAGCTGATTCTGCAGGTAAGTCATAATAATTTGTAGGTCAGTTAATCAGGAAATATAGCTATGTTTTTGGAAATAGAAACAAGATATTTTCTTATCTATAGCTTGATTAACTTTCACTTGTATGTAAAAGGAGGCCTACCAGAATGTACTAAAATGTGAAAAACATTACAATATATATATATTGTGCCATTTATTTATATCTGGTACAAATATATTGGCATTTGATAAAAAAAAAAATTTTTTTTTAAAAAAAGGTAAAATTTAAAAATCTTTAAAAGACGCAATTTAATTTTTTTTAAATTAGTGTAATTAATTTTTTTTTAAAAACATACAATGAAAGTTACATTTTTGGTTCATATTTATTTACATAATTTAAATTAAAGTTAAAATTGAAATGAATAAAAGACATGCAGATTTCTTCTTCAGATAAACTAAAAGGAAGATAATTCCACATGCATATTACAATCAAAGTTTTAAAGCTAATTAAAGATGGTGGAAGGAATTTGTATAAAAAAAACCTTTGTAGTTGGAAAATATAAAATAAATGTACAAGATTATCAATTTTGTACTTTATGATAAATAAAGATAAAAGTATGCACAGAAGTCTGAAAACTGAACCTCAAATATAAAAAAAGATCAGTGTGATCAGGGTCTTGGTTGGTCCTGAATCATGAAAGATCCAGAACCACTCTACTGTAAAATAATTCATCATGCTGAAGTGGACTGAAGCTTTTGACATCATTTCATGACTAGCTTTAGTTTGGATCAAAACACGTTAAAACCAATGGCCACAAGCTCATTCTACCTCTCATAAAAAACCAAGCATGGTAATCAACAATCTTTGTAAACTCACTAAACTTACCGGTAAGTTAATATTAATTATTCCTGATTTTGACTAAATTGTTTGCAAACCATTCTCAAATATAAGCTTATAATATAATTCCGATAGAGACAATTTTTTTTTATTCAAAAGACTTTTGTTTGCGGCCTAAAAAATCAAAGTGTAATATGAACAGTAGTATTTAATTGATTGTTAAATTGTTTTAATTATTTTACCTAACTATCTGGATTAGCGTGTATGGGTTTTCCAATTTTATGTAATGGCTTATCTTTTAAATATTTAAATTTATTAGAATAAAATATTTCTAATAGCAACTTTTCATTGTGTGTTATTAATGTTAGTTTATTAGAATTTAAATGTATAATTTACCTTTGCCAATAGTTATTAATTAAGCTCCAGGAATAATATTATCTTAAAAGTAAATAGAATTATGGGAAATCAAAATCCCGATACTTTAAATTATTTTCTTCTTAATTTACGATGTGTGACATGACAGATTTCAACGGCTGGCACTCTTGTTAAAATAAATAAAAACACTGATTCCGTCGGTAATACAAATTGTAATAATTAATAGGCTAGTTAATCAGGAAATATGGCCATGTTTTTAGAAATATGAATGAAATATTTATATTTTTCTTCTTAATAGCTTGATTAACTCATGCATTCTAGTGCGTAATTTAAGGCCTATCAAAACGTAAAAAATGTTACAATATATATTATCACTATTTTCAAACAATATCAATCCACCACAAGATAAAAGTATCTCCTAGTTCTTCACATCATATCAGCCAACTTTCTTATGTTATTTCTACATGTGGTTTCTCTTTAGATTTTTGGAAATTTCTTGGAATGCAGTTATGACTTTCAAATGTTCACATATTATTATCTCTTCCAGAAATATATCCATTCCAACTCCAGCCTCTTAATTATTTAAGATTTCAGTGATGCTCCACCCATGTATATCATATTTAATCTAATTCTTGTTACTCCTAACATATAGCTCTTCAGACTTTATTAAGTTGTATAAAGAAAATCTCTGTATACTTGTATTAATTGTTCAATCCTCACATACATAAATGAGCAAAATACATCTAATAACAACCTTTATTTTCAAGCACAACGGCATATTCTTTTTTAGCATTATGTTAGTTCTACCCAAAGCATTCCATTCATGTTTAAAGCTACAATTACTTTCACCTATTATATTTCTATCTATGTTAACAATCTGATTAAAATATTTATAGTTATTAACTTGCTCTAATTCATTATTATGTATCTTTATTTTCTCTTTTGCAAAAAATCCATTAAACATTGCTTTAGTCTTTTTAACATTTATCTCTAGTCCTAATTTTATTATTTGCAAATATAACAACATAACCTGTAAAATATAAATAACTTAAGTATCTCCATTTCCTTTTCCTTTCTTAGCTTCCCACTATAATCAACAAAATACTGCTTGGAAAACTGCAGTAAGCATTTGAGAGATTGTATCCTGTTACACAGCTTTCTCAGTAATAGTCTTTTTAATAGGATCATGTGATTTGATCATTATTATTAGCACTTTAATAAATATCCTGGGTCTAAATCTTGATGATCCAACGTTTAAATCACAGTATAAATGCTTGAGGAATCAAATGTCTTTTCATAATCTAAAAAATAAAGCATAATGTAAATTCAGATTCATTGGACATTTCTACAACTTTTTTCAATCTATAAATATAATCCATTGTGCTAAAACATTTTGCATTTAGCTTGTTCTTTTGGCTGGTTAGAATTCAATGTCACTCTGGAGATGAGTTGTAAGGATTTTGTTTAAATCTTATAAGAGACTGATATATCGGTCTGTAATTTCTAATATCATTTATAGCACTTTTTCAAATATAAATATTATTGCTGAATTCGTCCAATCATCTGGAAAATCTTTGTCATTGGAAAATTTATTATATAACTTTGCCAACACTAATTTTCCATTTCTTCACTGCTTCTGTTAAGATATCAGTTATAATTCTCATCATTTCCTGAAGCTTTTCATTTAAAATTCTGGGCATTTCAGAAGATGTAAATTTTTACAGAATTTTCCCACATATTTCAGGATATCAACTCTAGTTTTAGTAATAGATCCAACTTTTCTTCTTAATTCTGAAATAACTTTTCTTCCAATACCAGGTTATTGTATTATGCTTTGGAGACATTTATTCTCTTCATACTTTTATTTTATATTCTTATTGACTTTTTTCATACCCTATTATAAAACTCTAGGATCATTTTCATATTTTTTTTCTTCACACATTATCTTGACTTAGTAGAATATTTATTGATAAAATGCATCTTTTTGAAGCTAGCTAGTATTTTTGTAATTCTTAATAAAGGATCAATTATTTTCTTTTTGATTTCAATTAAATATAAACCGTCTTCAAAATCTGTATTATTTTAAAGTGATTTGCAAATTCTATTTCAATAGAGTATTTCTGAAGATTAGGAATACCAATTATTAATACTGATTTGTTTATCAGTTTTTAGGTATCTCTAGTTTTGCATTGACAAGTATCTCACATCTCACTAATCAATAATCATTTTCTATGTTGAATTTATCATGAATATTACATTTAAATTCATATTTTCTATTAGCCAAAATATAAGACAATTCTGTTGGATCATCATTTTGATGCTTCCATATACCTTTACATTTAGCAATTTTTAAAAGAAAATTGTAATATATATACTGTTCCTTTTTTTTGAAAACTCCACAGTTTTGTGGCCTTTCACTTTTATCATGATAATCAAATCTACCAACAAGTTCGTCTTTCAATCCTTTACCAATTTTAGCATCAAAATCTCCCATGATAATTTTAAAGTGTTCTTTGAGGTGATCAATACCATGTAGTATATCCATATTAAATTCCACTTCTTATTCATCACAATGAGACCTTGTGGAATCAGAAACATAAATTATCTGCATGTGATCTTTTATATTAAGTTGAACAACTAATCTTTCCAATCTATCTAATATACCACTAATCTACACAATGTTTTACTGACATGTATTGTTTATAATAAAAGTATAAAGGATTTGAACTCAGATTTTCAAGCACCCTTCAACTATCCACACTATCTCATACAACTGATACACATGACCACACACATGTAGAAAAGATAAATAATCACCAATATATGTATTTTGTGCTAAACCAGCACTCATCAGTTGTTTATAATAAAGTTAATTCCAATTGTGATTACAATATATGTGCATTTGTAGCAAAGTGTATATCCACTTTTGTTTCTTTTCAATTTTTTTCCTAACTTCACAAAATTCAACAATGTCCCATTTAATAATGATTTAAAATGAATTATCTAAATATAAGGTTATCATCAAATGGCAACTTGACTTTACATCCTTAGATATCTATCACTCCATTCACATTTAAACAACAAATTCTGCTTTGACTGGTGTCTTTATAGTCTCCCCAAAATGAAGGTCATAATTTGTTTTGTGCCATGATAATAAATATCTATTTAAAAAGAACTGATCATTCACTCATACTATTTAAAAAAAAAATCACCTCATATTTTACTTAAAATTTATCAGACAACTGAGAAGAAGAAAAACAAGGTGTTTTTTGATCTTAAACTCAGAAGCAAAAATTAAAAAAACTCATCATGTTGTCTGATGCATGTTGAAAAAAAGCCTATCTGTATTTTTTTGCTATATGAATAATTATATAGTAATGTCAGCTGAAATGACAAGAATGTACAGAGTGGACATAAAGAACTTTTTAAAGATCTCTTAGAAGAATTGAATGGTCTCTTTTCAGTTTACAGCAAGTGCATATATATATATATATTTGTCTAATGATTTTCAATAAATAGGAATAAAATATTCAAGATTTTTATTCAAAATGCATTAAAAAAATACAAAAGTTATAGTCAAGCATTGGCGGTCGAGAGGTCAGTGACAGCTGCTTTGCAAGCAGTTGTCTCGGGTTAGCGGGTTCGCTTCCCGGCAAATGCTTCGACACATGAGGAGAAGAAAAAAAATACAAAAGTGTTGAAATTATTGAATGATATTTTTATATGTAAATCATAATTTTTCTTTAAATAATATTTAGTTATAATATTTAGCTGAATCAAGACTTTGCTATTATTTAAATAAAAAAGATACATTTGAAAGTTAACTTAAAAAATTAAAATATTACTTTTTATATTTTATTTTTACTTTATTACAAAGATCAAACTTTCTCATCAACACTTAACTTTTGTTCAATCATTCTATTCATCTATGAAATATTTATGAACATAATTCCAACTCTATCGCAAATGATAAAAATTTAAAAACGAAAATTGAATATTATCATATGAAATTGTGTTTGGAAAAATGTAAACAGAATAACAATTGATTACTTTTAACGTTTTTAAACTAAAATTATAATCATATAATTCTATAATTAAAACCACTTCTTTTCTTTTCAAAAACTTTATTTGATGTATATATATATCCACTTATTTCCAACGTTTCGACTATCTTTACTCTATAGTCATTTTCAAGGATCTAGAAAAAACATTACATTATAAACAAACTTCACATAATAAAACCAAAAAACAAAAAAAAAAACAAAAATAATCAAAAACAATATAAAACATATAAGCCCCATAAAATTTAAAAATAAATAAAATACATTAAAATCAATTAAATTAAAAACACAAAACATACACCACACTTACTTGACTTCATTCTCAAAAAACTTTCCCTTTTTACATTTTCTTTTATCCAAAAAACCAATTGTTACAATAAAAAACTTATTTCCTTTTTCTTTCTTATATACTTCAAAAATGTTGGAAGGGGTTAGATTGTATAAAGAAAGAATGGTAAAAGAGAGTTTATATATAAAAAGATATAAACCTGTTTTAAATAGAATTGGATAAGACATGAATAAAGAATTATTTTTGGAAATAAATTCATTTTTGAAGTATATAAGAAAGAAAAAGGAAATAAGTTTTTTATTGTAACAATTGGTTTTTTGGATAAAAGAAAATGTAAAAAGGGAAAGTTTTTTGAGAAGGGAGTCAAGTAAGTGTGGTGTATGTTTTGTGTTTTTAATTTAATTGATTTTAATGTATTTTATTGATTTTTAAATTTTATGGAGTTTATATGTTTTATATTGCTTTTGATTATTTTTGTTTTTTGGTTTTATTATGTGAAGTTTGTTTATAATGTAATGTTTTTTCTAGATTCTTGAAAATGACTATAGAGTAAAGATAGTCGAAACGTCAGAAATAAGTGGATATATATATATATACATCAAATAAAGTTTTTGAAAAGAAAAGAAATGGTTTTAATTATAGAATTATATGGCTATATGTACTCTATATTTTTGAAAAGAAAAAAGGATTGAGTTGTGATTAGAAACAGAAGTAAATGGATTTGTAAAATTATAATAGTAATGGTATTTGAAAATATCCAAAACGAAATTGACTTCATTTTGCATAACTTAATTGATACTGGCTAAACTAGAAAGACTTAAACTATTAAAAAATGTACCAAGATGAGACTAAAACTATATTTACAGTTCTTAAACATTTGGAAATTTGTAAGAATGTAAATGATTTGAATAGTGAGACTCTATAAACACATTTTTTAAAAATATCACAACTTTCCATGTAGAATTCCATTTATAATGGAAATAAAAAACATGTGAAATGCAATAATTTTAAATTTACAAAATAGTGTAATATATGTTAAGACTATGTGCCTAGATGTGACAGTAGGGAACTCTACAAATATAAACACAAGATTAACAACTTTAAAAGACAAGCGGCCATTCTTGTCTTTTAAAGTTGTTAATATTGTGTTTAGATTTGTAGAGGTCCCTACTGTCACATCTACGTGCATAGTCTTAATGATATAGTTTTAATAAATATTACTTATGTAATAATTATGTAAGCACTTAACAAATTATTAATTACAACTTTAAAATAGTGTAAATTTTTTTAAAAAAGATATAGAAACAAGTAGTGAAATTGTTTACTTAAAAAAAAAAGATTTTCTATGTTTTTTCAATGCTTATTTTAAATAATTCAATAAGCTATGAATTATCTCTTAATATTATAACTTTACATTTGACTAAGATATTTTTGCCAGTTTTATATGATCAGCACAAACCATAATCTTATTTTTTAAAGTTTACATAAATATTACCATGTGTATTATCTACCTTATGCATATAAAATGGTGAATGAAATGTAAATAGAACCAAATGATGTAGTTAACTGAAAATCCTGAATGCGGATTTTTCTCATCTGCTCAATCTTAGAAAAAAGGAGTAACTACTAAAAATCTTACAATCTATAATAAAGATACATTATTCTGAAAAAGTACAATAAACTTAATTTTGCCCAATTAAATTTACATTAAAGAAAAAGAATAAAATTGTATTTTATAAAATAGTAAATGTGGACTCATTTAACATGGCAAAAACAGAACTTAATTATATAATTTTTGTTAAAATATATAAATATAATATATAGAGTTTTTTTTAACTTTTAAAAATTAAATGTTCTTCTAGAGACTTTATGTAAATAATGGAAGTAATGATTTTATGTAATTCATTAGATTGTGACGGAAAGTTTAGAAAAGTTTAAGATGTGTTTCAGAAAATTTTTTTTTTGGAAAAAAAAAATTGAAAGCATTGATAATAAATTCTTTGTTATTGCATTCTTACTAGCTTTTTTCCTTTGGCAATAAATAATCAGATCTCATAAATAGAACTTAGAAGTGAAAGCTTTGTAAAAAAAATTATAAAAGATAATTTATGTAATGTGTTAATTCAGGGGAATTTTAAATTTTACATATATGTTTTTCATATCATTCTTTTCTAATTTTGTCTAACTTTAATACAATGCTGTTTGGATTTCAAAACATCTTATATACATATTGTATGGAAAAAATGGTTAAAAGCAAATATTTTTTTATAAACTGTACGAAAAGAGTGTGTGTGAGCAAAGCAAACCCCAAGGTATTAGATACCAAAAGTAACAGGTGCTGTCAATTATTTATTTTTATTATTTATGTTATAAGAATAAATGTATACATGTCATTATAATATTATATATTTTGTTACGATTTTGAATTGTAATAAAAAATATAAAAACTAAATAATTTAAGCACAAAATTATATAGGGCAATTTATAGCTGTTTAAATTAAAAGCTGTATTAAAAAAAAATAAAGAATAAAAATAACAATTATCCAATAAAAAAAAAAAAAGGAAAATTTTCGTTAAAAATGGAGTAATTATAAATTTATTTATTTTCCAATGCGTAAGCTTGTGGTTAACACCTATAGAGGTCCCTACCTTCACATTTTCAAATGCACATGCTTTAGGTTTATTGCCTTAGTAAATATTATTTAAAAATGGAGATAAATTTAATATATTCTAATAAAAAATAACAAAATAAATAATAAATCCATGGAATTAAAAATGAATAAACAAAAATAGGAAACAAAATAAACATAATTATTAGCAAAATAAATAAAAATAATTTAAACTAATTAAACACATAAATAGTAATTAAAATATATAGTAAATATATTCAATAATAAATATTTAAATGTTAAAAAAAGATCAAAGAAGAATTAAAATATAATTTATAAAATAAAATACAAGAAATATTGTCAAAATTCACAATAACAAAATTTCATATGAAAAATAAAGAACTCCATTAATATAAGATTAAAGTAACATAGATATAACATAAAAATCTCTATTAATATTCTTACAAAAAAACAAAAAAAGTTTTATTGATGAAAATAATATAAATATATATTTCACTAAAAATTAATCAGCAGAATGAATTAAAAACGTCCATGTTATAGACGTAAAGAAAAAAAAACAAAATAAATAATGACTAATAATGCTGGAATAAATTTATTAATGCTCATTTAATAAATTAAACCTTTTTTAAAAATATTATATACATATATGAACAAAAAGAAAAAAAACCTTATAATATTGATATTTTATTTATTTAAAATATACATTTAAATATAAAAATAAGACATACAATCAAATAATATTTTAAGATTTGTAGAGATAATTATAACTTTCAATGTAATAAAAATTGTAAATTTAAAATTGTTTTTAAAAAGTTTTATTAGAAGTTGGAATAAAACCAAAACAATTAGAGAAAGATTTATATATATATATATTAGATGTGATATGTTGGACTATTTCCATCATCTATGAGTGAATGTTGAATGTATAGAAAATTTTTAACTTTATTTAAACTTTCCAAATACAAAACAACTTGTTAGTAACAACACAAATAGACAACACAGGTTAATAATTACACAATGTTTTGAGTAGTACTATTCTCCACTCTTCTTCAGGTGTTGCTGGCCTATATGCATGATAACAATATTCACTTAGAAATTGAATCCACACCTTTATATTTTTGAATATCAAATTTAAGGCAAACACTCTACTGACTGAGCTATTCTGTCAAAGGCAACATATAGTAGAAATTTGATATATTTATATATGAAAGTTGGTTCAAATCCCCCTGCTTCCTTTCTAGTGATTGTTACAAATTAAAAAAATAGTACTATATAAATAAATAATTTATTAAAATAAGATTAATAAAGTAATAATTATATTAGTTGATTCATAATGTTAAAAAGTTTACAAAAGTGACATGAACTTTAAATTAAATTTTTGAATGTGTGTGCACAAAATTTTATTTTATGTTTCTCTTAACCATTATTATGTAAATAAGCATTTATTTTAAAAGATTTAGGTTAAGATTATTTGTTTGATTTAATTTAATATTTTTAATTTAAACATTTAATCTAACATTATAATATGAATATTTAATTTTATTGAATAGAGAATATTTTATATAAATATGAATTTAAAATGTTATTTCTAATGTTTAAATATTTTTTATTCTTTTCTTCAAAGAATTTTACTGTGTGCAAGTAAGTACATTGTATCCATGTAATTTATAGGACATTTTTGCATAATAGATAAAAGTATTAAGAAATTTGAGTAAGGATGACCATAAATCAATCATATGATTAAAAACTGTGGAATCTTTTTCTTTCCTTGCTACCCATTTGCTGAATGAAGTGTATTGAGCTAATGTTTAAATTTAGCTATATTGCAATTTGCTAAACTACTCATGGATGCTAATATTTCAATTACTCATCTTCTAAAGTTATAAAAGCATATACTTAGAAAATAATTATACTTGCATAAAAAATATATTGTTTTGACAAAATTTCTTCAAACTAATGGAACTTTTTCTAAAAAAAAAAAAGTCAATATTTGTAAAATTACCTCAAAAAACACAACTAAGATATTTAATTACTTAAAAAGGTAAATCCTTATATAATCCTTTTCAAATTACATCATAAAAGCACTGAAGGATTCAAATTAATTTTTACATTTGTTTAAAATATCTACTAGAATAAAAAGTATCTAAAATGTGTCTTTCTAAGATTTAAAGACTTTGAAAAAAACTTGGGTAATAGAAAATATTTTTTATATATTATTATTATTTAATTTTCTTGTTCTAATTAAATTAATTTGCTCATAATAAGAAACCGAGATCAAATATGGATATCCAGATAGTAACTATTTAAATTATGTAATTGTATATTAAGATTGAGATAATGTATACATGTGAAGTTGTTGTGGTAAGATTTATTATTATAATTAATTAGAGAGTATTTGAACCCTGACATTCAATCTCACTTCAGCCTTATAGATTAAATATATATACTATACTTGTAATTAAATGTTATAATTAATGTTTACAATATATTTATGTTTTATTGATCTTAAATTTCCAGTCTCCATATGATGTTAAATTTTCTCAATTATTTTCTACAGTTCAATGTAAAAGATAAGAAATTGTGAATTAGAGTCCAAGTTTTGTACCATAGGTATGTTAAAGGTTTTTATAAAGAATTATTTGTAGAATGTTATTACATCTATGATGAATGAGTTTTAAACATAATATGATATTGTTGTTTAGTAAACAGTAACTTCTAATAACTTGTAATTTTCTTCAGAATTTTAGTCTGGGTAGGCATCTTTTTTAACACCACATATATTTATATTAAGTATACTTCAGCCTTTGTGATCATAAATATTTGTTGTAGGGTATAGTATAATCATTCAGTAGAAGCCTCCTGATGATTTGTATTTCTATCCCATGGAACATATGTAATTTATAATGTGTACTTATGTGGTTTGAGTATATAGAGTAAATATTTTATTATCTATGTAAAGAAATAAATACAGTTTATATAAAAGAGATACATATTTTGAGAGGCAGGTGGTGTGATAAAAAGGATCATATAATAAATAAAGATCATATAAAATATTGTTTCCATTCAGTTACTTAATAATTAAAACAGGCAAAACTCTCCTCTCCATCCAGTAGTGTCACTCAGTGCAAGTCAGAGTAATCAATGGATGCCAGAAGGCTTGTGCATAAAATTCCTACTATATGAAGAGTGTTGTCTGGATGAAATTAATTATAAAATTAAGCTTGGTTCGAGTGCTTTTGGTAGAAATAAATTAATATTAAAAGGAAATATGCTTATGTGTTTGAAAAAGAAAGTTTTTAATAAATGTGTTTTGCCAGTTTTTCCTTATGGATCCAAAACTTGGACACTTGAACAGAAGAGCAATACAGATAATTCAGACCATTCAAAGAAGTATGGCAATGATTCAAAGTTAGGAATAACAAGAAGAGATTGGAAAAAAAATACATGGGTAAGAAAACAAACAGATACTACTGACATCATTGAAAGAATTAAGAGACTGAAGTGTAATTGGGATGGACATATTATTAGAAGAGATGATAATAGATGAACAATTAAAGTCTTAAACTGGATTCCTAGAGATGGTGAAAGGCCATAAAAGTGATAGATGAACATAAATTAGAAGAGATGATGATGTGGAGAAAAGACACTAGAAATCAGAAGAAATTGATTGAACATGGAGAGACCTTCATTCTGTAGTGGATTGATAATTGTTGATAATGATGATATGTGTGTGTTAGGAATTTGCAAAGATTAAAATGATTAATGTTTAATCTTTCTTTGTATATATATATTAAACATGTTTATTTATGAACAATTTAAGGTCATTGGTAATTTAAATCTCACATTCTTTATTTGAATAAACTCGTATTACAATATTTAACTTCATATCGACTTACAGTTTAAGAACGGTATCATTTGAACTGGCTTCTTGAGATTTAGCCTTTTATATATTTATTCCCAAGGGGTACATCTGAAATTACTTAATGTTTGGGAGAGTGATTTCATATTTGATATTTAATTTTAGTTAGTAGTATGCACTATGATTATTTCATATATATATATTCCAGTGCATATCGCTAGTTGAAAATTAATTAGAAAATATTAAAATCACTTTTCCAAATGTTGTAATATTTCAGCAACATCCTCTGTAAATAAATATGTCTGAACTTCAAACATCACTCAAAACGATATCCTTATATTTATACCCAGAGAGCATTGCTGAAAGATCATAATGTTTGAGAGGATGATTTGAATATTATATATATGTGCACACACATGCACTTTAAAATATAACAAAACACATTTCACTAATTAATAATTAATTTCCTTTTAATATATGTTAAATTTAATTATTCTTTTACATAAACATAGATATGATACATATATTCCAATACACATATATACATTATATAATATAAAAAAATTCAATTATTAATCTGAATTTGCTTTAAATCTATAATTTAAATTTTCACAATATAAATTAATTCATGCAATAAACATTAAAAGAAATACTGTATTTAACTTTTCATTTTTTTTTTTTTGTGTGAAATTAAAATCTTTACGTGACTTTATTCAATAAACTGAAGTTTTTTTTAAATTTTCCATTAAACATTTATTATGTAATTTATTTAAAATTATACATCTTTGCTTTTTTAACACAAGGTGCTATAAGAGCTAAATATTTCTTGTATAATTTAAACTTTGGAATTATTTATGAGTTTTACTTGATGTATAGATAGCTCATTTACTTAGTGAATTCTATCAACTACAGGTTGCATTTGCCTGTGCTTCTATACATATATAAGTTGGTCTCCATATATATTGCCTTAGAGACACATTTTGGTTAGAATGGGCTCATGTTTAAATTGCTTTATAGAAACAGCTTGGTTAACTGGAATGGACAATTTGTTATTCAATACTTTTAATTCAAATTTTGTTTCTATACTATCTGAATTTCAACTACACAAAATGAAGGATTCTACACATCTTTTAGCCTATACATCATAATAGAAAATACTATCATATAATATCTGGATCTACAAATTTTCCAGATGTGGAATGAAGTAAAAACAATTTTTTTCTTGTTTCTGCAAGCTTTTTAATTAAACTGATTATTGATATTTATTTTATGTATTAAACAATCTACACATTGATAAGTTTAAGGATTTAAATTAAGTAGTTTTTTTATTTTTAATTAATAGAAAACAAGACTATAATTATAATATAGTATTTGTTGGTATTATTTTTCTTCAAATCAAAACAACAATAATCCAAAATAATTTCTTGGATAATTTATTTTTAACCATAAATGTATTAGAAACAACTTTTAGAATTACATGTCTTAATATAAACACATGTGTTTATGCAAAAATAGTTGTTTTTGGTTTTAATATATTAAAAAATTAGATATTTTTTGGAATCATAAATAAATTAAATAATATATTTTATCAGTTAAACCTTTTTACTTAATTTTAAGTAATTTATTTTAACTATACAATTTATCCAACCTGCTTCAACTATTATAAAATATTATCTATATTCTTATTTAATTAATTGAAAATGAAAGTGCTGTAGGTAAATTTGGTTATGATGACAAATGAGAGTTCATAGACTTGTGGAGTTTGCAAAAAGGTAAAAAACATTATATTATGAATTCTTTTTTTGAGAAAATAAATGGAAATAGATATGGAAACATCCAAATGAAGTTACAGCAGAATTGGATGATATTTTAAATAACAGAAAATATGTCATTCAAGATTTAATAAATTCAACACAGGGAATGATCATCCATTAGTAAGATGGAAGATATATGTTAATGCAAAACTAGAGAGATGAAGATTATTAAGAAAAACAGTATTCACAATTGATATTCCTAATATTCAGAAACATTTCAATGAATTTAAATTAGAATTTTCAAATCATTTTCAAATATTAATAGATTTTGAACATGATTCAGATTTAAAGAAAATCAAATAGGAAGATAATGGATACACTTTTAAAAACTGCAACAAAGATAGCTAGTACAAAAAAAGCAACAATTTACCAGTATTTACAGTATATTCTACTGAGACAAAATAATTTATGAAGAAAAGAAGAAATATAAAAAAATATATAAATGATGCATTGAATACTACAATTTTATAAAAAAAGTAAAAAAAAGAGTTGATAATGATATGAAATAGTATAACTGTGAAAAAGCAAGAACAGCTATAGAAGAAAATAAGATATAGATAAGAAATTTATTTTTGCAATAAGAAAAAAGTTGAAACAATTACTAAAAAGAGAGATGTCATGAAATGTGTTGAAGCATTCTATCAACAATTATATAGCATAAAAGAAAAAGGAAAAGTACTTCATTGAACTACTATATATTAAATGAAGTGAGTCATATAGCTAAATTTATGAAGAGGAGAAAAGCTCCAAGTAGTGATGGAGTTATAATTGATATCTTAAAAGGATCAATAGAAGAAATAAACATTTTTTTGATAAAATTACATTTCAGATGTCTAAATAATAAAGATATAACAGATGAGTGGGAAAAAAAGTAATAATTAAGAAAGGTGATTAAGAAGATATTATAAATTATAAACCTACTAGTTTTTTATCACTACTGTACAAAATGTTATAAAAATAATTGCAGTATCTATAGCAACTTTTGGATTTTAAGCAACCAAAGAACAAGCTGGATTTAAAAGTGATTTTAGTACAGTGAATTATATCCAAGTATTGAGAGAGTTATATAAAGGACCAATGAATATGAATTGCTATTATGCTTTGGATTTGTAGATTATGAAAAGGCATTTGATTCTATAAGCATTTCTTCACTAATTAAAACATTTGATCAAATATAGACCCAGAATATTATCAGATTATTTATAAAAATTCAAACAATTAAATTACATACTGATGCTAAAATTATCAACATTAAGAAGGGTTATGGTAGGGTGACTCCATATCTCGAAAACTTTTTGAAGCAGTTTTGCAAAAATTATTTGGTGGATTAAAATGGAAAGCTAAGGGAGTAAAATAATATGAAGATTATTTAAGTCATTTAGATTTTGCAGATGATGTAGTTGTTTTGGCAAATAATTCTTTAGAGCTTCAGAAAATGTTGCAAGAGTTATCAGATAAAAGTAACAAAATAGGATTAAAGGTAAATGTTAAAAAAAGTAAAATGATGTTCAATGGATTTTTCACAAAAGAAGAATAAAAATTTTGATAATGTTGAGCTAGGAAAAATTAACAACTAAAATATTTTGATCATATTATTACTACAGTTGGAAACATAATGGATAAAATTAATCATGAAATTATACTTGATTTAAGTGCTTTTGCTAGCAATAACTTAATATTAAAAAGAAATATGCCTATGTGTTTGAAAAGAAAGGTTTTTAATAATTGTGTTTTTACTTATTGTTCTGAGATTTGAATACTTATCAAAATGGCAATACAGAGACTTCACAGCTCTCAACAAAGTATGAAGAGATGCATGTAGGAGTAACAAGAAGAGATTTAAAATAAAATGCATGGTTGAGAGAACAAAAAGTGATAATAACATCATTCAAAGTATTAAGAGACTGAAAGAGAATTGGGCTGGACATAATTCTAAAAGAGATGATATATATAACGTTCAAATGTGTGTTAGACAATACTATCAAATCAAAACAAATCAAAACATAAATGACAAACTTTGTTGATTCTTTTAACGTTTTCGAAGGTAAACCTTCATTTTCAAGAAGTACAGCATTCGCTGGCTGTGGGCCATCAGTGCAGGCTGGATAGGCCAAGCGTGTTGTGTAGAGAGTGACATGATCTGTGGAGGAAGGTGAAAGAGGTGTGTTATATCATATCAGATGAACACGCATTGAACAAAAAAGATGCATTTTATGCCATATCGAAGAAATGGCAAGTTTAAATGTTCTTATCCTGATTAGCATATTTTGCCTATTTTGCATATTTGCACATTGTGGAAAATTAAAAGATTTTGTACTTCTTGAAAATGAAGGTTATACCTTCAAAAACGTTAGAAAAATCAACAAAGTTTGTCATTTATGTTTTGATTTCTTTTGATTTGATTTAATTTATATATAGTTTTGCTTTCTGAATTATATAAGTGTGTGTATTTATAATATCAATGCAAATATTAAAGAGATGATAATAGATGGACAGTTCAAATCTTAAACTGGATTCCAAGAGATTGTTTCAGACCTAAAAATGGCCAATGTATAAGGTGGATGATAAAATAAGGGAGTGTGCTAGGGGATGTGGAGAAGAGAACTTAGAAATCAGAGAATATAGACTGAATTTGAAGAGCCCTTCATCCTTCACCGGATTGATAATGGTTGGATATGACTTTATTAATATATAAGCAATTCTAGACTTTGTTTTAATATAAGTTTAATTAACTTTGTTCTGTATTCTTTTCATATTTTTCTTTAGATATACACATGCACATTATCAAAGTTATTCATTGTTTGGGCATGGGACACTCTGTCTGATTATAAGTAAATTCATGTGATATATTTAGATATATATATATTTATTAAATAATAAACATGTCTTTGCTGCACTGCATCAGATTCATGACATTAAATTCATAATGTGTTTAGCAAATAATAGTTTATTATATATCTATTTTGTTTTAAATATTGAAGATAGTGGCTAAAAAGTATGTTTCCATCTTTGATGCTATCACTCTATTCAAACTTACTATTGTTTCAGTTAGAGCAACTAGAACAACTGGTCTTATAAAACTTGATATTTTGTCAGCTTTTGATTTTATCATTATTGATACCCTCATTGAAGACTCCAATTGCATAACATTTTTGTTTCTATTCTCTGCATGTTATATTGAATAAAGAAGTCTTTATCATACTTAATGTCAAACTTACACCAAGATTCAAACCCTATAAAATGTTTTATTTTGTATTACTTATATAAATCTTCTTCTTGTGGAAATAGAGGGCAAACTGCTTGGTATCCATATTCTGTTAAGTGATAAAACAGTCAAACATACATCATTCATATGTAATCTTGCTATTTTTCTCTCCCTAAGAATTATCTTCCTTTACTCATTTTGGAAAATTTTATGGGACATCATAAACTTCAATTTATCCATAAAAATTATCCATGTGGAACACACTCTCTGGTGATAGTGTTTTCTCTCCTTTCACTTCTCTCCCTCATAACATTCTTGGATTTCCCATTTGTATGTCTATGAGTGCTATGAGAACTTTCTATTCAAAACTCTATCCTCATATTTGCTGAAAATATAACTAAGTCCTTATCCTGACTTTTCCAAAAATGTTCTTATTATATGCCCATTATTAACTATACTAATGCTCTCAAGAAGGAGATTGATTTGATTTGCTCCATACAGATTTGGAATAAAAGAGTAGTTTCAATCACTACTAGAAGAATACAGAGGCATGACAAAACCAATGGTCTTTCCTTTATTCAATACTTACCTTTACTTTTCAGAGATCATTTAATACTATTTTTAAAATTGTCTGTGATTGCCCTAATTCTGTGCAATTTGTTATAGTCACCACTATTGATAAGCCTCCATCCAGTGAATTTAATTTTTTTCAATCCTTAATCAAATCCATTGCTGCTTACATTGATCTTAATAATCACACTTTCTCTAGGGAAATACTCTTTTGGGAGCTTGCAACATGTTCCATAATATTAGTCAACCTCAACCATTCTCATCTACTCTTACTGTCTCTCACTGATAACAGATAATAAAAAATTCAAATTCTTGTATCTGGAACCAAAATACCCTGATTTTCTTATTAAATTCAATTTAGATGCTCTTCTTACTAGTCATTGTCATAAGTCTGAAGAAAGAATACATAATTTTCTGTTCTAGTGTCATGTTCTTTTTATCTACAGAAAATTCATTGGGTCAATTACCAAATCACATACTTCTATTTCTACTGTCATTGATAGCAAGAAATGTTTCTCTCCAATTAGAATTACAATTTTCCATATGTTTAAATTCCTTTGCTTTTTAAAATGCCATTTTTGCTTTATACCTACATTTAAGAAATTATAATTTAATGTTTTACAATAAAATTTCAAAAATTAAAAATCGAAACAGGATGCTTGTCCCTCCTGACATTGTTAATAGTACATGGAGACTGGTATCATTTCTGATCCCATTATAAATAGACCCCCCCCCTTATTTATCTTTTATATTTTTATCATGTATTTACAAAATGTGTTTGTAATTTATACATCACTGAATTTGTCTGTTTGTGATAATAAACTACAAAATATCCAATTGAATTTCGTATTACCTTAATTTAGTTTGTAAAAAAAAAATTGCCTAATAAAATTATTTGATAAAAAATACTGATGATGAGTGTGCTTATCATTTACATATTATATAACTAGCATAACATATTTTACATCCATACTAAATGCTTTAACAAATGAAAACATTCAAATAAATAAAAAAAAACACTAGAAATATAATATTTACATTTATCAAAATAAAATTGTTGTGCATTGTGTAAAACAAAAAATATAATACAAATATTATTTTAATAATCTGAAGAAGACTTTTGAATAATCAAAACTGTCAGGAAATCTTAATAAAAAGATTTTTAAAAGGGTTTAAAAATTGCTGCTAAAAAGAAAAGATTTTAAAATAGATTATGTATGTGTCATAAATAAAGTATATAAATAGGGAGAAAAGTTGCAAACAAACATAATGGTGACATTTAGACAGCAATTTCAGATATTACAATTAAAATGCTTAAAATTAGTGTTGATAAAAATTATAACAATACTCAAAATTCGTAAAGGAAAACATATTTTCTAACAGCTGGAATAATATTAATTATTATTTTTATTATAAAAACAATTGATAAAATTTAAAAAACTATGGACATAAATTTGTTGTTTTTATCCAAATTTTGTCAACAGAATGTTACAATAAAAGCCCTTTTAGAAATAAAATGTAAACAATATATAGAAGAATTGGAATATATCTTAGAACTAAATAATAAACAATATCTGTAATTCATTTTTGTAATGAATATAAAACTGTAGTGGCTTTAGATTTCACAAGTTATATAAAAGTATTATGCCCCAAATATTGTTTATGACTAATGTCTGGAAATGCGAATATTGTATGACATTATATCTAATGTCCATTAATCACTCAGTCCTAGAAAAGGGAATAAAAACGTCTTTTGAAACTAATTTTATTATTATTACCATATAATATTTAAAATAATTTATGGATATATGCATATTATATGTCATTACTATTTACATCAATTGATTTTTAGTCATAAAAGAGATAGATCTATAGAAGAATGAAAAGGACTTCTGATGCAATCATTTTTATTAATCCTAATCCCACATATTATTTAAAGTAATTTAGAACCAGAGTTAAGAATGTCAAATAGACCTTTTATAAATATTAGAACTTACATAAAATCTTCTCATTGCTTTAAAAATAAAGATAGATAAGTTTTGGTTTTCAAAAATTTTAGACATCTTTTGTGCGTAAACTTAAATAAACATATGATATATAAAAATATCTTATTTTGTTTTAAATTGTTAAAAAGTGGAAATTTATTGATTTATTTTTAAACCAACAACTATTTAAAGGAAATTAAATAAACTTGAAACAGGAAGTAAAAATGATGGAAGCTTGTAAGTTTAAATGTCTCAAATTAATTAATTTATTATTAATTGAAGTGCAAATAACTTTTATGTTTTATCTTTTTGTGATTTTCCTGAATACATAACAATCAGTATCTACACATTTTATTTTTAAAAGTTTCTTATAATATTATTGTCAAAGAAATATTTATTTATTCCATATTACAAAGGCAATTTATAAATTATTAAAAACAGTGTAATTGTAATGGGCGCTTATAAAATTTTGCTCAAGTTGAATAATAAAAGTAATTTAAAATCAAATTTTGTGTAAGATCTGTTAATAATAATTAAAAACATTTGCAGTTTACCAATAACAGACTCATTGATTTCTTCTTGAGATTTTGAAGGAATCGAATAAGGAAAATTACTAATGTCCAGTCCATACATCTTGTTGTTGTAAGCTGTTATGACTGTATGATTATTCATATGGTAAACAGAAATGGATAAGGTCTTCACCGACACATCTCAACTACCTTGGTGAATTTATTGCTTTTTTTTCTGAGTTCAATATAAAAAAAAATACCGTAGCCTCTTAATTCAGTTGCTTGAGAAAGACTGGAGGAATGTGTGTATCAATAATTGAAGTGTTTGGGTGCACACACACTTAAGGTATTTACATTTATGATAGACATAATAAAATTATATCTTTTACATCCAGAATGCTGCACAAATGTTGACTAGACTAGGCATATGGTTAAATTCAGAAGGTTGTCATTCAAAGATTAGATATAGTTATCTATTATAACTATAGATCATTTTCAAGTGAAGGAAGATTACATAAATTGAAAGAAAAATAGTCTAATATTGAATGAAACATTGTTGGATGATATAAAATGAAAAGAAACAAAGGAAGAATTTGAAAAGTGGATATGAATTTTGTTATAAAGACTTGAGTCTGTTCCATATTGAAAATAAAAATAAAATCTCATGGTTTTTTTTATGATCAAAGAAAACAAATGCTTTTATTAAATCACTGTTACTCTTATTTTGTATATATTTACATAACAGTTGAAGTGCTTTTAATCATTTTCCAATATTACATGTCAATTCATCTATGTATGACACTTTGAACTTACATAAAATTTGTTACACAATATTAATTTTTATTTCAAAGGTATTATTATTTTTTAATTATTTGCCAATCTATTATTATTAGATATAACAGAAAATGAAACTTAAAAATAAAAAGAGTAATCTCATCTGTTGTCTTTTATAACAACAACAACAACAACAACAAAAAAAGCCCACATGATTTTATTTTCAATTTTGATCTGGAAAATACTAGAATTCTTTATGAGAAAAGAAACCATAATAAAAGAAAAATTACAGAGATAATTTTGATAAATAGAAATAAATCTTTAGTTAATAGACAATGTGTGAATGTTAAATTCATTAATCTTGGGATATCATATGATAATGTTTATTTCTGCTAAATATAAAGGGTTTTCAATTTAAGATAGTTATAAAAGTAACTGAAACTATTTGTGTATTTTATAATAATTTGTAAAAATTATTATCTCTGTTAATATTTTTTATTATTATTATAAATATAATAGTCATTTTATTATATATATAAAGCTCAATATGGCTTAATGCCATGATAGAGTGCAGATTTTAGAATTGAAGATTCATGGTTCATAGATTTGCTCTATTAATTTTGGAGCATTAACACCATAATTTACTAAGTGAATAATCATTTAATTACTTTTTTCTATTTGATTTAATGGAGAGCTGGAAGACAGACAGAGAGCTAAAGATCTAAATATTGTAGCTTCAATGTGTCACTTGTGGAAGTTAAATTGTGTATAATTTCATGAGTGACCCACTATTTGCTTTACAGAATAACCAAAATCTGTATACCTATAAAAGTATTACTTTATATTAAGGTAATTAATTATAACAAATGCTTAAGTTGATGTCCTTCTACTTTTATGCTATCAATCATTGACAGTTTCAATTTATTTATAATAATTTTACAAGTGATGTTGGATGCTTGATTGAATGTTTATCTCTAAATTTGTCAAAAATTATTTCTAAATTAGAATGTCTGTCATGCATACATGAGCATAATCTATGAATTTGTTCATTGATAAATATTAATCCATATTGGAATAGTTTACATAGAATGAAACAAACTGTTTATAGATCCAGACTCTGGTTATCATTGTATATACAAATATTTGTATATAGTTTTATTTGAAGACCCCATTATACAAAAATGCAGGTGTAAAAATCTTTTTATTTTAAAATAATTATGGTTGTAAATGTCAGGTGTGAGTGATGAGAATATACAGCAAAATATGTAAATAATTTGTTAAGAATGAGTTATACTCAGAAAAAGTCAAATACACCCGGGTCTTGTTTTATGCGGATTTTTTTAATGCGATTTTGAAGTTATGCGATTCATGTTTCTTCTTAATATCTTTGTATGCAGTTTTCTTTTATGTGATAAAAATTATTAGATCAGAAGTTGAGCTCTGATAATGCGCTATTACTTTAAATATTATAAATTTTGTGCACTCACACATCATATTTAAAGTAAATTATTGGAGTTCGACTTCCATCTAATAATTTTTATATTTTCAGTACTTTATAATAGTACTGTAATAGATTTTATGCAATAAAGAAGTTCATAATTCAATTAAAAACAGGATTTCCCCATTTTATATACACACATTAAATTTTATAAGATTATAATGTAAATCTGTTTAAAAGTTATAGATGCCTATACTGTGCATGTTGTTGTTTTTGCATTTTAAATCACATTCTATTTTTGCTTTTTAAAAAAAGAGTACGTAATCAATTAACCATTTAGTGTCTGCAAGTAATAAATTTTACAAAATTATAATGTAAATGTGTTTAAACATTATAGATGCATATAATATGCATGTTATTGTTTTTGCATTTTAAATCATATTCTATTTTTGCTTTTTAAAAAAAGAGTACGTAATCAATTAATTATTTAGTGTCCGCAAGTTTATTTTTAAAAGGTGAGTAATAGTGGTGGGCACAATTAAATTTGACAATTAAAAATTAAAATCTGATTTTTAATTGTAATTAACAATTTAAAAATTACATAATGTGATCTGAAATTAATGTTATGTGAAACAACAAAATTTGATTTTTAAACAGAATTGAAAATTAAAAAATTAAAGACAAAAATAAGAATTTAATTTTTATCTTATTAGTTTTAATTAAATTTTGCACAACAGTGGTGAGTAAGTGTCTTTTTATTATCATAAGTCTAAGTTCTTATTTTTATTTTAAACTTTTAGTTTACCCTAATGGAGAGGAAAAAACACCCAAGAAAATGAATTTCTTTGGAAACAAAAATTTCAATTTTAGATTGTTTAGCAAAATGGGAAGGATCAACAGTGATTGGAAAACATTTTAGTTTGGGTGAGTGTACTATAAGAGCAATTTAAAAAAATGAAGTTGGTGCTAGTTGTATTTCCTCTTGTGACAAATCTGATATCTTACTAATTCACAAATGAACTTGCATATCTTCAAATAGCGATAATAAGTATACTATAAATTACGCGTAAAAATATATTGTTTTGAATAAAATTAAATATTGCAGTTATTAAAAAAAGTTTGTTTTTTATCAATTTTTTTCAAATTTGAAATTGTTTATTAATCATATTTTATTTCCTTATTTTTTTTTATGCGAATTTTAAAGTAATTTTACATTGTTGTTTTGCTTTTATGTGAGTTTTGAAAATTACAGTACGTACCCCCCATTTTTCAAGATAAGTTTTTTGTGTGATTTCTTTGTGCACATTTTCTCCTATCTACTGTATAAATCAAGACCCAGGTGTACTATTATTAAATAGAATCATAATCCCAATATGTTATGATAAAACATAAATTACTGATTTTAAACTTGATTAATAATAACAAAAGAAACTTAAACATTGCATCATTTGCAAAATATTTTAATATGACATTCTATTCTTTCTATAGTTAAAAGAGTAACTCAGTACAATAATGATATAAAAATATGAGAACAAAAGTTATATCATCTATAGAATTATCTGTACCCTGAGTTGATAATACTCTTACGTTAAAATTATGATATAATATGAAAATAAAATGAAATAATATATATTGCTCCTGGAAAGTTATGCAATCTAATAAGAATCTAAAATATTCTAAATAAAACAAATGCATCAGTTGTTTAATTTTAAAAATTAAAGAACACAATATAAAAATACAAAAATAGAAAAATGTTTTTAAAAATTTTTATTAAGGAAAATAATGTTCATGTGTTTATACTTGGTATATTACATAATTCTATTAGCATTAACATTTATGCTATTCCTGATCAGTTTCTATCCCAAATAATTTGCACTGATTGTGGTTATTTAAATAACTGCTAAAGGTCAACTTGAATTTTATAATAAAATTTTTATTTACAATTTAAATTATAAACTTTTTTTAAATGGTATATATATATTGATTTTATTTACCGTCACATACATATATAATTTATTTTAAAAATTAAGTTCTGAATGGACTTTAAAGGTTCAACCAAAATATATTTAAGCAAAAGTAAGTAACTGTTATTTGTGTGTGTACAAAAGAGAAGATGAGATTTCTCATTTTTAAAATTAATAAAAGATCTCTGAGAATAAAAATGGAGATGATCGCCGAAGCGATTTAATTGTTTTTAAATGATTATAATAAAAGTAATTATATTATGATCATTTACTTGCCCCTATAAAACATCAAATAGCTCTAAATAAAATAAATAATAATGATTCATAAGTATTGTAAATAATTTATTATCAAAACAAATATTTAATTTGGGGTTATAGTCATTTGTATTGACATTCAGAACAGGAAAACACAACGATTGTAATTTTTTTGTTTACCAAAATTGTGATAAAAATGAATAATTATCTGATAAAAATAATTTAAAAATTATATTTAAGTTAAAGCATTTTATTTTAACTTTTATAATTTTTGTCTAAAGATATGTTTTTTATTTTCCTTTAAAAAGAAAAGGAAGTGTAAGCATATATTGAAGTCACATATTAAGTTACTGGATAAAACAAAATAAACACTTTCATTTCCAAACAAATTATAAAATCAAAATAAAAAACTATCAAGATTGAAGATATATCTGAAATCATCATAAATAATTGGAAAAAAGAGTAAAAAGATATTATTTTTTTGCGTTCATGGTAATGTCTGGAAAAGTATAAAATAAAGATTCACAAGAGTAAATTTCTAAGGAAGTCAACATCTCTAAAAAGTGAGATCACTATTCAATGAATACAAATAAAAACAAAGCAATACTTGTACACAAAATAATTATTAATTACGAAGCTATGTAAAGCCAAGAAAAGCTTTAAAAAATAAATTTAGATATGTATAAAATATGACTTATTTTGTCAATGGTCATGTTATCCCCATTATGAGTGGCTACTGAAAGAAAAGTCATTTTTTGTCCACAGTGATATATGTAATAAAATAAAAAAAAAAAAATGGAACCTTTCAATATAAAAATAACTAGTTAAAAAAAAAATTAACAAAAGTTTTTAAAGAAAATAGTAAATAAAGTCTAGATTCCAATTTTAAACAGGGGGAAAAAAGTAAAGTTGCATATGCATATTTGATCAAAAAGAATATTCAATACACACATATTACTTTCCGGTTAGACATTTCACATAATATATGACAAAACTCTTAAATCATAACATATTTATTACTTTGTCAATATTTTTGATAATATAAATATATTAATCATTTTTATTATTTTTTTAAAAAATATTTTTATTGTAAGAAATTATAATTATGTATTTCTTACACATATGTTTTTAAGAACTCAGGGCATGACTTCACTTTTATAACAATAAAAAAGGAATTAAAGTTTTTTGTTTAAAAATAATGAAGTTATGAGAGGAGTAGATTGTAAGGGTATCTTGCCAGTTTCAAGTTATTCCTGATTTAAAAGGGAAAATATGGTAACAGAATTCAACAATTGAATAGATTATTTAATATAATATTTAAAAGAGTTATTGTCAGATCAGATGACCACAGATTAATTATAGAATTAACATAGATGTTAAGACAGTATTTGACATAGCTGATTATTATGAATATTTATTACTCATCTGTGTATACAAGATTTGAATATATAATCTTCAATATCCAAAATTGTTATACAATATATTAAATATTTATTACTACAAATTTTACTTATTTTTTACCATCCTATTACCTGAATCAGATATATGTGTAAATATATTTGAAAGTATAGGCATATAAGTTATATTAATGATACTAAAAACAATATTTAAGAAAAAATATATTTAGTTTTTAAAATATTTAAATATTCAATGCAATATAAAGACCACAGGTTATTAATTGAAATTTCATAATTATTTTGATCTATAATGCAAGAAGATATAAAAATTGAATAAAGGTCACTCCACTGCAGACAATCAATGATGGTACTGTCATGTCATACCCATAAATTATAACTTTGAGCTGATTCTCAATTTTACCTGACCTCTTGTAAGGTTTGTTAGAAACAGCCCTCATATATAAATGGTTTTGATCTCTAGAGGATAGGGTTCTATACAATATATATACATATACATATGAGACTTTGTAAGACATAGATCATATTCATATCAGTAGTCTAATTTCATTAACTTTTAGAAAATTTTATTAAGATCACTTTATCCATAAGTCCATTTTCTTTTTTGTAGTTTTTTTTATGGCATAAAAATTATCTGGCATAAAAAAACTGTCTTTTACTATTTTCACTTCAATACTTATAGCTATTCACAGTCAATACTTGTGGCTAATTCTGAATAACAGATTCACAAATACATATAACATTTTGTGTTTTGAAATTAATATTTCTTATCAAAAACAATATCATAAGTATCTACTTATGTCTACAAATTTTATAAATAATCTTCATTTTAACATCATTATAAAACTTTGTTGTTATTGTTTGCTATATTTTGAAAGAAAACTTTCATTGTTCAGATAGTTGGGGGAGTGATGATTATAAATAATCAAAAGATTAAAATGCTTTTGAATAAACTCCAAATAATAAAATTATTTAATGCTACTGAGAAAATTATACGAGTTAACCAAATGTAATATAGATAATTCATCACTAGCCATTTTTAACCCCTATGGTGGCAATTAATTTTATTGGCCGAGTGAGGTAAAACTCTAAACTTTTAATTGGTCAATTCACAAACTCAGCTGCAAAAATATATTCATATTTTAATATTATATTCACTTTAGTTTCATTTGTAAAAAGTATATTAATAATTTGTCAGGTTATGAAAGTGAATGAAAGTTTTTCAAAAGTAAATTTTTATTTATAATTATAAAAATATTCAATAGTGGAAAATCTAAAACAAACATTAGTAACCAACTAAAAAGCATTGCTGACATCAATGATTTCTTTCTCAATTTTATGTTGCAGAAAAGTAAATAATTTTTGCTGTAATCTTCACTATTTTTCTAAAATAATTTTATTTTTAGCATATTTTATCAAAATAATTTATAATATGTAAAACAAATACTTTTAAAGTGGTCTAAAACCTTTGTTATCACTTTCAAAATGAAACAAAGGAAATCATAGTGGTAAAAATTATTGACAAGCAGTTTTCTTTGTCCTCTACAGTAATAACCAATCAGCATCAAGAATGGACTGCCCTCTTCCATTGTTAACCTAAAATTTGAATATTGATTTTTTACTTGTAAAATAATTCAAGAAAGGGCAGCATCTTATGGAACTTTTTTTAACCTTTAAAAAGAGTGTAAAATCTTTACGGTAGCATTAAAAATGATAGAATTCTTGCGACTTGAAGCCGGCACTGGTTTAGACCAGAGAACTCTGTTAAAGAGTTAATATGTGTCTTGAAACTACTTTATATATGTGTCATGTTTATAGTACTAATGATATTTTTTATCTATCTATCTGTCTGTCAGTCAGTCTGTCTGTCTGTCTATCTATCTACCTACCTACCAATCTGCCATTCGGTTTGTGTCTTTCTGTTTCTACCAGTTTGTGTTTCTATTCAACAATCTCTCTATCTAACTATCTGTTCATCATTCTCTCTCTCTCTCTCTCTCTATATATATATATATATATATATATATATATATATATATATATATATATATAATTCACAAATAATTTAACAGTAAAACAGTATATTTTAAATTCTTCAGTAGAACTTTCAACTGCATGGTAATTCTCATCAAACAATCTCAAACCTTAATGTTACATAAATTTTCATAAGGTGTGTATGGGCATATTTGCATTTTGCCTATTGATAATTTAAATTTATCTATTAAAATAGCTTCTTTAATTTTCCTCTTTCCATGATTTCTTTCCTCCATTAATATTTTTGTTTCATTAATATCAAATGCAAACATATAACCACAAGCTCTTTCATAGTCAAAAAATACTGAAGCCATGTTTAATTGGTTATTTACATATTTTTAATCTGATTATATACTAATTGATGTTCCTTTAATCTTTTTTTCCACAGAACATCTTGATTCACCAGTATATGATTTTTTACACCAACATAAGATATGATAAATTATATTACTTCTTTGCACTTTAGGAATTACACTCTTAGAATTATTAATTAATCTATTAACATTTGGAGGAACACAAAATAAATTAGATTAACATTATTTACAAATGGCATAGAAATCCATTTTTTATTATCTAAATTTATATTACAATTTCTCTTTTTATTGTTAAATGAATTAACTGTATGTAAAATTTGGTTTTTATTATATCCAAACTTTATAAATTGATTAGTAAACAGTTCAATATTTAAAATTTTATCATTCTTATATTTACATAATTTATCATAATGATATAAAAATGATTTCAAACTTGCCATTTTATGTGTCATTGGAACACATGATTTAAAATGAATATATCTCTTTTGCCAATAGGTTAAACAAACAATTTATAACTTAAATCAATCACATCTCTATATATTTGTAAATTCAAAAATTTTATTTTCCTATTTTGTTCCTTCTCAATAGTCCATTTTAAATTATTTGAATTGTTTAGTCTATACAAAGAACATCAATAACATCCTGATGATCACAAACAAACACATCATCAACATAAATTTTAATATCAAAGTCACAAGAATTTAATATAACTTCTTCATATTTTGATAATGTAAAACTACAATTTCATGCAACAATAAGTAATCCCATAGGCCATCCTTTAGCCATTTTATAAAAAGTATTATTATGTGTTGCAATAATATTATCACTTATAAATTTTAATGATTCAGTGATAAACTTTATTAGATGTTTATTTATTGACATATTATTTAATGCCATCTGAATTAAACTTATAGACACAAGATGATTAATTGATCCATATAATTCTGTTATATCCAATGAAACTAACAAATCATTATCATTTAATTTTACATTTTTAATCGTATTGACAAACTCATAAGTTGGTACAATTGTATAACTTCCAAAACCCAACATATCTTGTAGTAATCTACTGATATGTTTAGCTGTTTTATACATAAATGATCTACATAAATGATCCATCAAAATGTACCATTAATCTATGAGGATTCCCTTCTTTGTAAAATATAACATTAGCAAATATTATTGGGAAAATAGCTGTAGATCGATATATATCATAGTATGTACCACCATTCACAAAATGACCTTTTGTTTTCTTTAAAATATTTATAAATTTCTACACTGCCCTCCATATTATAATCATCAGTGATACAAACTTCTAATTTATTCATTTGTGTTTCAATTATATAATTATATACATCTCTTTTAATAAAACACATTCTTAAACCTTTATCCTCCTTCAAACATATATTTCGCTCAATATTATGAAGATGTTTAAATTCTGAAACAGCATAATTCTATGTTCGATTGTACCTATTATTTTTTACTTTGTTTAGAAATATCCCTAATTACATTAGCACAATCCTGTAAGTTCATTGTATTATCAAATATAATATGAACTGATGCAACTAATTCCACATTATAATCCTTCCATACACCACTGAGATACTTCGAACCATATTCTCGTAATTGTTTGGATAATTACAATTATACAAAAACAATTTTCTTATCAACTTTCTAATATAATTCTGTCTTTTCTTTTTAAATCCTACTTGTCAATGCATGTAAAATTCATTCCATTGAACCCATTCGTTTATATTTGTCAGATGTTCAATAGCTGTCACATATATTTTAATGTTATAAATTTTTTTTTATAAAGTCTTACCATGTTAGAATGTGTTTTATTAGAAGAGATGTATATAATGATAAAATTGAAATACAAATAAATAAATTAGGATTTTATATCATTGATGATTATAATATGGAGGGACAGTGTGTGAAATTTATAAATAATATTTTAAAAAAAGCTAAAGGACATTTTATGAATGGCGGTACACACTATGATATATCCATCTACAGCTATTTGCCGAAGAATATTTGCTAATGTTAAACTTCATAAAGAAGGGAATCCTATTAAATTAATGACAGATTTTGGTGGATCATTTATGTATAAACAGCAAATCTATCAGTAGATTACTACAAGATATGTTGGGTTTTGGAAGGTATACAGTTGCATTATCTTAAAAATGTAAAATTAAATAATAATGATTTGTTAGCTTCATGAGATATAACAGAAATATATGGATCAATTGATCATCTTGTGTCTATAAGTTTAATTGAAATGGCATTAAATAATATGTCAATAAATAAACATCTAATAAAAGTTATCATTGAATTACTAAAATTTATAAGTGATAATATTATTGTAACATATAATAATACTTTTTATAAAATAGGTAAACGATGGCCAATGAGATTACCTATTGTTGCACAAAATTGTAATTTTACATTATCAAAATATGAAGAAGTTATATTAAATTCTTGTGACTTTGATGATATTAAAATTTATGTTGATGATACATTTGTTTGTGATCATCAAGATGTTATTGATGTTCTTTTGTATAGACTAAATAATTCAAATAATTTAAAATGGACTATTGAGAAAGAACAAATAGGAAAATAAAATTTTAGGATTTACAAATATATAGAGATGTGATTGATTTAAGTTTTAAATTGATTGTTAAACCTATTGGTGAAAGAGGATATATTCATTTTAAATACACATGTTTCAATAATACATAAAATGACAAGTTTAAAATCATTTTTACATTGTAATAATAAATTATGTAAATATAAGAGAGATAAAATTTTAAATATTGAACTATTTACTAATGAACTTATAAAGGTTGGATATAATAAAAACCAAATTTTATTTACAATTAATTCATTTAAGAATAAAAAGGGGAATTATAATATAAATTTAGATAATAATAAATGGTTTTATGCCATTTGTAAATAATGTTCAATCCAAGTTAATTAAGAATATATTTAAAGATAAATATAATATTTCATTTTGTGTTCCTCCAAATGTTAACAGAATAATTAATAATTCTAAGAGTGTAATTCCTAAAATGAAAAGAGGTAATATAATTTCAGATCTTATGTAGGTGTAAAAAATCATATATTGGTGAATCGAGATGTTCTGTGGAAAAAAAGATTAAAGGAACATCAATTATTATATAATTGGATTAAAAATATGGTAAATAACCAATTAAACATGGCTTCAGTATTCTTTGACCATGAAAGAGCTTGTGGTTATAGATTTGCATTTGATATTAATGAAACAAAAATATTAATGGAGGAAAGAAATCATAAAAAAAGAAAAATTAAAGAAGCTATTTTAATAAATAAATTTAAAGATAATGTTATCAAAAGGCAAGTTGCAAATATGGCCATACACAGCTATTGGAAATTTACATAGCATTAAGGTATGAGATTGATTGAAAGCACTACTGAAGAATTTAACCCTTTGAAAACCAGGCGGCCATCTTTAATTTTTAAAAAAATTTACCCTAACTCTAATAACTTAGATATTTTGTGTTTGAATGTAATAAATATATAAAAATAATGTTGTAAAAGCAAGTACATATATGAAAGAATATAATGAAGCTGTTAAAATAATCATTTCATAAAGAAAAAGTTAAAAAAAATAATATTTATAACAGATTTAAGAATGTTTGTTTTTACACTGATTCACAAATCCTAAATTTTGAAATTCAAATGATAAAATGACACTTTCATAAACAGCTTCTTCACATTCCTCACAAATTTACAAAAAAAATGATGTATTGGAAGTCTTACCTGAGGTAATTTTTCCCTGAGAAAATTACTAAAACAGCTGACTTGCTGTGATCCATTTTCATTCCACAGCCAGATATGTTCAGTTTTGTAAATTATCTGTAAAAATATGAATGGTTTTTAGTGGAGAAAAAGTAATAGAACAGTGTAATTCAAAAATAAATAAATAAACTCATAAAAAATAAAATGAATAAAAATAAATCAATAAAGATAATTTTTTATTATTATTAACAATGATTACATGTGTGGAAGAAAGGCTAAGTTCAAATACATGGCACTATAACACAGAGTGGATGGATTGATGAAGTCAGAAACCGTGTATAAAATATCCTATATTACATGAAATTCCAGTTGTGTAGCATAAACTTGTATATAAATATATTTATTATTTTGCATAAAAGATATGAAGAAAGGCTGAGTTCAAATACATGGCACTATAATACAGAATGGATGGATTGATGAAACCAGAAAGTGTGTATAAATATCCTATATTACATGAAATTCCAGTTGTGTAGCATGAACTTGTATATAAATATATTTATTATTTTGCATAAAAAATATGAAGAAAGGCTGAGTTCAAATACATGGCACTGTAACAATAACTGGATAGATTGAAGAAGCCAGAAAATTTATACAATATCCTATATTACTTGCCTAAAATTGACACAAATCAATTGAGGGTCATAACTTTAGCACTGATGCAATAATTCGTCCATAAATTCAAACTTGGTCATGCATGATACACTATTCATATTTATAATCATGCCAAAAAATGCATTAGCTCACGCAGTGACAGATACCCCAGTCCCCAACTTTTTTCCATTCTACAGCATATTTATTTGAAAATATTATAATTTATTATTCTATAGCATATTTATTTATTTCAGTACATCGAAAATATTATAATTTATTATTATATAACATATTTATTTGTTTCAGTAAATAGAAAATATTATAATTTATAAAAAATATATATATATAAAAGTAATTACATACTCGCGAATGTTATCAAAAAATGTTTATTTGTTTCAGTACATCAAAAATATTATAATTTATTATTATATAACATATTTATTTGTTTTAGTAAATATAAAATATTATAATTTATAAAAAAAAATATATAAAAAAAAGTAATTACATACCCTTGAACGTTATCCAAAAACGTAATTTGAGAAGAGAGCCCAGAATCACGGACAACTTCAACGGAAAATCACAATAAAATCTTCAGTAATTGATCCAACAATTGTGGAATAACTTTTTTACGATAAATAAAATGAGAAAAATAAAAAAAAAAAAATTTTAGGTACACTTTGCTAAAAATATTCATAAAAAATCTAAAAATTGTCGTACAGAAAAAATTCTTAGAGTTTCAGGTAGATATTAAAATGGTGCAAAAAATGACGTACTGCGCATATGTGTGACGTTTACCGTTTACGCGTAAACTCAGCTCAAAATAGAAATTTCTAGACAAGTCGTACAAAAGTCGTTCTGGTTGTCAAAGGGTTAAAATATTTTACCATTAAATTATTTGTGAATTACATATGTTTTTATAATAGGTAATTTTAATTTTACACACACACACATATATATTATGAAATGGTCAGTTTCATCCATCTGCCTGTTTCACTTATTTTACCCACACATCTATCTATATGCCAGGTTTAAACCTTCCCAGAGTGCCCATCTGAATAACATTAAATTATTATATATGCAGAATCATGTATATATATGCGAGCAGTATGTCTGTAATTTAATGGAATAGGTACAGATTACAGATATGTATCAATTTTATAAATAATTCTAATTTAGGGAATATTTTAGTCTAAATTATTTATGTTAATGTTATATATATTACAGATATATATATATTCATTTTATAAATGTTTCCAGTTTAAGGAATATTTTAGTTAAATTAGTTAGCAACTTTATTGTTGTATTAGTGAAATCACATATGCATATTTCCTGTTATTCTGCATATATTCAACCACCTATGGTTATAAAATGCTTTCTGCTAATTACTAAGGTGATTTTTGTCAAAATAACATTCGATTTTGTAAACAGATTTAATGTAGGTCACAATGTGATGACAAAGTAAGCAGGAAAACAGATTCTAAATCACTTTGTTATCACTAAAATTGTTTTTCTAAATAAGTAAATGAGTTTTTCTACCAGTGGTAACAATTAAATGTTTTGCTAAAAATAATTAAATGGATTTCTCAGCTACGTAAAAAAATAACAGGTGGGCAGATTTTAAAAGCTATAAATACTTCAAGTTTTATTAACAAACATCAGATCATATATATATTAAGTCAACGGCAAGTCGAATCCACGTCGGTTTCACCTTAAAATGTTCGAGTAGAGGCCATAATTCACCACCTCTCCTCACGGAGAATGGAGAGCTTTGGTCCAATGAAACCTAATGCCATCACCAGAAAAAGTAGCCCATGGAAAAATCTCTGTTAACTGTGCATCATCATCAAGTGTCAACTTATTATCACCCCAAGTGCTTCAAAACTGCCTGCAATGGAAACAGCTAAACGGTAAAATTTTCTCAGAGCTCTGTTTATAAACTATTGCTTTCATTTCTTCCTTCTAAAAAGCTAGCTATTCATTAAATCTGCCTTTCACCAACACCTTTACTAAAATCTACAAAGAAGATTGTTAAATGCTAAGTCTTGCCTAATTGTAAAATTAGAATTCTCTTTTATAATGTAAAACTTCTTTTAAAATGTAAAACTCCTAATAATCTATTTTAAATGGTTAACTTTCTGCAGTCTTTTTATGCCTATTTCTAAATCTCTTCAATTGATTCTATGATCTTATCATTTTAATATAATATGTGTATTTAATAGGCCAAATGACTCAAAACCGCAAGTATTTGTAAATGTAATTTTGGCTTATAAATTTGCGAAGATAATTTCAAATCTTCACCGTAATTTAATGTTAAATAATTGAATTATTATTCTTCATTCTCACTCCCTGTTTTGAGATCATATTATGTTACTGATTAAGATTTGGGTATCAATATTACAATAATCAGTTGTCTAGTTATTTTATGTGGTTTGCTTAATTTTAATTATGAATTATAACTATTTATATATATACTCGTTTATCATTGGAACTAGCCACAGAAATATTCTCAAAGCATATTTTAATGTTTATTCGTAATTACCCCGCAAATATGCTTTATCCTCCTTAGATTTATTTACGTTGAGACACAGGTGATAATATTAAACTAGGTTACTAATTAATTTAGTCCCTTAATAGTATATTTAAAATACTAAATTTGAGAGCTGGCTTATATAGATATGCAAATAGACGCTATCTAATTTTAAGGCACGATAATGTAATTTTACGCAAATGCATTATATATATTTATAAGTTGCGAATGTGTCCTTACAAAGTATGCAATGTATGATTATCAGCTTGCTACATGATTCTCAATGACATGCTGGTGGAGGTCACTCTCATCCACTTCAGTTTGGGTTCAAGCACACTTTTAGAACTAGGGCACAAGGACCTAGATGATTTCTAATGCTTATCCGACTACCTGAACTACTAATGTTCTTATTTGTGGCAAGTTGAGCGGTC
Source organism: Epiperipatus broadwayi (assembly GCA_028023455.1). Taxonomy (NCBI): domain Eukaryota; kingdom Metazoa; phylum Onychophora; class Udeonychophora; order Euonychophora; family Peripatidae; genus Epiperipatus; species Epiperipatus broadwayi. The sequence continues at coordinate 3,817,562 of JAQFVV010000012.1, read as the reverse complement.
TTAGGGCAAACCGAGTCTTTGGAGACTGAAGCCTGTGAATAATGACCCATTCACACCTTTTTGCTTAATTAATATTTTAATATATGCCATAGAGGATATAGGTAAATCTATCATAAACCAGTTTTCTCTCCCTTTTATGTTAAATGCTTATCTAGCATTAGTATACATCCTAATCTAGGTTAACATGCCAACCTGCATATCTCTGAGCCTAATTACATTCTCAATTTAACTTTGTATTAAATAGATGCCATAGAAGCATTGTGATATTTATATAACTTTGGCTATAAAGTTCTGCATGATCTAGTGAACTACGAAAGGGCTAGAAATTTGGCATATTAATTAATATAGGCATAAAATTCCAATACCACTCTACACATTGTTAAACACTTATAATGAAACATATAATGTGAATCTCAGTAGTTATCTAATGCCTGCGAGTGTTATACCTCATGTTCCATTACATAATTTGACATGTTTTGAATTATTGTTTGCTATTGTTTTATTACAATTAATAATATTTAAAATTATAACTCATTTGCATATTTTATTGTCCGTAAATTCATTTTATTCAACTCTATATTTAATTTGCACGTACATTATTTCATATCTATGTAGATCAGTCTATTGAGTTCTATAATTAATTACTTAGCCATATGTGTGTATATCTGACCAAAGCAGTGATAAATTAGTTAAATTATGTGTCTCTTGTTCTACTGGGAGTGACTGCTGGACCGAGAGTGAATTGATTGTCTGTGTACATTGAGGGATGTCATCCATAGGGTAGTAAATCATTGAGGAGAGGTGAAAGGATTGAATGTTGGTCGGATTCTGGGTCACAGCATCTGGATTTGATCAGCTTTAGTGTATTTTGCCTATGTTCTAGATTTTGTTGCATGGAGGGACAATTCTTACCATTACATAGGTCTTTTTTTTCCTGGTTCTGGTGCCCAATGTGGGGCAGTTACTTAGTTATATGACCCTGAGGAAACCATGAATGAATCTGGCATGAGAGAGGGAAAATGCATATGTAAATTTTTTTTCTCCAGATTCTGACATACCAACTAGGGCATTCGAATATAAACCTGCGTACCTGAGAGGGCATGTTGACATGGGTATGTTCCCATATCACTTGTTGTATGTGTGTAATTTTTTCCTGAGTTTTGTCCAAACTTTTGAGTCTATTCGAATACTTCCATGATCATGAGCACGTTAACTATATATGTGTATGTAAATTTTTCTTCCTGAACCGAATATATGTAAAGAAAAAGAGATGTGCATATATAATTTTTTTTGTCCGAGTTCTGACACTGTAAATTAGGAATTTCAAATAGTGTACACACACTCCCTTTGATTGATGTATGTATAAATTATTTTTCTCTCCAGGTTCTAGGATTTCAATTGTATAAATCACAAATATATCCTGAGTAAAATATTTTTCCCGAATTCAGGCTACAAAGTAGAATCAATTTTAAAAGCTTTGTTTTTTTTTAAATCTCTCAAAATATATATATTAAGTTTTTGTTTTTGCTTGATTCGTTAATTATTTCATAACACTAAATTGAATGCGTGTGAGTGAAAAATATATATATAGGTACTAGTTTTTTTTTCTTTTTTTTTTTTTGGATTTGTTAATTATTTTCCAATACCTTGAATTGAATATATGTGGAAATAAGAAATATATATTTGTACAATTTTTCTTTCAGATTATAAACACCCAGATGTTAGATTTTGGTAATTGTTTTACACAACTGTTAGTTGAATGCAGGCGATTAGAGAAAAGATAGGTGGAAGAGGATAAATATATATATATGTGTACTAAATTTTTCCAAAAAATATATTTATTTATTTTTTTTCCAGAGTTTTTAACGCAACAATATGGATTTTGTAATGTAAACACGCACATACTAAATGATAATTTCGGGTTAAAAAAAAACTATAGCAGAAAAGAGGTTATATATATATGGGATATGTAAAGTTTTTTTAAAAATATATATGTGATATAAATTTTTTTTTAAACACGATTCCGGATATCCAAGCATGAGGTCCTCAATCTAGTTCACACACTGAATATGCACATATGTGTGTGCATAATATTGACATTAATGCATGTAGAATTTTTTGACCAGGTTTGAATACTTTATTGAGCAATAGTAACCTATTTCATATACTGAGTTGGTCCATATCTTCTCACTCTGTGTCAGTAAATATATATACGAAATTTTTCCAGATTTTTTTAAATTTTATTTATATGCCATAACTTCTGTTATCAAGATATGTTGTATGTATGTTTATAATATATTGACAAAGGATGTATCATGTATTTATAAAAATGTTTTGTTTGGCTTCAAACTTTGTCAAATCACCAATCCCATTAGTCAAAAGTCCAAATTATAAAATAATATTGGGATATAAAATATTTTTCTCCCATACTATATATATGATAAAATATTTTTTTATTGGCATATACTGGAGAGGTCAAGTGAATTTTTTTTCTTTTTTTCTGGCGCAGAGTAGATATATGCACATAGAGCTATTGAAATGAAATACTTCATTATTATTAGAGTGGTCTAATAAGCAACTAAAATTATTTTTGGTATATGATGTGCATAAGCTTAATTTTACTTGCTCACTGATGACTAGTGCTCAAAGAAGACCATATGTCTCTCATAATAAATGTTGTCATCAGGAGTGAGAAAAGCATAATGGTAATAAAAGAAATCTAATGTTTTTTGTAATATTTTAGAGTTGGATGCGGACAGTGAAACGAGTTGGGCAAGATTTGTAAACTATGTGATTGTATGGGAACACAAATAAAATTAAAACTGGCATAGTAATGATAATAATAATATTAAACACAATAATAAATCTTTATATTTTTATTATTATTAATAGAAACAATTGCAGTTGATTTAAAAAGAGACAGGCACTCAGTAAGAATAAATTTTATTTTTAATAAATATTGATTCATGAATTTTATATAACTTATGTTCTTAATTCCTAGTATTATAGTTTATGAACTATATCTATATTAGTTAGAAAATTTAATAAATATATTGGGCGTAGTTATTGTAGTTTTATTAAATTATTTTATAAGTATGACACTATGTATAATGGAGATAGGGCATGTTAGAAGTAGGCTGAGGTTATTAGAGTTGGACCATGGGTAGATCCATTTCCGGAGGGGAAGAGTGGTGATTAGCCATATTAATTAAATATTTAGAAAACTTTTAATAATGAATGCTAGTATAAAGGAGGCAGCATTCAGGGAAATAACCCACCAGGGGTACCCCAAAGCAACGTGGAGGCTGATGTTGGAGGGAGTATTAATGACTGAAAAGACAGTGGTGGGTTTAGAACGCTCATGTGATTTATGTTTTGGAAGTAAAGGAAAAAAGGAATTATTGGAGATCGAAGAAAGATATAGAAGTAAAATTTTAGACATAGAAGAGGAATACGGGGGAAGTGGCTAATGATAAAAAGAATCTTTGAGCAGTATATCAAGGAAGCAAGTGCACAGTTAAAAAGAAGTGCAGAGGCTTCATGTCAGCCTGAGACAGAGGAAATACAACAGACAAAAGAGCAGAAATGTCTGGAGGGGAAGGATGTGAGTCCAAAGATAGAAAAAGTTGTAATTTTGGAGACCCCAAAGGTAGATCAGAAAGAAAAGAGAGATAACATAGATAGAAGAGAGGATTTGAACAAGCAAGAGAGTGCAGAGGGTCAGATGTACCAGAGTATAGTAGAAACCAAGAAAGGGCAATATGAGCAAGAGGTAATGAAAAAAGAGATAGAAAAGACAGAGATAGTAATTCCAGCTAAATTACTAGGTGAAATAGTTGAACAAATAGAGTTTCACCAGGAAAAGAAAGAAACTGGGAAAGGTCCATCTGAGCTAGGAATATTGAGTGGAGTTGAAAAAGTTAATATCATTGATCTGGAGATTGGTAACAGTAGTCCCACAGTGAGATGGAGTGTGGCATTGCTGGAACTTGAGTGTAAGATAGCATACCACTCTGGTCAGAGAGTCCTGAATAGGATCAATAGACATCCAGTAAAATTTAAACACATGAAATACCAACAGTTGGTGGTGTAGACCAATATGGTGGATGGTTTGGTCAAGTTGGGTTTCAGAGACTTTCATTGCTGGCAGGGTAGACCTCCAGTGTCCTTAGAAAGTAGGCAGCTGTTCAAACAGGAGCATAGATTTATTCAAAGCAGTTATAGTAGGTTAGATGAAAATCAAGCTGTGCCTCCTGGTCTGGAGAAGTGTTGGTTTTGCTGTAAACCTTGGAGGACCATTGAGAAACCATTTGGCTGGTCTAATTTACAGGCCAATATTTCAACAGTGTTTCACAAGAAACCACCAGATAAGACATCCTTTGGGTTTCTTTTACAGTACTTACCCTTCAGTAAATGGAATCAACCCCTGATTAAAATATCGTATTACCAGCATATTGACAGAGATAGAGATTGGTGTGCTGCCAAAATCCGATTTAAACCTAAGACCCCAAGAGTGATGCCAAGGGGAGAACACTTATATGTAAATAGGATGTGGAAAGATGAGATGGCAATGACATTAAAAGAAAATATGAAAATCATGGGAGTTTACCATCCTCCTAGACTAAAGCCATATATCAAACAACCCCAAGATTCTACCTAAAAAATTATAAGTATATGGATCAAACCCCTATCTTTTATTTGTATATTATACTAACCAACCTTGGGGTTTACTAACAACATCTAGTTATGTTTATGATTGTGTTTTTGTATCACTTTAGAAATATAGTTTGTTTTTATATTTATATAAATTTATAGTATCTTATTAGTTTAGGAAGTTTTTTCTGTTGTTTTATATATCTATTATTAATCTAAGTTTTATTGGTGTGGAGCATGGGTATAATAGTTAAGCAAGGCTGGGAATACTTTGAGATGTGTTATGACAAGAGTAGAGTTTTGAATTTAGTTGTTTAAATGAAAACCAACATTTGATCATTAATAAATTAATAATCCAAATTATGTAAAGGTATTTTTTTTATTTGTTTTTTTTTTTAAAGTAAGGTTGGAAATATGAAACAGTCAGTTTCATCCATCTGCCTGTTTCACTTATTTCACCCACACATCTATCTATATGCCAGGTTTAAACCCTCCCAGAGTGCCCATCTGAATAACATTAAATTATTATATATACAGAATCATGTGTATATATATATATATGCAAGCAGTATGTGTGTAATTTAATCAAATAGGTACAGATTACAGATATGTATCAATTTTATAAATATTTCTAATTTAGGGAATATTTTAGTCTAAATTATTTATGTTATCATCATCATCATCATTATCAACCATTATCCTCCCTGGATTGTTCTCTCACCTTTTTCCCCTTCTCTGCCCTTGTTTCTTTTCTCCCCCACCCCCCCCCCACTTTTTTTTTTTCATCTTCTCTTTTTTTCTTCTTGGTTTTTATGTTGTTTATTTTAATTTTTTATTTTTTTTTCATCTTACTTTTATTTATGGTTTATTCTCTTTTTTCTTTTAGGGGTGTTTTGAAGAAAATTAAAAAAAATAAAAAGGGGATAGGAAAAAACAAAAAAAAAAAGGGGGGGAAATAAGGAAATAAAGTATATATATATATGCAAAACCATAAAACAATACAATACTAGATTAAATTTTAAAAATTTTACCAAAAATCCTTACGCAACCATGGTTTCATCTACTACAAATAGACCTTCTCAAGTGAAAATCAATCTAAAGGAAAACATATATATATATACAAACCTTCCCATAATTCACTACAAATTCCACCTTCCTTTAATATCAAAAAAAGTCTTCATAAGATTGATAGCCTCAGAATCAAGGAAATATGATTAGGCCTGATAGTTATCAGCCTTTTATACATAAAAAAATGTCTTTGTTGAATTTTTGTTGTCGGAATAGAAGGCTTAATAATTTTTAATAATGATGCTGATATTCAAAGAACTCAATTTGCTGCTGAATATGTAGAATTGGGTTATAATCATGATTTTATTAAAAAAGTGGTATTTAATAATAATGTTTATAGTCGTGATTTGGATGATAAGAATTTTGTTGGTAAGGATGATGATTATATGTCTTTACCATTTAAAGCATCAATTTATAATTTGGGTTATAGGAATAGTCATTTGTTAGGTGGAATGAAGGTTGCATGGAGGAAAGGTTCTGATTTGAATTCATTACTTAATGGTTCAAAGTAGTCTATTGATAGTAGGTCTATTCCTGGTATTGTTTATAAAATTCCATGTAGTTGTGGTAAATTTTATGTAGGTCAGAGTAAATTTAGCCTTAATGAAAGGGTTAAGGTTCATATAAGTAGAGTTAAACATAGGTATCTTAACTCAGATTTATATATTCATGAATTGAATGCAGGTCATAAAATATTGTTTAACAATGCTTCGGTTATTTTTTATGAAAAGAATGAGTTAAAAAGAAGAATAAAGGAGACTTTGATGATAAAACTCCTTGATTCTGAGGCTATCAATCTTATGAAGACTTCTTTTGATATTAAGGGAAGGTGGAATTTGTAGTGAATAATGGGAAGGTTTGTTTGTTTATATATGTTTTTTTAAAATTGATTTTCACTTGAGAAGGTCTATTTGTAGTAGATGAAACCATGGTTGTGTAAGGATTTTGGTACAATTTTTAAAATTTAATCTAGTAGTGTATTGTTTTATGGTTTTGCATTTTTATTTTTGCTAGTATAGTGTTAGACAGTTTTGGTGATATATATATATTCATTTTATAAATGTTTCCAGTTTAAGGAATATTTTAGTTAAAGTAATTAGCAACTTTATTGTTGTATTAGTGAAATCACATATGCATATTTCCTGTTATTCTGCATATATTTGACCACCTATGGTTATAAAATGCTTTCTGCTAATTACTAAGGTGATTTTTGTCAAAATAACATTCGATTTTGTAAACAGATTTAATGTAGGTCACAATGTTGATGACAAAGTAAGCAGGAAAACAGATTCTAAATCACTTTGTTATCACTAAAATTGTTTTTCTAAATAAGTAAATGAGTTTTTTTACCAGTGGTAACAATTAAATGTTTTGCTAAAAATAATTAAATGGATTTCTCAGCTATGTAAAAAAATAACAGGTGGGCAGATTTTAAAAGCTATTTTTATTAACAAACATCAGATCATATATATATTAAGTCAACGGCATGTCGAATCCACGTCGGTTTCACCTTAAAATGTTTGAGTAGAGGCCATAATTCACCGCCTCTCCTCACGGAGAATGGAGAGCTTTGGTCCAATAAAACCTAATGCCATCACCAGCAAAAGTAGCCCATGGAAAAATCTCTGTTAACTGTGCATCATCATCAAGTGTCAACTTATTATCATCCCAAGTGCTTCAAAACTGCCTGCAATGGAAACAGCTAAACGGTAAAATTTTCTCAGAGCTCTGTTTATAAACTATTGCTTTCATTTCTTCCTTCTAAAAAGCTAGCTATTCATTAAATCTGCCTTTCACCAACACCTTTACTAAAATCTACAAAGAAGATTGTTAAATGCTAAGTCTTGCCTAATTGTAAAATTTGAATTCTCTTTTATAATGTAAAACTTCTTTTAAAATGTAAAACTCCTAATAATCTATTTTAAATGTATAACTTTCTGCAGTCTTTTTATGCCTATTTCTAAATCTATTCAATTGATTCTATGATCTTATCATTTTAATATAATATGTGTATTTAATAGGCCAAATGACTCGAAACCGCAAGTATTTGTAAATGTAATTTTGGCTTATAAATTTGCGAAGATAATTTCAAATCTTCACCGTAATTTAATGTTAAATAATTGAATTATTATTCTTCATTCTCACTCGCTGTTTCGAGATCATATTATGTTACTGATTAAGTTTTGGGTATCAATATTACAATAATCAGTTGTCTAGTTATTTTATGTGGTTTGCTTAATTTTAGTTATGAATTATAACTATTTATATATATACTCGTTTATCATTGGAACTAGCCACAGAAATATTCTCAAAGCATATTTTAATGTTTATTCATAATTACCCCGCAAATATGCTTTATCCTCCTTAGATTTATTTATGTTGAGACACAGGTGATAATATTAAACTAGGTTACTAATTAATTTAGTCCGTTAATAGTATATTTAAAATACTAAATTTGAGAGCTGGCTTATATAGATATGCAAATAGACACTATCTAATTTTAAGGCACGATAATGTAATTTTACGCAAATGCGTTATATATATTTATAAGTTGCGAATGTGTCCTTACAAAGTATGCAATGTATGATTATCAGCTTGCTACATGATTCTCGATGATGTGCTGGCAGAGGTCACTCTCATCCACTTCAGTTCGAGTTCAAGCACACTTTTAGGGTTAGGGCCCAAGGCATAGATGATTTATAATGCTTATCACACTACCTGAACTACTAATGTTCTTATTCGTGGCAAGTTGAGTGGTCTTAGGGCAAACTGAGTCTTTGGAGACAGAAGCCTGTGAATAATGACCCATTCGCACCTTTTTGCATAATTAATATTTTAATATGTGCCATAGAGGATATAGGCAAACCTATCATAGACCAGTTTTCTCTCCCTTTTATGTTAAACACTTATCTAGCATTAGTATACATCCTAATCTAGGTTAACACGCCAACCTGCATATCTCTGAACCTAATTACATGCTCAATTTAACTTTGTATTAAATAGATGCCATAGGAGCATTGTGATAGTTATTTATATAACTTTGACTATAAAGTTCTGCATGATCTAGTGAACTACAAAAGGGCTAGAAATTTGGCATATTAATTAATATAGGCATAAAATTCCAATACCACTCTACACATTATTAAACACTTATAATGAGACATATAACATGAATCTCAGTAGTTATCTAATGCCTGCGAGTGTTATACCTCATGTTCCATCACATAATTTGACATATTTTGAATTATTGTTTGCTATTGTTTTATTACAATTAATAATATTTAAAATTATAACTCGTTTGCATATTTTATTGTCCGTAAATTCATTTTATTCAACTCTATATTTAATTTGCACGTACATTATTTTATATCTATGTAGATCAGTCTATTGAGTTCTATAATGAATTACTTAGTCATATGTGTGTATATCTGACCAAATCAGTGATAAATTAGTTAAATTATGTGTCTCTTGTTCCACCAGGAGTGACTGCTGGACCGAGAGTGAATTGATTGTCTGTGTACATTGAGGGATGTCATCCATAGGGTAGTAAATCATTGAGCAGAGGTGAAAGGATTGAATGTTGGTCGGATTCTGGGTCACAGCATCTGGATTCGATCAGCTTTAGTGTATTTTGCCTATGTTCTAGATTTTGTTGTGTGGAGGGACAATTCTTACCATTACAATATATATATATATGTCTGGCTGGTTGTATTGTTGGATGCCTGCCAATTAGATTGCCACTTACTAATCAGTTTTTCAGTAGGCCCATTTACCAGATAGAGAGACTGAGAACAAGAAGTAATCTTTCTATCTATACTAACTATATAACTCTCCATCTCTATCTCTCATTCCCTTTAACTGTCTTTTATATTTCACACGTCCCACCACTCTCCACTCTATCTAATAACACTGATACACCTAAACACATATATGTTGAAAAGATAAATAATCACCAATATACGTATATCATGCTAAAGCAGCAGTCATCAGTTGGTCCAGATTATCATCTCTACACATATGTACTATAAGTGCTCAGATATATATATATATATATATATTAAGATAGGCAATCCTCATACTTCAATGGACAGGCTTCAATCTACTCCACACTCCAACTCTTCAACCATCCATCCCATTGAATATTTAATAATGGAATGCTCAAGGGCCACCCTGAGGCCGAGATTCTTGTCACACCCATGTTGACATAAGGTCAATCTGAACCCCACATGTACAGGACATAATCCACTTAATACATATGTAAGGATGGGAAGACATCTCTACAATTTAATAACTGAAACCCAGGCTTAATATATACCTGTGTCTATATATATGTAATATATAGGGTATATGAGCACAGACTTTCACACATACCCACTCTCCACTCTATCTAATAACACTGATAGACACAGGTATATATTAAGCCTGTGTTTCAGTTATTACATTGTAAAGATGTCTGCCAATCCTTGCATATGTATTAAGTGGATTATGTCCTGTACCTGTGGGGTTCAGATTGACCTTAGGTCAACATGGGTGTGACAAGAATTTCGGCCTCAGGGTGGCCTTTGAGCATTCCGTCATCAGATTTTCAATTGGATAGATGGTTGAAGAGTTGGAGTGTTGAGCAGATTGAAGCCTATTCATTGAACTATGAGGATTGTCTATCTTAATATATATCTGAGCACTTATAGTAATATATGTGTAGAGATGATAATCTGGACCAACTGATGATTGCTGGTTTAGCATGAAATACGTATATTGGTGATTATTTATCTTTTCAACATATATGTGTTTAGGTGTATCAGTGTTATTAGATAGAGTGGAGAGTGGTGGGACGTGTGAAAGTCTGTGCTCATATACCCTATATATTACATATATATATATATAGACACAGGTATATATTAAGCCTGTGTTTCAGGTATTATCAAATAAATTATGGTTAAAAAATAATAACAAACCCTTTGAAAATAATAAGAAAAAATACTATAATGAGAATATATGGTATATAAATAAAACTTATACTTCTAGTCTTTTGTAATGTCTATATTATTAATTTAGAACTAAATTAATTAAGTTTAAATTTGCAGTTGTGATGTAAATTAAAGATCTACTTGGGAAAATTTTTAAATATAAAACCAGTCAACCAGTTACTGTTTGGTAAATTTATAGCTATTGTTAATTTGATGGGGATGAGAACAAAAAAAGAGTCAAATTTCCAAACCTTACATTAGTTTATCTCAGTGAGCCTCCTGTTTTATATAACGCTGCTTTTTAAAGAAGTTTTTCCTTTTCTACGTTGTTTAAAGATTATTTTACTTATCTAATATATATTACATATGTATATCTGATGTGTCCACATTTATTTTTTATTTATTTGATAGTCAGTTATTTATAAAATCAAATAGCAATTGAACATAACTAAAGAGAAGTACACCTTAATGTGTGTGTATATATATATATACCTTAATGTGTGTGTATATATATATATAACCAACAAAATAATTCATAAACTTTTTCATTGGTCAATAACTTATGAGAGTGTAAAAATCATATCAAACACTCCATGAATTAATTTGATTGGTATTATCTGCAGAATAGTACTAACTTAGTATATATTTTTTGTTGTGTATATATAGAGGAAGCACACATACATAACTTTAAATCATTTAAATTCTGAATTTTACTTACCTTCTAAAGGCATAACTTTCAACTGAAAAAAATTTCCTAATTTGTATTCATGTAGAAATGAATTAAAAACTGAGCAGGTATATATCTTATCAGACTCTCCATCAGATAATATTACATTTGAAAAATGAATATATCCATTCGGATCGGTTACAATGCGATTATCACTAATACTAGATATTGTTCCATCTAGTTTTTGGATTACCCAAAATACATATGGGCTGGGATTTCCTTTGGGATACTGACATGGAAGAGAGAAAGAATCACCTTCTTTTAAAACAAACTCCTGGGGTACCACCGCTGAGGAGAAAGAATTTAATTCTGAAAAGAAACAAATGTATAATTATTTTTAAAAGTTTGTTTATTTCTATTATTAAAAACCAACCTATTAAATAAACAAAATCTAAATATTATAAAAATATATGAATATGTGTTTTTGTATAGGCTGGATTAATTTCTGACAATGAATTACACTTTCAAAATTAGACCTAAATTTTTATGTATGTTTTTTATGAATGTATGTTTTTTTTTGTTTTGAATTTAATATTACTAAACCTTTTATGTAAGTGAATAACATTGTTTTAATATTTATTAATTGATTTAGGCATTGCCTGCAAGATTATATATATATTGTAGCTAACAACTTAAAGAGGTTGGTTAACTTACAATAATCTAGCTTACCAAACTGTAATTTTCAATTAGGTTCACCTTAACTAAACAGATAGTCATTATAACAATAATCTTAATGTAAGCAGGATATTAAATACCTAAATATCAAGAAAATATTATAAATAAAAATGAATAAATAATAAAAATATTTCAGAGTTATGGCTAACTTAACATATAACTATGTATTTAAATTGATAAAAAATCAAGTCAAATGTCATATGACCTAATTTTAATAAAGCTCGTATTTAGAGTTCACAAAAACAAACTCTTAACAAGCTTCAAGAATACCCTCAACCCCACTATCACCTCACTGACGATGCTAGATGCAGAAACCGCTGTCTGGAGTTGAGGGTATTCTTGAAGCTTGTTAAGAGTTTGTTTTTGCGAACTCTATATATAACTATGTATTTATAAATAAGAATAAATATAATATTTGTGTTAGGCTAACATATTTACTCTAAGTTTTCATATTAAATAAATCAAATCTAAAGTTTTCTCAGGATTTAAATGTTTACATATAATAAATAAGTCTTAAAATTTTTGTCTTCAATTATAAATCTTTATTATCAATATAGCTAAATAAAAATGGGTACTTTATTTAATTTAATCCATATCTTAAGTAAATAAGCATTAATACTTAAATTGTGTGCAAATATTAGAATATAAATAATGTTACTATCAAAAATAGTGTACCTTTAAATAAACACATAATAATAATGATAATATTATGTGAACATATTTATCTATTAGGTAGATGATAAATGTTAAAATAAGAAAAGACAAAATGTAAAAAATTAATTTATTAACAAATAAAAATAAATAATTAAATAAAAATGTAATAATAAAAACTTAAGTTCTCAGCATTCAGGTTAAATAACTTACTACAATGTTAATTAGGGTAGCTTGACCTCAGATTCCCTTATATTAATAACTATACAGATGTATTGTTACATGATGTAGGACAAAATATATTATTGAAGAAGATAGTAAAGAATAAAGAAACTCAAGTATCATTAATAAATAAAATTAAATAATATTTTATTTGGTCTCAGTAAAATAGTTTAATCCATTTTTCCTCTAAGTATCTGGTGGATCTAAACTTACTTATTTCTTAAAATATGTGGCCATTTACCTTACTATAATGTCATCTTCTAAAGATTAGATATTATCTTGCCTAACTAATATGGATACATGTGGCAATATGTAATATGGGTACTTGTGGCAATATGTAAGATGCTTATGAAAGCTAACATTTATAAATAAAAGACGCATGCTGTTAGGAGCTTTACTAAACAACAATATTATTCATGTAAGTCTTCAAATTATTTTTCATATAACCCTTAACATATCTATATTAATAAACAAAGGGGTCTTCTTATAATTAATTTCAGATACCTTATAGCATTTCATTATAACAGCAAAGAAAGGATCAATAAAACATATGAAACATCTAAAATTTTATCTTTTAATTATAGACAATAATTATTTATTAATTAACAATCTGTCTTCAGAATACATTGAATACACACATACACATTGAACTATCAATGTTAAAATTATAATACAATTTAAATATACTATCAGTATAATTGTTTAACCCTTGTTTTTTTTTTAATGAGAACTTTTATTTAACAAATCAAATATATATATATATATTGTACAGTCACCAAAAAAAAAACTAAGATTGACTTTCTGGCTAACTAGGATATACCTATCGTAAACTACAGTCAAGTTACTTAAACGATAACTATTGAAAATAATTAATATTAAGACTAACTCAAGATACACTGCTAATAAAAACAATATTTTCAAATAATTAACTATAAGAAACTCATAAAATTAAAATTAAATAATATTTATGTTCACAATAAATAAACAGGAAAAATAAAGAACAATATGTGGTGAATATAATTTTATTTTGGAAATTGTTTAAAAAAATATTTTTAATTATTATTACTTTTTTTGTTTCAAATGGAATCTGTATTATAAAAAGAAATAACTGATTTTTTTTTAAATTTAAAAATTAAATTGTGTCCATTCATTTACACCCCATTGATGTTGTTAGCTTTTCTTTAAGAAATAAATAAATAAATTTTATTTTTATTAATAGTCAAAAGGGAGAAGATAATGTAACATGGTTAAAATATTGAAACACAAATATATATTTTTTGATTAGCCGTTGAAAGGGAATATTAAATGTGTAAGAGTTTTAAGATTTTAAATGAAATAAATATTAATGTGGGTGCATAAATAGGTGCCTTATTTATTAGAAATATTTATCGCTATCAAGAATTAATCTGTGCGGATAAACAGGAGCCACAATATTTATTGAAAACATTAAAGGTAGCATTTTTTCTTTTTTCTTTTTTTAAAATAAAGAACTGATCCAAGGTATATATTACATAAATTCAGAAACGTATATTCTTTTTAGCCTAATGATAATTTATTGTTTGGATGTGGGTATATTTTTTCAGAAAAGAATATTTAAAACTGTGATATCTTAATAAAATCTAGAATTGAATATTTATTCCATTTGAGTTACAGAGTTGTGGGGTCGAGTGGTTTGAAGTCTGTCCATTAAAGCATGAAGATTGGCTATTTTAATATAAGTTGAGATTTGATTGTATATATGTGAGGAGATGATAATATGGACCAACTGACGGGTGCTGGTTTAGCACAAAATACATATATTGGTGATTATTTATCTTTTCAACATGGGTGTGATCAAAAGTGTATCAGTGATATGAGATAGCATGGGTGGTTGAGGTTCGTGTGAAAGTCTGAGTTCAAACCCTCTACGTATTATTCAATAAATAAATAAACAAGACATTATGTCGTGATATATGTGTTACCTAGATTTTGGTCTAAATTGACTTTCTTGAACCAGAAAAAAAATCTTCAATAATCTTTTAATTAAATGTATCCTATGAGAATTTAGCTATTATTCTTATATTATTATTATTATTATTATTATTATTATTATTATTATTATTATTATTATTATTATTATTATTATTATTATTATTATTATTATTATTATTATTATTATTATTATTATTATTATTATTATTATTATTATTATTATTATTATTATTATTATTATTATTATTATTATTATTATTATTATTATTATTATTATTATTATTATTATTATTATTATTATTATTATTATTATTATTATTATTATTATAAGTTAGAGGCACTGGTATTATTATTATTATTATTATTATTATTATTATTATTATTATTATTATTATTATTATTATTATTATTATTATTATTATTATTATTATTATTATAATAATAATAATAATAATAATAATAATAATAATAATAATAATAATAATAATAATACACAGGTTGCCTCTAACTTACCACTCCTCTAGATCGTGCTCCTCAATTTATTAGAATATCATAAAATATACTGATTGCAGGTAAGAGTTTTATATCTCTAATAACTATAAAATAGAAAACTAATGGATTAATTTAAAAAAAGAAGAAAAATACAAAAAGGCAACTCAGATTGATTGCATAATGGACGTAGATGTCCACCATCCAGCCATGATGTCTGCCAACTCAGATACGTTTAAAAGTTCCTATGCACAAGTTGCAAAATCACCATCAACGGTTATAAAAAAAAGTGAAAATAATCCGCAATTGTTTTTCTCAAGGAAAATACAGCTAGTGACTAGATTTCACCGTTCTACAGCAGGAGATCTGATGAAACTAGATCTTACCCCAAAAACTACTGAAACCTATGTTAATGCAATAAAAGAGTCTTGGTCTAATGACAGCCTTAGAAAAATATCTGAAGTGTTTAATCAAACCATCCCTAGAAATATCTTCAACTCATTTAAACATTTTTTCACTGAACGCTCCGTTGTCATAGCAATTATGGATAGAAACTGTTCACTTTATAGATTCCCTAAGGAGCTTCTATTCGAAGACATAAATAATAAAAAACTATGGAATTTGATAGTTTGTGTGGGAGATCATCCGAATCCACGTTATTTTGCTATTGAATTTGTAAACGAAGAAAGCAAAAAATTGTTCCAACAAGAAATGAAAACTCTGGGGCAATACACATTAGTTGTAGTTAATCACAACAGAGAAAACTTTATTACTGGCTTAATTAAAAAAACTTACCTAGGTTAATCACAACAGAGAAAACTTTATTACTGGCTTAATTAAAAAAACTTACCTAGGTTACTCAGAAACAGATTTTGTTAAACTTATGAAACCATTCGGGAAGGTGATAGATTTTCAGCCTTTACAGATTAAAAATACACCCATCCCAATATTTAGTAATAATTATAGATTTAAAGTAAAATTGGGAGAGAACATTAATCTGGAAAATATTCCAACACAAGTTGCAGATGAAGAAGTGACATTATTTCTTGTTATAAACGGTCTACAACCGCAATGCTTTCATTGTAAAGAATGCGGTCATCTTATTAGCAACTGTCCAGCTTTGTATTGTAACAATTGTAATATGAGCACATCCCCCTTACATCAATACCCAAAAGTAGATTTCCATAGTAATCAAGAAGTGACTGTAGATGAAGATGCGCCTTCAACAGACCATAATATTGAGGAAAAAAATTATATTGACATTAGCAATAGTGGAAAGGTGATTCTACATACTACAGGGCTCAATAGCATTGAAGTTTCCTCTCCTAATCTGGAAATCTCACCCCTCTTAATAAAACATCCCTCGAAATAATGGAATCGCTCGCAGTTCTTCTGTCTCAACAGGTTTCAGAAACTTCACAAGTCACTTGAAAACTGGGCCAGCCGATTAAAAAAAATCTAATAATTATCCGAAGAAACTCAAAGCTCTAGAATGTGAAAGTAGTGATAATGATTCCCCTCCTCCAGTCTCTAGAAAAAAAGCTAACATCACACAAAGTCACAATGCCTCTCTAATTGCCACACACTCATCAGAAAATAGTCCAATGGAAGAGAAAACTGATAGTATTACAAACATAAATAAAGTTTTACTTGAAAACCCCTTCACAGACAGTTAAAATGAGATCTAATGATATTTCTCTCAAATCTACAGACAATAATTGAACAATGCATATTTATTGATCCACAAAGATATACTACAGCTTCCTTTATTAAAATATTTAACTTTATCTTAGAATAAAACTTTCCTATTCTAGGCTTAGATTCTAATATATACATGCACACACATACAAATAATGGATAATAAAATAGGAGTTTTTAATGTTAGAGGGTTAACTCCCACAAAAAATTGACCTCCTCGCTAAATGGTATGACATTGTTAAACCGCAGATGATGGACATTATTGAAACAAAAATCTACAGTGGCTCAATAATTAATCCTACAGATAAGCTAAATTCCAAGGGCTATACAGCCTTCTCAAACACATCTGACACTCCATCAGTGGGTACAGGCATTATCATTGATAAAGCCTGCCCATTTAGTTCTTTCAAAATTCTACATATTGATGCGCACTTGCTAATAAGTACATTTACTCATAAAGCCATCAACTTAAACATAGCTATTGTTTATATCCCCCCAGGTCCCACTATTATAAACAGAATTATACAAACACTTAACTCCAGGTTCACAAATGCTATGTATCCGATGATTATTTTGGGAGATTTCAACATGACATATCACACCATCACCGGCAAATGGTTACATCAGCTGTCTTTTCCAATGATGAGTGGAAGAGGCTTTCTGTCAGAGAAGGCTGTGTCATTTCACAATGGTAGACATTCATCACTTATAGATCTGGTTTTCTATTTGCCATCATTACATAACATCATAAGCATTCAATTAAAGAATTCCCCCCTCTCTGATCATGCAGCTGTTTTAGTGTCATTGGAAATTAATTTTGATAATAGAACAACAATTAATACAGGAAGAACCATCAGAGTTCTACTACTATCATGCACACCAGAATATCTTTTTTCAGAAGCATACATATATCTTCACAAGTTGAAGAATATTACAATGGATCCAGTCCAAGCATGGTGTGCTTTTACTAATCTGATTTCATTTAACATTGATCATCTTACCAGGACAACAACACCTCCAACAAAACTACTAAAGCTTATGGATGATACTTATAAAAAATTATTGGCACTTCACAATCAAATCTCGATCGTCTCTGTCTGATAGCTTTAAAAAAAACATATCAAGAGTTAACTAACCAGCTTAAAGAATATCTCTCCATTAAAAAGAAAAGGTTATATTTAAATAAGCCACACATGTATACCAGAAGCTTCATTAGATGGGCACTAGGCCATCCCTCCCAGGTGCGAGTCCCAGTTCAAACTCAAATTGCCTATGAAGATTTTATGCTGGAGTGGCTTTACATATTGTATAGAGAAAAATTCCAGAGAATCTCCTCATCAAGTCTAATGGCCTTTTCACAAAGTAGATCAGAAAATGAATTTAAAATTTTTTTAAAAGATTTCATTCAAAAAATAGAAGCGATGCCAGATTCATGTCACCCTGGCATAGATGGAATTCCCAAGTTTGTACACAAATATATTGATAAAATCACAGCACAATATATGCTTAACCTAGTCTCCTACCTCACTAAAAACATATATAAAATACAGGGCTTAAATCAAATTATGCTTGTGCCATTCATGAAATAGAAGTAATTAATCTCAAACACCACTAACCTATGTCCAATTTCAATGTGCTCCCTTGGCATAAAGATAATAGAATCAGTGATAAAAGATAAAATAGAGCCATTCATTTTGCCAAACCTATCTAAAATGCAATTTGCCAAAAAAGAATCCTCAACAGGGCAGGCAGCCTTTCTATTCAAGTCAACTATAGAAACTGTTAGAGATAATAAAAAATACAGTCCAATTGTTATTCAACTAGATATTGAAGCCACTTTTGACATGATTTCCATCAGTACTCTTCTTAAAACTCTGAAAAAATACTCAGTCCCCAATGCCTATCTAAACTTGCTTGCTAATTTATTTTTAAACCGTGAGATTTATGTTTCCCTAAATGGGAAAACTTCACCACCAATAGTGCCGCATCAATCCATTCCCCAGGGCTCACCTCTCAGTGCCTTATTGTTCACTGCCTATATCAACCCTCTTATAAAATTAATAGAAAATGAATTTTCAGGAGTTTACATGCCCACCATCAATGACAACATCTCATGCATTGCATATGTGGATGATATAGCAGTATTTCTATCATCCCAAAAGCAAATCCCCAAACTTCTTAAGATACTTAACAATTTTACAAAAGAATATAAACTAACATTTAATATGGAGAAATCGTGTGCATGGCAGATCTTCACTGGTAATAGCATTATTAAAGTTTTCAAAGGTAGACCAAGCCCATTTCTTGGGTTCAACTTTTTATTTACGTCATTCACCTATGAGATCGCTCATACAGAAAAATTTAATAGAGAAAGTGGAAAAGACTGTCAATTCACTCTCCAAAGCCTACCTCTCTCTATATACAAAAATGGCTTTGCTTAACATGCTAGTGATTACAAAAATCTCTTATTTTACTCCAACAATCATTTATAACAAGGCATTTACAAATAAGATAGACTCTTTATGTAGGAAATTATTCTGGGGAAAAAAGATTATTTCAATATCAGTAAAACGTCTAAGAAAACCCCTTTCACAAAATGGCCTTTGCCATCACTCAATCCATGTCTTCAGGATACAAAAAACATTGAACATAATATCTACATGTGCACAAAAATTCCCATATTTAGAGATTTCTGCCAAGATTACCCCTACAGATAGACCACCTCCTCTCCATGGATATCTGAACACACTACTTACACCATTATTAACAATCCACACTCTTAACTTTAAACCACCACAAGCCAAATATAAATATTGGGAAGTTTATCAACTTCTACATCCAAGTCAAGATGATGTACAAACTTCACTTCACATTAATAATAAACAATTATGTCACAAATTCAAACTATGGTCACATGAACCAAAATACTTTGACTTTCTGTTAAAGATAAATCTGGACTAGCTACCTACGCAACATTTTTTGAGATTTCAAAGAAAGTATAAAGATATAAATGATATATGTAATCTTTGCCATAGGGACTCAGAGACCCACAACACCCTTTTTTTCTCATGCCCGAGTCTAGAAAACATTCGTGAAATTATTAGCACTTCACTCAAGGATAAAAAAATCAATATGCAAACCCTTTTTGACTCTTTTAAAAGGGGTATCTTTGCTGAAATAAGAATCTGCACATTTTTACTCTATGCCTTATGGTGTACAAGGTGTAATTTCATATACAATTATGACCCCAGAAGACATCCAAACACATTCAGAAATAAGATGCAAACCATACGTGAAAGAGACATGAAGATTACAGATCAATCTAAGTACATTGACACCTGGAATATACAAGAACTTATATAAAAGCACTAACAAAAAAAATATATCTAACATGGATCCTTGTGCCAGTTCTGAAGTCAACTGACACAAATTAGACACATCACTGCTTTAATTTAATTGAAGTATATCTAATTGTATATAATCATATGATTGAGTGATCATCATTGACTTTGTTGAACTGTTTTTTTCTTCCTAAAGACATCTAGTTTGATAACACATACTATCACTGATCAAATCATTGTACATACGTAGTTTTGCGAAACCAATTTATGTATAAGAACTATGTTGTCAAATGTAACTTGTATAATCTTTTAGAATACTAATAAAGTTTATCCTTTGAAACATAATAATAATAATAATAATAATAATACTACTAATAATAATACTAATAATAATAATAATAATAATAATAATAATAATAATAATAATAATAATAATAATAATAATAATAATAATAATAATAATAATAATAATAATAATAATAATAATAATAATAATAATAATAATAATAATAATAATAATTCAATTTAATTCAATTCAATTCATTTATTTACCGTACAAAACTACAGCATAAAGCCAATTACAGTATTGCACCATAACAAATATATAAATACATAAATGAGTTTAAATGACACATTATTAATATAATTATGTGCCATATTTCAATAAAAGGTAATTAACACATTTAAAAATCTAAAGTAAAATTAAATATCAGCATATAAGCAATTATTATTAAGACATTAATAGTAACAAATAAATAAAATGGATAAATATAAAGCACATAACAAAATAAAAAAAAAAACAACAATTTAATATATATAAACAAAATCAAGTTAAACCAATCAAATCTGACATTTAAATTTAATAACATTACAAAATTGATTATAATCTAAATTGAAGTAATTAATATTGCTACAAATCTGATTATATAAAGATGGTAGCCTAAACAAAGGAGAAAATCTAAGAACATTGGAATGACAAGTTTTAATGTAACAAACAGAAGCAGACCGAGTATCATGCACATGAGATCTAATTATAACAGTAGAAATTGTATTAGATAAAAGAACTATTTTATTAACAAGTTTATAAAGATATTTAATATCTCTATATTGTCTTCTAGAAGAAAGATGAACAACAGTTTTATTTCCCAAAGAAACATATTTAGAAAACTTATTATACACTGATTGTAATAAATTACATCCCTGTTTAGAGCTAGGATTCCAAATGACTGAACAATATTCAATGATGGGAAGAACCAATGATAAAAATAATTTAAATTTTGTATCACCACTGAAATGATAACCAAACCTTAGAATAGTACCTATAATTTTTAAAGCCTTACCAATAATCATTTCCAAATGAGGAAGAAAGGATCCATTACTAGAAAATATAACTCCCAAATCTTTTTGGGATTCAACAGAAATAATTTTGTGAGAATTAATAAAATAAGAAAAATGCAAAACTTCAGATTTTTTAGAATACGAGACTAAGGAACATTTACTGAAATTAACAGTCATATTATTTAGATCACACCAAGCACTAAAATTATCTATATCATTTTGAAGAAGAGTGCAATCAAACACAGATGTGATTTTTCTAAAGATTTTACAGTCATCTGCATAGCACAAAAGATAAGAAGATTTTAAGCAATCCTTAAGGTCATTCATATAAATGTTAAAAAGCATAGATGCTAAAATACTACCCTGAGGAACCCCCAAATTACATTTAAAATTAGATGAAATAGTATTATTAAATTTAATGTATGCAGTACGACCATGAAGAAAGGATTAAAACCAATAAACAAGCTTAGTAGAAAAACCCTTTTGATATAATTTGTGAAGAAAAATACTGTGGTCTACTTTATCAAAAGCTCTTGATAAATCAAAATAAACAACATCAAGTCTCTGCTGATCTTCAATTGCATGAGCTATATGATCATAAATTGTTAACAAATTAGTTTCTACAGATCTATTAGGTATAAAACCATGCTGTGAAGAAGAAATGAGTTTACTAACATCTAAAATAATTTTATTATAAACACACCTCTCAAAAATTCTAGCAATAGTATGTAAAACAGAAATAGGTCTATAGTTATTAATACAATCACGTGATCCATTCTTAAAAATTGGGACCATTTTGGCACACTTAAGCACATTAGGAAAAACACAAGAGTTAAGTGATAAATTAAAAATAAATGCAAGAGGTACTGCAATAAATTCAGCTAGCCCTTTGTAAATAAATGAAGGAATATTATCATTTCCCAAACTAGAATGAATTTTAAGTCACTTAATAGCCATAACAACATCATCCTTAGAAATATGGTCAATCATACAATGAACAGTTGAAGAATTACAAAATAATGCAATATTTGAAGATATTGTATCATGTGATGAATATACATCAGCAAAATGTTTTGAAAAGTCATTTGCACTTAAAGTGAAACCATGAGTAGCTTGAACCCTTTTCTTACCCAAACCAGACTTATTAATGAAATCCCAAAATTCTTTAGGGTTAGAAGAAATATTAACCTCAATTTTTCTAATATAATTCTGCAAATCTCTTTTATAAACATGCTTCACCAATCTTCTGAAATTAACAAAATTATTATAAAAAAGATATTCTGTATTTTAAAATAAAGTCTACGATGATAAGACTTCCTTTTAATAATTTTAATAAGATCGCATGAAAACCAAGGAGGAAAACCCTTATAAAAAGGCCGCTTATTGGGAATATACAAATCAATAAAACTATTAAGTATCTTTAAAAACCCATCCAAGCAATGATTTACATCATTAAAAGAATACAAAAAATTCCAATTAACCTTAGAAAAGTTACTACAAAAATCAACATAATTACCCTTCCCATAATCCTTTCTTGAAATATTAGAAAAATTAATCTTTGAGTGACAAATGTTAATATAAAACTCAAAAGGTGGATGATGAGCATCAATAGGAAAATTAACAGAAACAACTTGAAAATTACTAACTACTGTTGAATTACATAAAATATAATCCAAAGTACGATGATAGGAATTAACAAATGGGTTATATTGCTTAAGTCCTAAAAATTTACAGAACTTTAACATTCTAGAAGCCTTAGAAGACAAAACAGAAAAGTGTGTAGCAATTCTACCCTGATATAAATCTGGAATATTTAAATCACCAGTAAAAATAATATTATCATAGCCAATCAGAAAATCTTCAAGAGTTGTCAAAAAATAATCAAACTCCAACAACAACAAAGTGGGTTTGAGGTAAACATTACCTAAAATAAATTTAAAATTGTGATTTAAAGTAATTTCACACCATGTAGATTCACAAAAAGAAGAAGAAAAATAAAGTTCTTTATAAAAAACATCTTTATTAAGAGCAATCAGAGTACCACCACCTCGAGAAATATTATCCATAGATCTGTCAGTTCGCAAAATACTAAATCTATCATCAAGAAAAGAACAATCAGGAAATTGTTGATTTAACCAAGTTTCTGTAAGCAAAATAAGATCAAAATGTTCTGTTTCAAAAAATTGTTTAATTTGAACACATTTAGTCCTCATACCTCTGACATTCATGTAAAAACAAAAAAGGCCTACCATGTTACCCACAAAGATAATGGAAACAACACAAATAAAAACAAAAAGAGAAAAAGAAAGAGATAAAGAAAAAAATAAAAATAAAATAAAATAGATAGTAAAACAAAATAAATTCTCTTTAAACCTTAGAGAACTGGCCAGAGATCCATAAAAAAAAAGAAATAGAAGCACCACAAGGCCATAAATTAGGGGATATTATATCATTATGTTTATGTGCAGAAACAGAAATATAAAAACAAGAAGTCTTAGAATTATTCATATTAACTTTATGACAAACAATACTAGTTTGTAAATTATTTTCAAGAAATACTGCAATATGTTTTGAACTGAGATCTACTGGCATATTAGAAAGAAAATATCTATTATAAGTTATATTAGTATTAGAATAAACATTAGCAAAATTAGATTTATTAAATCCATCAGATATATTAATATTTTTAGTTCTTGAAAATCATTTTTACTAGAAGATAAAGAGGAGTATCCAGAATGATTTAACCGATAGTTGCTATTTGAATGAAAGTCAAGTGAATGTGATCTATAAGCTGGAATGAATTTGGGAACATTATCTAGATAATTAAGAATTTTATGTCTAACAGACTTAGAATAAACATTAGCAAAATTAGATTTATTAAACCCATCAGAAATATTAATTTTTTTAGTTCTTAAAAAGTCATTTTTACTAGAAGATAAAGAGGAGTAACCAGAATGATTTATCCGATAGTTACTATTTGAATAAAAGTTAAGTGAATGTGATCTATAAGCTGGAATAAATTTGGGAGTAGTATCAGGATAATTAAGAATTTTTATTATTATTATTATTATTATTATTATAATAATAATAATAATAATAATAATAATAATAATAATAATAATAATAATAATAATAATAATAATAATAATAATAATAATAATAATAATAATAATAATAATAATAATAATAATAATAATAATAATAATAATAATAATAATAATAATAATAATAATAATAATAATAATAATAATAATAATAATAATAATAATAATAATAATAATAATAATAATAATAATAATGCGGTCCTGCTGTGTTTTTAGTTAGATCCATTAGTAAGATTTAATAAGCTTGACGTATATAGTGAAATTAAATTCATAAAAAGTTACACTAATATTTCTTAAGGCTACGCGCTTTCAGAGCATTCAACTCCATATTCATAGCCTCCAAACATAATAATTTATGCAAATCTATGCAAGCTCATTTATATTGTCCATCTCTTTGATATAGAAAAGCATGTATCCTTCCTGTTTATTGCCTTCAAGTCTCTTGCTATATACCATGCTTCTTTCACCTTCCTTTTGATGTCATTTCTCTCAGTGGAAACTATTTCAGCACATGCAGGTTTGAATTCATGATTAGCCTCTTTTTGGTGGTCCACAAATACTGAGCTGCCTTCATTTCTGCTTAATACTCTTTTGTATAAGTATTTGTGTTGAGCTACTCTATTGTTTATAGTGGCCCAGGTCTCACCATAGTATACTGCACCACAGTTATTCTGAGGGTGTGTCATTTTGTACACTACATGTGGTGTTGATTTTATGTCAATCTTATCTTTAGAATTGTTAATAATTCTATTAGTGTTAGGAGGGGTTCAAAAACCTATTGTGAATTCATTCTGTAATTTTTTGACTAATTCTTTTGCAATATTAGGTATGTATGGCAGACATATATGCTGTTTTTTGTCCTTTCTTTGTTTATTTATGTTTTCATAAAATGTTTTGATTCTTTTATTGATGGTTACTAAATCGTAACCAACATTCATTAGATCGCTAATATACTTGCTATTATTTATTCTTCTTTCCTCTTCATATTTGCATAAATGGTAATTCCTGAACAAAAAGACAGAAAGCCCTGCCAATTTGTGGTCTTTGGGAGTTTTGGCATTAGTATGGATGTATCCTCTAATGTTTAGTAGTTTTACTTTCATATTGTAATTAAAACATCTGTGCATTCTCTTTATTATTAAGTCCAAGTAATTAATTGTATTCAACTCATTCTTTTCAGTGCAGTTAAATATCAAGTTTGTAAGTGCCTGCATTTCATCCAGAATGGCTGTTATTATTAGTTTAGGTGCTGCGATGAATATGTCATCTACATACCTACAATAAATTATTCCATGAACTTCGATATAATCTGTTTTTCAAAATAACTGATAACAATACTAGATACAATGCCACTCATGGGGAGTCTCATGGGCCATCTATTATTCATCCTATACCATTTATATTCAAACGTCGCAAGTATATTCTCGTCTAACCATTCCATAAAGTCAATAATAAATTCTATCTTTGTTTCAGGTCAGTGATTATTTTGAAGCTCTTCTTTAATTATCCTAATTGAACCTTTTCTGTTTATCGATCCATAGAGTTCAGATATATCTATGGCAGCTATTTTAAAACTGTCCTCAATGGCTGCATCTTTGATTAACTCAACAAACTCAAATGAAGATTTTATAGTATATCTGCCAAATCCTATTAAGTCTATTAACCATAAATTTATTAATTTTGCTGTGATTGCATAATGTGCACCTCCGAAATCAAGCATTAGCCTTAATGGAGTTTCTTGCTTGTGCATTTTGGCATTTGCAAACATCCGTGGTTGTGTTGTGGCAGATGGATATCTTCTATTATATTCAGCTTGATTGATCCCTTTATTTTTATGTTTGCATAGGACCAAAGAAATAAACTTTCTCTGTTTGTTCTATTGTTAAATTCAGCTGTTAACTCAAAGCCTAATTTTTGAATTTGTATTCTCATCTTTTCTTTATATTCTTCTTCATCCATTATTATATTCTTCTTCATCCATTATTACAAAATGATTGCCTTTGTCTTCTTTAATACAAATGATTTTATTTTCATTAAAGAACTTTTTTGCATTCTTAACTTTATTGTTCCAGCCATTATTTTCAGTATTAAATTTCTTATCTCTAATAATCTTATTAATCTTATGAACAACAGTATCTCTCGTTGGATAATTTATTAGAGCTGCTTCTGTGTCTGCTATTATTTCCATTTTGGGTTGATTCCATCCTCCTCCTATGAATTTAGGTCCAAGATTCAAGATCAATCTAATTTCAGCCAAAGGTCTGGCACTAGATAAATTAACATACGTGTCTTCTATACCTATAGTAGTTAAAACAACATTTTGTTTGTTAGCTAAAAACTTCAATTTATTTACGAATTTCTTCTCTAATCTTTTTTCAATATTATTACATCTATTTATAATCCATTGCAACTTGGGCGTTATTGACGCAATCTTAAACAGACGTTTCTTATTATTATTTAATGCCTTCCTGCAATTGCTAATAATCCAGCTTAATAATTTATGCTGTAAAATACGAGTGACAACATCATGTATAGATCTATTTAATCTAATTCTACAATAATTGGGTAAAATATTTGCTTGCATACAATTTTGCAAAAAACAAACACGTTGTTGAAAAGTTCTAATTAGTGGGTCTAATTTTAGACAAACTCTCTCGTTATAACGTATATCCATAATATTGTAATTTCAATTTTTTTTCCTTCACAATTAATAATTATGTAAGATTTAATACGCTTGACGCTTGACGTATATAGTGAAATTAATTTCATAAAAAATTACACTAATGTTTCTTAAGTCTAAGTGCTTTCAGAGCATTCAACTCCATATTCATAGCCTCCAAACATAATAATTTATGCAAATCTATGCAAGCTCATTTATATTGTCCATCTCTTTGATATAGAAAAGCATGTATCCTTCCTGTTTATTGCTTCAAGTCTCTTGCTATATACCATGCTTCTTTCACCTTCCTTTTGATGTCATTTCTCTCAGTGGAAACTATTTCAGCACATGCAGGTTCGAATTCATAATTAGCCTCTTTTTGGTGGTCCACAAATACTGAGCTGCCTTCATTTCTGATTAATACTTTTTTGTATAAGTATTTGGGTTGAGCTACTCTATTGTTTATAGTGGCCCGGGTCTCACCGTAGTATACTGCACCACAGTTAGCCTGAGGGCATGTTATTTTGTACACTACATGTGGTGTTTATTGTATGTCAATCTTATCTTTAGAATTGTTAATAATTCTATTAGTGCTAGGAGGGGTTCAAAAACCTACTGTGAATTCATTCTGTAATTTTTTGACTAATTCTTTTGCAATATTAGGTATGTATGGCAGACATATATGTTGTTTTTTGTCCTTTCTTGGTTTATTTATGTTTTCATAAAATGTTTTGATTCTTTTATTGATGGTTACTAAATCGTAACCAACCTTCATTAGATGGCTAATATACTTTCTATTATTTATCCTTCTTTCCTCTTCATATTTGCATAAATGGTAATTCCTGAACAAAAAGGCAGAAAGCCCTGCCACTTTGTGGGCTTTGGGAGTTTTGGTGTTAGTATGGATGTATTCTCTAATGTTTAGTGGCTTTACTTTCATATTGTAATTAAAACATCTGTGCATTCTCTTTATTATTAAGTCCAAGTAATTAATTGTATTCAACTCATGCTCACCTTCAGGGAAAACGGACATTTACTTACAAAGTAAGTGATTCATTGCTTATAATTTTAGTTTTCCTAAGTGCTATTCAGATGCTATATATTGTCAATATAGCGTTCACATCAGAATCCAAGATAAAGTTTGGCACGAATCAAACTTCATGAATATATAGCAACACTAGAGCACAGACAACATATGCGAACATAGCTGAATTAAATTCGCAAAATACAAAACAAATCCCAAGATTTGAAGGGCCAATCAAGATGACCTGAATGAAGTAAATGATATAAATATGCATGAATATGATGCCGATGTGCCTTTGCAAAATGTTTGGTTAAAAGAAGTGGAAGATATAAATCGTAGATTTAATGAGATTATACTGAAAAAGTTGTTTATTTCATTTAAGAGATTTTTTTCAAATAAGTCAATCGTCTTGACAGCAATAGATAGAAATCTCTCTCTCTCTCTACAAGTTTCCAAGGGAAATATATGAGTTATCGAAGAACAAAATGTGGAGCTCAGTTACAACCATAGGAGAGCATACCAACTCAAGGTATCTGGCAGTAGAATTCATTAATAAAAAGCAATGTGCAGATTTTCAAGAAAAAAATTAAGACTTTGGAAAATTATTCTCTCGTGATTGTAGATAAAGAAATGCAAAACTATCACACTGGCATTACTAAAAATACCTATTTTGGGTATAATATATACGATTTCACAAAACTAATGAAACCCTTTGGGCAACCGATATACATGAAGCTAATATATTGCTCAGGCAAGCCTACACTGGTTTATTCAAACAGGTTTTATTTCAAAAACAAGATGAATGAAGACATAAAATCTGAAGTTGGGATCCCAAGCATAATAATAGATCAAGAAGAAATTAAAGGACTTAGGACCCAATGTTTTGGGTGTGGCCATAGAAAACACCTGGCAAAGACTGTGGAAAAAAACACAACAGCAATGGCCAGTCGGCAGCTAAAACACAGCAAATATTAATTAAAGAATACACAACAGAGCAAATGGAAGATCAAGCAAACCCAAACAAGAAGATAGAAAATGGTGAACACCCAGAGACTGGCCGAGAAATAGGTGACATTAAAAAAAAGGGCAGAAATGGAACTTCAGATAAAGAATATACAAAGGAAGGAACTAAAAATCAGCCAAGACCAGATAGGAAGAGAAAATACACCAAATATCACAAGGCCAGATAAGAAGAAAAAATACACCAAACATCAAGAGGGTGACCAAGAGATGGGTGATTTGTAAAAAAATTATAAAGAATTAGATGATATACAAAGAAATAAGAAGCAAAGTATGCTGAAAGTTGCTGATCAGTCAGTACTATCACAGCTGTTTGAGAAAGACAAACTAACCAATGAAAAAGAAGGCAAAATAATTGAAGTGAGACCAAAACAGATAAAGCTTGATCAACAAAATCAATTAAAAAAAGGAAATCAAGATAACAACCAAAGACTGGAATCTGAGACTGGAATAGAAGATACACTTGTTGAACACCAAATATCAAATATAGATATAGACAGTATGCAAAAAATAATAAAAAATGTGGAGAAATAGAACAACCAGATAAAGAAAATATAATTGAAGGGACAGAAAATAAAACAAGGGCAGACAAGAAGGTAAAGCACATCAAACACATTGAGGCTGACCAAGAACTAGATGATTTAAAGGTGAAAAATAAGGAACTGGATGACATACAAGATAATAAACAAAGTAAGCAAAAAACAGATAAAGAAAATATAATTGAAGCAGTGGCAGACAAGAAATTAAAACACATCAAACACATTGAGGCCAACCGAGCTTAAAAGTGGTAAATAAGCCACTGGATGACATACAAGATAATAATAACTAAAATAAGCTTAAAATTGTACACCAGGAAGGGCCAGCTCAGCTCTATGAACAAGAGAGATTAAACAAGAAAAAAGAGGATAAGAGAATTGCAGCAAAGTTAAGCCATATGAAATGTGATGAACAAAATCAGTCAGAGAAGGCAAATAAAGATTACACACAAATAATGGCACTTGAGACTGAAACTAAAGACATCATTGATGTACATAAAAGATACAGAATTTCAACCAAAGTCAAACCATGGCCACCAATTATGAATAAAACATCGACTGAAGTGATGGAAGCTATCACTCCGGATCTGTCTACCCAAATAGAATCACACACTGAATATAGGCGCAAACCAGTGTGACTAGCAAAAAAAGATAGAAGATGTAAAAAAGTGAAAATTGAACCAGAGAACCCTCACAGTGAGCAGGAGATATATTATTGGGCTGTAACAGTGGATTAAGAGAGTGGCCTGGTGTTTCAAGATGCCATGGAAATTGAGGAAGAACAGAAGCAAGACATGAGTGCCTAAACTTAAACAAGATTATTAATGAAACTTAAAATTGCTGTTTTAAATGTCAGAGGACTTAATTCAATCAATAAAAGTTTCAAAGTTAAACATTGGATAAATCAAATCCGAGCACATATAACAGGATTATTAGAAACAAAGATATATGCAGGCTCACCAATAAATCCAGCTACCAACCTAAGGGGCCAGGGTTTCTCTGCATGTTCCAGAGATTCGTCCTCTCCATCTGCAGGAACTGGAATAGTAATTGCTCAAGATTGTCCTTTTGAAAATTTCAAAATACTTTACATTGATTCAAACCTCCTAATAATAACACTGACTCAAAAAATAATTACAATGAATATAGTGCTTGTATATATGCCAGTAGAAAAGCAAAAGATAGAATCTATAATTTCCAATATAAATTCAATTCTTGCCATGAATGCAAGCCCCACTGTTCTGGTTGAGGACTGCAACTCATCTTGTGAAGAATTTATACAGAAATCACTACATAAAATAGCCATACCATTGATTAGTGGACAAGGTTTTCTGCCAGAAGGGGCTGTCTCCTTTCATAATGGTCGGTTTGTAACATTAATAGTTCTGAACTTTTACTCACCATCGCTGCATCACTTCATGGAGGTAAAATTGGTCCTGATCATGTTTTCTGATCATTCTGCCCAGTTAACCATGACCTATCTAGAAAAACTGCAAGTATTTAATCACAAGCTAACTAAAACGATGAGAGTACTTATCCCAACAAATGCAACAGAATTCCTCTTCTCAGAGACA
The DNA here is from genome assembly GCA_028023455.1 of Epiperipatus broadwayi. NCBI lineage: Eukaryota > Metazoa > Onychophora > Udeonychophora > Euonychophora > Peripatidae > Epiperipatus > Epiperipatus broadwayi. The sequence continues at coordinate 3,785,845 of JAQFVV010000012.1, read as the reverse complement.
TATATTCTATTGCAGAAGGTTAAAGGGATGAGCCTCAATCCTATACAGCAATACCTGACTTTTATAAACATCTTGTCCTTCAATATTGATCATGTAACAAGAAATCAACCACCAATCTCAAGGCTTCTGCAATATGCCAGTCTGCTACATCAGAGACTAATGATGATGACTCCAACACACAACACCCAAATAAACATAAGAAAGCTGACTGGTGCTTATAACAAGGCCCGTGAATCATTGAAAGAATATCTGAAGATAAAAAAGTAAGCTTTGCATGGCACAACAGCACACATGGACCCGCAAGTTTATCAAGTGGGCTTTAGGTTATGTACTTTATCTAAAGGTGCCAATGGCCATCCAGACTGAGGATGGTATGTTTGCTGGCCATAACATGATTATGCCATTGTTCAAATACTTTCAGGATAAGTTAAGTGCTGAGCCTTACATTTTCTTCCCACCAAAAATATAAAACCAATAGAAAAAAGAGGCCATATACACCCCCTTTCAAACACACCATCTATTCATAAATTCGCAGGATTAATGTCCTTCTTACATAGGAATGAGAACCTTTGCAGATTTGAAGCAGACAAAAGGGCAAATTTGATATTATATAGAAACGATTTATTAAATATCGGTTTCAAACAAAATAGCATCGATAGGAAAATTAGACAATTTTACAGTAAATTAAATAACAATGCAATTAAGCATCAGAAAAATAGAATATTGTTGCCATATATTGCAAATGCCTATAGAAAACTTTACTCAGTATTCAATAGAGAATTTCAACTATGTTTTCACCCCCCCCTAATACCAATAGAATTATCAACAATACAAAAAATATAGTAACACCCAACAACCTTTCTCAAGCCGTCTATAATATTTCATGCCCAGAAAATAATTGCATGGCATCATACTATGGAGAAATGAAAGCAACTCTCTCAACAAGATTGTCCCAGCACAGATATTCTTACAACAAGGCCCAAGCAGACCCGACTTGCAACTCAATATTCGCAATGCATCAGAAATCAGCTGGACATGCATGTGAATCTGACAATCCAAGAATAATTTGTAGGGAAAGAAATGATGTTAAGAGAAAAGTTAAGGAGGCATGTTTTATTGCCATGGATGATAAAGCTATGAATAGGAAAGATGCATGTTATAAAATTTCTAGGAAATGGATTAATTAGATTTACACATGTAGTTCAATTAATTTACATGTATCTGCATATATTTGCATATAGCAACCCGGTTATGCTTACTCTTTGTTGCCCATGATTATGAGAGCTAAGTTCTCTTGAAAGCGCTCGGGCACTAATTATTATGTATTATAATTTATATTAAGTTTATAATAAATTGTGATTTAATTTGAAGAAGCTCTGCTGTTATGCGCTGATTTGTGCATTAAAATTATATATTAATAATTAATTATATATATACTTTTTATCAGCAAAAGTGAAAACTCAACTGAAATTTAACACAATTTACTATATTACATAATTAAGACACATAAAACATCAATATTATCAATTCCAAACATTATTAATCCATTGCAGTATTAATATCTCTCCAAAATTTAATTCAGTTTTTTTTTTATCTCTAACATCTGTTCTTTGCAGCACATTAGCAAACTTTCTTATTTCATCTATACATCTGACAAATATTCTCTTTTTAAGTCTTCTACAGTCTTATGGAATTCAATTTAATACTTCAAATATCCATTTATTATTATCTTTTCTAGCAAAGTGTCCAATCCAACATCATTTAAGTTTCTTAATTCTTTCATATAAGGTCAGTGATAATTATTTGTTCTCTCATCCACGTATTTTATTTCACTCTTTTCTTGTTACTCTAACATACATCTCTATACTTTTTTGAATGATATGAAGTAAATTTATTGCTTTCTTCTATGTGTTCAAATCTCAGATTCCATAAGAAAAAACTGGTAAAATATGCATATTAATAACATTTTAAAACACATAGCATGTTGTATTTTAATAATAAGTTATTATTACAAAAATAACTCAATCTAACTTTACATCTATGATTAATTTTATCCATTATGTTTCCATATGTATCAATCCAATCCTTTAATTCATGATTATATATATTTTTTTCTTTTGAGAAAATACCCCTGAATGTTATTGTAATCTTTTTTAGCATTTATCCTTAGCCCTACCTTTTTACTGTCACCTGACAGCTTTTTCAATGTTTCCTAAAAGTCTGAGACACTATTTTTCAAAACATTCATATCTTCTGCAAAATGTAGATGATTAAATAATCTTCATTATTTTTACTCTCTTAGTTTTCCACTTTAATTTATAACATATTTCTGGTAAAACTGTTATAGAATGTTTTGGATGTATAGAATCATTCTGTTATATTTACCCACATGTATATTATTTTATTCTAGAAAAGTATTAAAACAAGTACATTTTATCATCTTAATGACAATCAAACCATGTCACTGATAAAAATAATGAAAACAAGCATCAAAAGTCATTGATCATTTTTTTAATGAGTCAAAGTTGTAATCATTTTTTTTATCATTGTGAAATGTTAATTACTTTGATTCACAAAACATAATAATCATTGTTCTTTGGCTATCTTTTCAAATAATTAATTATCATTTCTCTTCATAAAAGTGGATATTCTACATAAATAAAGAATACCCTTTTATCTTTATTAATAAATTTATAATGAGAGTTGATTATATTTTGTATTTGAAGTGTTGAGGATTGGACTATTTCCACCATCAAGCTTTAGTTGTTCAATGTTTTTGAGAAAAATTCAAATTTCATATAAACTTTTCAATTATATTTAACTTCATGTAATAGGACATAGATTAGTACATTACACAAAGAGATGCTATTCTTTCCTCTTTTTCAGATGTTGCTGGCTTGACTAATGACAGTATTAGCATGAGGATTGAACAAGAGATCTTTACTTTAATAAATATTTAAGGTCATGTAAAGGTTCCTTATTCGATGTTTAGGCTAGAACTGTCATTGTTCAAACCTTTAAAAAGAGATGGAAATAACACAGTTTTAATTACTGTGCCATTACACAAAGTTGAATATATTTGAATAGTTTTACAAAGGGTGAACTTTTCTAAAACCTTTTAAAAATTAATATTAGATAATGGAAATAATCTTTAAGTCAACAAAAGTAGATTATGACCTGTAAAAAATCACATTATCACCTTTTCTTATGTTTACATAAGTTGTTAAAATAGTAGCATTTTCCCCCACATAATAGTGGTACCTATTGCAATCTCTAGTCAATAAGAAGATTATGCATTAGAATCCCTATCCAGTGCCTTTTCAACCAATATCTCCAGATTAGTTTTCAGATTACACCTTTTATCAGTGAATAATTTTGGATCTGGAAGTTGCACACTTGGATCTTTATATGCAATGGATCCCATCAGCACCATTATTTGAAATTTTTGGTTAATTATAAGACCAAATAATAATGATGAACCTAGTTATTAAAAAAACCAAAAACATATTGAACTTGATTCAGATCTGTATGATTATAAAAGTGAATTAACTCGGACTAAAAACATTATTGTGTTTTCAGTTTGGTCTGATAGCTTTATAATTAAACAAATTGTATTCAAAGATTCAGATGCAGTGCTCCAACAGCCAATATTTCTCTGTTATGAAATCCATAATCTAGATACTAGTCTGGGAATATTGGATGAGAATGTCATTCTTTAGGGATTATAATACACAGTCCTCTAGTATCTGTTGTTTACTAGAGTTTGCAGTAAGTGAGACTATGTTGTGGTGAATTTTACTATTGTTTTAACAGCTTGTGTAGACATAAAAAAGTGATTATCTAATGTTTTAACAATTTAATGCTAATACTAACGTAAAGATAATACTGTCTCAGGTTATTAAAAAAGCAAAAATCCCAAAATATATAGCTACTAAACTGGATACAGCTCTGTATGACTATAGAACCTGAATTATCTTGGATAAAAATATTATTATCTCTTCCATTTGGGCTGATGCATTATAGTTAACCAAAATAGTAAACAATGGGTTATTGTGGTGGTGCATTGAATGTAAGGAACTATTTGTGATTCTCTTACATTAAAGACTTCTTATTGGTAAAATCCATAAATTAAAAACTAGTCTGAAAATAATGGATGGGAAGACACTGGTTAGGGATTACAATGCACAATCTCCTAGCATATATTGATTATTAGAACTTATAGCAAAGACAACATTGATGCAGAAAAAAATTGCTGCTATTTTAAAATAGACTAAAGCAGCCTTTTGCCTATAAACAGATTGAAATAAATAAACAATTAGATTCTAAAGCGAATTATTAGCATGCCACTAATTCTAGCATCTTAATACTTCCAGCTATATTACAAACATTCATACATCTTTTTTCCTCACTTTTATTAGAATGAAGGGAAATAGCATTATTAATTAAAACATTCATTTTTATATTGCTTTTCTTTAATTTGGTACAAAGCAATCCTATTAATAATGGCTTTAGCTCAAAAACTATTGCCTTTTTTTTTGTTTACTTATTCTATGGGTTTTCAATATTCTTTTTAATGATTATCTTTGAGGTGTTTTTATTTAGGTTAATGCAGTTATTATTTTATAAATATATCTTTCAGGCAAAGTCATGGTCTGGATTTCTATTTAAAAAATAATTTTAAAAGATTTGGTTATCATCAACATAATAATAAATAATAATAATAATAATAAAAGAGATAATTAAATATACTAATAAAAGATTAAGTAAAGCATTTAAAATGTCAACTAATTAGCATTTTATCTTTTTCTGTTTTTGCATAATACTTAATTAAAATTTTTACTTTTTTAAAAAAGGCTTAAATAGTGAAAGAAATAAAATTGCTTGCAGGTCTTTGTTTACTATTGATGTTTTAAATTATTCTTGTAATTAAGATTATATTTTTTTGTATGACATTAATATATATATATATCGATTTTACTATATAGCTTATAATTTATTTAGAAATATTTTTATAATTATTCTACATTACATATCATCATCATCATTGTCAATCTTTATCAATCCACTGCAGGATGAAGGTCCCTCTAACTTCAGTCCATCTTCTCCAACCTCTAGATTTCTTCTCCAAATCACTCCTGCACACTTTCTTATTTCATTCATCCATCTCACGTGTGGTTTTTTTCTGGGTCTTTTAAAATCTTTTGAAAAGCAGTTTAAGATTTCAATTGTCTATCTATTATCATCTCTTCTAGCAATATGTCCAGCCCAACTCCACTTCAGTCTTTTAATTCTTTCAACAATATCAATAATACCTATTTGTTCTCTTACCCATATATTACATTTTCGATCTCTTGTTGTTACTCCTACCATGCATCTTTCCATATTTTTGAGTGGTCTAAAGTCTCTCAATTGCTCTTCTATTAAGTGTTCAAGTTTCAGATCTATAAGTAAGAACTGGTAAAATATATTTATTAAAAACCTTCCTGTCCAAATACGTAGGCATATTTCCTTTTAGTATTAAGTTATTTCTAAAAAACCATTCCAACCAAGTTTAATTCTATGATTAATTTCATCCATTATGTTTCCATCTGTAGTAATAATCTGACCAAGATATTTGTAGTTGTTAACATCTTCTAACTTATCATAATCAATCTTTATTTTCAACTTTTGAGAAAATCCATTAAACATTATTTTAGTCTTGTTAACATTTATCTTTGGTCCTACTTTCTTACTTTCATTTGATAACTCCTGCAACATTTTCTGAAGGGCTAAAGCATTGTTTGCAAAAAACAACTACATCTTCTGCAAAATCCAAATGACTTAAATAATCTCCATTTACTTATACTCCTTTATTTTCCCATTTTATTCCACAAAATACTTATTGCAGCACTGCTGTAAAAAGTTTTGGAGATATGGAGTCACCTTGTCTTACATCTTTCTCAATGTTAATCTTCCTAATATCATTATATAATCTAAGTGTTGCTATCCTGGGTCTATACCTTGATGATCCAATGCTTTAATTACTGAAGAAATATTTATAGAATCGAATGACTTTTTATAATCTACAAACCCAAAGCATAATAGCAACTCATATTCATTGTTCCTTTCTATAACTTCTGTCAATACTTGGATATGATCTACTGTACTAAAACCACTTTTAAATCCAGCTTGTTCTCTTGGTTGGTTGAAATTCACTATTTTCTGTAGATGAGTTGTAATTATCTTGGTAAAAATTTTGTATAAAACTGATGATGGCTGATAGGTCTGTAATTTCTAATATCTTCTTTATCATCTTTTTAAAATATTGATATTAATATTAATACTGCATTCTTCCAATCATTTGGTACATCTTTATCATTTGATATATAACTTTGCCAAAATTTTTCCTATTTCTTCAGCTGTTTTTTTTTAATATATTGATTATACTTCCATCATTACCTGGAGTCTTTCCTTTCTTCATATATTTAATTGCATGTCTCACTTCTTCATTTAAAATTGGCAATTCAGAAAATATAATAGATGTAGGAGGTACTTGTTCTTTATTGCTATAAATTATTGATAGAACTGTTCTACCCATTTCATGATGTCATCTCTCTTTTTAGTAATAGTTCCATCTTTTTTTTTTTATTGCAGATATATGTTTCCTACCAATACCAAAATGTTTTATATTCTTGAGACTTTTCTTCTCTTCTACAGCCTTCCTTGCTAGTTCACGATTATATTTTTTTATTTATCATTATCAACTCTTTTTCTTACCATTTTACAAAATCCAAGATATTCAATCCTTTTTAATACATCATTTTTATAAATCTTCATATTCCTTCTTTTCTTCATTAATTCTCTAGTCTCAGTAGAAATTTTATTAGTCAGTTGTGACTTTCTTCTACCAGCTATCTTTCTACATTACATATAAATAATAATAAATAAAAAACAAAAAAAACACTTAAAAATTCACCTAATAGAATGAAATGGGTCTGTTTTTTAGAATTTGTTAGCAAAATACACATGCTAACAATCCACTGGGATTGGGGCTTTTCATCATCAGTTTGTTAATGGTATGGATGGCTGAAGAGTTGGAGTAGATTGAAGCCTGTCAAGATTTTCTATTTTAATATAAGACACTGATTATATATATATGTATGTATATATATATATGTGTGTGTGATGATAATCTGGACCAAGTGATGAGTGCTTGTTTAGCATGAAATACATATATTGGTGATTATTTATCTCTTCTACATGTGTGTGGTCATGTGTATCAATCGTATGAGATAGTGTGGATACTTGATGGGTACTTGAAAGTCTGAGTTTAAATCCCCTATATTTGAGATAAAACAAATAAAAATTATGCAAATATTTGATTAAAAACCTGTGATGTAGTAAATAGAGTGTCAACCAATCATACTTATGAATTGTACTTTAAATCTGAAGCTTAGAATTTTCCAAATAAATGTAGTCTTTTTTTTCCAGGAAGCCAACTCAATCATCCGTTCATATTCTCATTCAGTATCATTATTCTTAGATAAAACAAAATCTTATCAATAAACAGATTACCTGACAAAGTATAATCTCTTTTATAGTATTTCATCATTATAAAGAAACAGTAGAAAGACGTTTGTCTTACAATAGGACATTTAGCTCATTTCCTGAATAATTAGAAAATCTTAATTATATAAATAAACTATCAAAACATTACATAAAAACACAATGACTATTGAAATTACTTATATATAGTATAAATATTTTTTTGAAGATTAAATGAAAGTTTAAGATGTTTTAATAGCAAAAACAACCTTAACAAAAAGTTAGCATAATTAAAAAGTGGACATTAGTAAATAAATTTTATAGATATATTAAACAATCTCTATGCTTCCCCATTGTTTTTAAATTCATATAAAAATACAATAACAAAACAAATGATCCCCAAGATGCATTTCATGCTGAACTAGCACTCATCAATTGTTCCAGGTCACTATCCCTCATATATATCTCTATTATATGAAGAGTATTTATCTATAGTAAATTATTATATTTTTATTTATTATTGTCAAACTCCCTCCACTCATAACTTTGACACCATTCATTTTTGATAAATACAATAATGATTATTACTAATCATTTTCTAAACTAGAGATTATCTCTAGCACAGATATAAACTTTAAACCTTAGTTAAAGATTAATATATCTGATTTTTTTAATTTTAAACATACACACATATTGAGTTATTCACCTTTCTTATTTCCATTAGTAATATCTTTATAGATATATTAAACAACCTCTATACTTCTCCATTCTTTTTAAATTCATATAAATAAAGATACATTAAAAGACAAATGACCGCCCAAGATGCATTTCATGCTGAACCAGCACTCATCAGTTGGCCCAGTCACTATCTCTCATATATATCTTTATAATATGAAGAGTATTTATCTATAGTAATTGAGAAAGATGAATAACTCCATGTGTGGTTATGTTTAAAATTAAAAAATCAGATATATTAATCTTTAACTGAAGTTTAAAGTTTATATCTGTGCTAGATATAATCTCTAGTTTAAAAAATGATTAGTAACAATCATTATTCTATTTATCTGAGGTGGATAGTGTCAAAGTTGTGAGTGGAGTGAGTTTGACAATAGCTCTTAACAAACTTTTCTGAATATCCCTATCCTCAGATTGGTTTCTAGCTCTGACTGTCATCAGTGAGTAACTAGTATATTCCAGAATTATATTTAAAATACCAAGTCAAGCCCAGCACTTTATACAATGTTTAACTATTAAGTAGAAAATATAAAACCTGGTATTTTAAATCTAATGCTGGAATATCCTAGCACCTCACTGACAACAGCCACATCTAGAAACTGGTCTGAGGATAGGGATGTTATGAAAAGTTTGTTAAGAGCTATTGGCAAGCTCATTATGTATATATAATCATTAAAAACCAGTCAGCATTTAGACAATCCCAATATCAATAACAATCAACAATTTCAAACTGTTGTCAAGACAACCTTCTTTTAACAATAAATTAATAAATTAATTAATTGATAATACAGTTCAATTATCTAATGATCAAAGTTAAACAAGACTAGCCAAAATTTAAAAATTTCTTTAACACAACCAATGGTTTCCTTGCCAAAGCAGATTTCTCAAGTGCATAAGAATACAAAACTCATCAAAAATATATATAATTATATTTCTCACACTTCACAATTACAGACCACATATTTTTAATATTAAAAAAATTATTACATATGTTAATTGTTTCAGAATAATAACTTTTTAATAGTAACGATTATTTTTTTTATTTTATTATTTCACTTTCTTTAGAGAAGACAATCTTAGCCTCATCAAACATAATATTATGGCCTATCTCTCTTTCATGGATATATAATGCAAAATTAAAGTATTTATGTTTAACTCTACTTTTATGAACTTTTATTTTTTTTATTTAAGCTCAAACTACTTTGACCTACATATACTTTTCTAGGAAGAGCATTCCTACCAAAATCTCCTTTGTATTATTTAATAAATTATTCAAACTAATGCCCCAATTCCAAGGGATTTTCATATTACCAAACAAATTTATCATTCTTTTTTACATTTTATAAGAACAGGTATTAAAACACAAAGAAATAAAATATTTTTCTTTAACCTTTCCATTTTTAAAATTAATAGTTTTAATAAGGCTGTAAACCTTAGCAATGAGCGTCTGAAAAAATCGTCACTAGGGACCTCTGTAGGTCTTTAAAACACATGCTTACGCTATGAAGAAAAGAGATAAATTAATAGTTTTAATAAGGCTGTAAACCTTAGCAATGAGCGTCTGAAAAAATCGTCACTAGGGACCTCTGTAGGTCTTTAAAACACATGCTTACGCTATGAAGAAAAGAGATTTCTTTTCTTCATAGCGTAAGCATGTGTTTTAAAGACCTACAGAGGTCCCTAGTGACGATTTTTTCAGACGCTCATTGCTAAGGTTTACAGCCTTATTAAAACTATTACTGAAATAATAGTGAGCGTTTAATAAATTTATAATTACATTTTTAAAATTAATAACAGAATTATACTTGCTGTTAAATAAATATTCTTTATGAATTTATTAGAATATTCACCACTTAAATAATCTTTAAAAATTTTACTTTTTGAAAAAAAAAGAACACATTAAAATTATTTAATCTCTGATTTCTTTAGCAATAATGTCTTATATCAATTATTTTATAGAAGACAGATTAATTGTTATTAGGCTTAAAATCTTACTTTTAACATCGTGAGTACATACTAAACAATTATTATTTGGATCTCTTATCACTAATAAATGGAAAACTTTTAATTTATTAAAGTTCTAATCCCCTCTTTTTAAAATATATTTTACAAATTGATCACAATTATTAAATTTATTTAACAATTTTTTTAATTTATCAATTTTAAATACAAACAATCAACCATTTATTTATCTAATAAACAAAAATGTAAAGATACACAACCATAATTAATATTTTTTCTACTAATTAATTGATATAAAATAACCAAATTAACAGAGAAATAACATATCCTATTATCTACCTTTCCTAAATCTTATAAAAATTACTATTATAAGTAAAATATATGGAATCCTCTAATATATAATAAAAACATTTCACTCTTTCTTACATTTTAAACCAAAAAATATTTATTTATTCTTTACAGTTTCAACTGTTCCTAGCAGTCTTTGTCAGATCTACAAAATTTAAACATTATATCAATACTACCCATATTTCATACATATATCTATTATAATCTTAGAATTTTATCAACTTAATTATTAACATCACTTTATTCATTAAACTTACTATTCTATAACTTTTAACTTTTTAATTCTATTTTATCCTTTATTTTTCTTATTTATTTTTATTCTTAATTATTATCATATTTATATTTATTCACCTTTTACATTTGCCATAATTTTAGAAATTCAATGTAATATTTATGAAATCATTCTTATATTACTATTTTCATATATTTAACCTTATTTTTCATTTCACTTATTTCTACATATTATCTTTTTTTATTATTATATTATTCAACTCCTTAAGTCTTTTTTATCCATTTTTATTCCTGCTTCTTTCATTTACTTAATTTTTATAAAAAAAAAATTTTGAATTATTTTTATATGTATTTTAATTTTTTTAATTTCTTACCTTATTCTCTATATTTTCTCTCTTTCCTCCATCATTTTCTTTATCTCATCATCCTTCCTACTTCCTTTTTCTTTTTTATATTTATATACTGCTTCCTCTATTATCTATTATACAAACTACTTTTTTTTTTATTAGTTTTCACTTTTTTTTATTATTAAGGAAAATGTACATACAATTACAATATATATCTTGTTGGTATACATTTGTTTAGATTTGTTACACTTATTATAACAATCATTAGTAAACAATTTTCCAAATTAGAAAATATACCCATTTTATACATTAGTTATTATTATGACAAATTAATTTCATGATCAGAGCAAGAAACTCATCCTTCAAACTTAATCTATAATTATTATGTAACTAGTTTATATCAGAACAACTGGCTCTTCATTTAGTGATTTAGCCTGTGATCATTGTGCAATCCATATTTTGATTGGCAGTGATCCTTTGCCATTCTCCATATAACTGGACCATTTATTTTTTAACCTTGAATTAATTTTTAATTAGCATGCCTGAGGATAGGCTCTTCATCCAGTGGCCTAAGTAGCCCCCAAGTGTCCCCAAAGAGCTTTTCTGGCATTAACAAGTGATCCCTGAACATAGTCATTTGAATAAATTTTTACATACTTCTTATGATTCCTTACTTACCTGCTTAAAAACAAAATAATTCCTAGTTAACCACACAGCATAAAGCAGGAACATTTCTATATATAATTGCAGCAAAACCACCACTTGTTATAGTGTCCTTGATTCTTAGAATTTTCATGTTAGCTGGCAGTACTCTGTTTATCATATTTTGTCTAGCAGGACTCAAAAATGGCAAACAGTAAAATATGTCCAATAGTTTCATCTGTTACTTTACATAAGCTATATAGTTGTTCTATTTTAGAGAATTTTACATGATTTACCAAAAAATGATTCATTGTCAAGGCTTTCAAATTAAATTTTATGATAAAGTCAATATGTTTGGCTTTATCATAAAGTCAATATGTTTGTCTTCCAAGTAGCACAATTTTAATTTCCTGATTAGTAATCTGGTAGATAAATCGAGCTCAGTAGTTACTTCAGTATTGTTTGCATGCATGTATTTGTAAACTCGCCAGTAAGTATTAGTATTGTCAATAACTGATGTCATAACTTTGAAGAGTTTGTTGGCATATGCTAGCAGATCCATGGCCCATTTACTTTGTAAGGGTGGAAGCATGTCAGTGGGTTCAATCTCATCCTGTAATGAGTCCACTGGCAATCTTTTGTTCATCACCTTAAGCAATGATAGAGATTTCTGAATGAAAAAGGTGTTAAGATCATGCAACCTGAGCCCAATCAGGTATTTCTGTCTCTGCATCTTGGTTAAACTGATGGTAACTGTTTTCCTCTTCTACAAGATGCCAGTGTAGACTGAGTTTATTGCATTCTGAAAAGATCTGGTTGGTTTAAGAAGTGGCATGAAGTAATTAATTCATGGAAGCACCAACATATTAATCAGTGCTGCTTTACCTGGGAGTGATAAATAGATCCCAGAGAAATCACTTGCAATCTTTTGGGTTTTTCTAGAATGCTGTTTTGCAGTGCTCTTCTCATAGCCATCCTGGACAGCATCATTGGAAATCTGAGAAAGTTTTGAGGTTTTCCCCAAGAATCTTGAAGGAATTGCTGTCACCCGATGGATCTTCCAGGTAGCAGATTTCTGAGAGTTTATTCTTAACCCATACCTCCCAATGTACTCACCCAGCAGTTTATATATTTGGGCAAGTATTTATGTGAGAGGAGGAAGACTGTAATATCATCAGCATATGATATGTGATGAACTTCCTCCCCTAGCACTGTGACAAATACCCCAGGAAGATGTTTCTCAATAGCTGTTAATAGAGGGTTTACATAGACTATGAAACACAAGGTGCTAAGAGGTGACCCCTGGGATATTGATAGATGTGGTTTAAACCCTGGGACCAAAGAGCCATCCAATGATGTATATATTGGTCTATTTAGCAGCAGATTTGCTATGATTCTGATGTAGACCTTGAGTATCCCATAGTGCTCCAGAATTGAGAATAATTTTGCAGGCACAACCAAGTCAGATGCTGCTGCAAAGTCCACCTGCACCACAATAGGCCCTGATGTCTTTTTGGTCCTTATATACTCTACCAATAAGGCAAATCTCCTTACTGCCTCAATGGTGGATGATCCCTTGAAAGCACATTGGTGCAAGAAAATTTTACTGAGCAGCCGCTGTTGGATCTTATCCTTAACAAGTGATTCAATGATTTTTATTAATAATGGGGTTACTGATATGGGTCTTAAATTAGTTAACGGAGATGGATTCAATTGCTTTTTGAGAAAAGGTACAAGTGCAATAGGGTACAGATCGAGGATGATCTGAAATTCCTGGGCCAGAACACCAATGACTCGATGGATTATTTTAACTGTGAAATTACTCAGGTGCAACAAGACAAATCACAGTTTCCTGTGAAGGCCCAGATATACATGTTCTGGATAAGACCTCAACTGATGGAGAATTTGCTGCTCAGTAATGGCATTAGTTTTTACTTTTATTTGTATATATGCATTTTATGGAGACAGGTCATAAAGTAGAAAAAATATTAGAATGATAAGTTATGCAAGTAGTAGAAGAGATAGAAAAATAATGGAGGCAATTTTAATAAAAAAGATAAAACCAAATATTAATAGAGACAGGAGTTTAAAAACAATCTTAGTATGAAAAATAGGTAGTGTTCTGTTCTATTGTGTTAGCCACTTGATGGTATTGATTCTAAGCAAAAACATATAGATATAACCTTCCCAGACGAGTGATTCTATAGATGTATTGGCTTTATTTTTGGAATAGGAAATAAAAGTAAATTATATTATGATTAATAAATTGATACTAGATTTTTTAAAATAATAATACTGTTTATTAAAAACATACATTCATTACATTTGTTCATATAAATACAGGTCAAAATATATTTACACAAAGACAAATGTCTTTTGTGCAGAAGAATTTTTTTTTTTTTATATTTTAGTTCTAATAGAATTTTTTTTGCCATTGCTAAACTGTGACTTCCATTAGAAAAAAAAATATTTTGAAAGATAATGGTTTACTGTTTGTTGTCATTAAAGTCATTGACTTTGATCTCATTATTTCTACTTAAAGCTGATACAATACTTTATTTATGGCATTACTAGTTTTTAAAATTTGCATTGCTAAATAAATACAAAACATTATAACATGATATAATTAAGTTTTATATGTTTTATTATAGACTTAAAATATTTCAACTACAGACCAAAATTAGACTTTAATATATTTTGTATACTTTTTATAACATATGATTTTTTGTTTATTATAATGGAAAATATCTTTTCCATCATTAATTTTAATATAGATATAGCTTCAAAACATCTCATATACAGAATTTTAAAAAATGCAAATCAAGTGAATAGTTAATTATTTTGTGAATATACATCATTTCATAATTCAAGACAAATCATTTCTCTTTGACACTAATCAATATTTTGAACAGATCATTATGCTTCAAATATCCATGGTTTCTCATTGTTTAGAAAAATAAATTTTTAAATTTGAATTTACAAATTTTATGTCAAATTTTCTGAGATAAGCTACATTATGAATCTTCTTTTTCTTGTTGTAAATGGTCACTCAATCAATCTTATATATTCACTCATTTATGTGAATGCTAAAAAAATGAAAACATTATTTGTACTCATATTATCATTAATTTTTGTGATGAATTATCAAATAACAATTTTGTTTACAATGATTTTCATATGCAAAATTAATAACAACAATTCAGTTATGTGTAAAAAAAATTATGGAGTATTTCTTTTGCATCATAAAGTGGTAGTGTTTTAATAAGATAGAGCGCTGAGTGAATAAAAGTTTTCACTCACTCATCTAAATTTGAATATTATTTATATGAGTATATTCCATTTTTCTTCATTTATTACTTTAATATTTTTTCAAAATTAGTTATTCTATTCAGTATTAATTATTTTTGTTAATGTAAGTATAAAATTTTAGAACTACATTGCATCATAGGTATTCTAATAGTGCACTAGTAAGTGGAATTGATGCTCATTAGATAGTATATGTTTGTGTAACAAAAGAAGTAACAAGGAATAATTTGTGTGTGGTGGCATTTTGATTCTAATAAAATTATTACACTCTTCAAAATGTATGTTTTTGAGAAT
Organism: Epiperipatus broadwayi; assembly: GCA_028023455.1. Lineage (NCBI taxonomy): Eukaryota > Metazoa > Onychophora > Udeonychophora > Euonychophora > Peripatidae > Epiperipatus > Epiperipatus broadwayi. The sequence continues at coordinate 3,770,456 of JAQFVV010000012.1, read as the reverse complement.
TCTTTTATATATATATCTATAAAAATTTTAATTCAAAGAATTTTCATATATGATAAATGTGTGGGCATAATTTCCAGACATATACAACTATTTTATTTATTATTGTATATGTAAAATAATATGTATATTACTATGCTTACTTTATTAACTGTAACAATATCATCTAAGAATATTAACAATAAATAACTACTAATTAAAGAAAATAAGGCACAGATCTTTATTTTTGTTCAGTAGAATAAACTGTAATTTGATACCTGTTTACACGGATCTGCTTTGTCATAAGAACACATCTAGTTTATTAGATTCCTTGCTAATTCCAACTTAATATAAGTATTGAGATTTTATTAATTTAATAAAACACATTTTATTTTAAAATAATAAAAATAGCTATAAATAAAAACAGTAATAATAATTTGATATGTTGATTCATATTTAATATTTTTTTAAACAATCTTTACTATTAATAACTGAATCACAGGCTAATTATATACCTGTATCTATATATGTAATATATAGGATATATGAGCACAGACTTTCACACCACACACCACTCTGCACTCTATCTTATAACATTGATACACTTGAACACATATATGTTGAAAAGATAAATAATCACCAATATATGTATTTCATGCTAAACCAGCAATCATCAGTTGGTCCAGATTACCATCTCTACACATATATGCTATAAGTGCTCAGATATATATTATGATAGCCAATCTTCATACTTTAATGGACAGGCTTCAAGCTACTCCACACTCCAACTCTTACTATTGAATTAAACTTTATCAATTATCCAAATCAGAGTAATTTTAAATCTCAGCCTAAACCATGTAAGTCCAATCAAATATGGAACTCTTTACCATCTGTATCAGTAGTAAATTAAAGCTCTATTAAATGCCTCAAAACATAAAACAGAGATAAAAAAGGTTCCTCCTACTTATCTTTGTAATTATTTGGAAATCATTAAAACAATGGTCATGCATTTAATTTTTATGGTTATGTTACAGATCTTTTTTTAAAAAGACATTTTATTTCTTAATAATTTCAATGTAATTTTGCTTCATGGTATTGTATAATACAAATTTCAGAATTAAAGATTGTTAATGTAAAGTATTGTGTGTTTATTTGTTGTGATTTATATTACAAATTGTTGAAGAAAATCTTTGAAATAAAACAAAAATATTTTTTTAGCCAGTAAATGGATTAATAATTAAATTTATTTTAACTTTTTAAAAATTAAATTTAAATTAATATTCATACTAAAGAATATTATTTAATTTAATAATATTTAGTAATAATAATAAATGACAAAAAAATTAAATAATTTGAAATAAAATATTAACAATGATTTAATGTGCAATTTTATTAAATAAATATGTTTTAAGAGATATATTTGATGTAAATAAATGAAAACATTTCCTTTTTGCTAATTTATATATATGTATATATATGTAAAATAAATAAAATATCCGATAATTAAAAACAATATTGTAATTATAATTGAAATAATATATTTAACAGTGTATAAACTATTACAAACAATACTTAAATCTGCAGAAGTACTTTCAGTTAATTTCTTAAACCTGCCTCAACTGCCATTAAATTCAAAAACAAAAGTGGAAGCAAACATCATCAATTCAAATTCCATGAATCTCGTATTTTAATGTTAGCAGTTTGTCGATCTATTAAATGCATTTTATTCCTGTTTATAAAAATTGCCTCTTTAATTTTTCTTTTACTATGGTTTCTCTCTTCATGAAGAATTTTCACATTTTCAAAATCAAATTTAAATTTATTTTTACATGTTTTTTCATTATCAAAGAAAACTGAAGGAGATATTAAATCACCATTATTTTTACTTTTTACATGCTTATATAACAATTCGTGCTCCTTCAATCTCTTCTCAATACTGCATCTAGATTGACCTATATATGATAGCATACAATCACAAAAAATTTGATATATGGCATTCACTTTTCTGCTTGACAGGTATGACATCCTTAGAATTATTGACTAATTTATTAATATTGTTTGGAATGTAGAATGAAACATTAAACACATTTTTATATAAATCCTTAAAAAAATTTCACTTGTGGATTTGAAATAAATTGAATAGATATCCATTGTTTACTATTAATCTTCATTTCTTTTAAATTATTATAACTTTTTTTAAATTGACAAAGTATTGTTTGTTTGTTCCATTTTATAACTAACATCAAGTAATTCCTTGGCAAATATTTCAATATTTTTCAGTTTATCACTTTGGTAATGACATTATTTTTCATTCTGAAACAAAAAAGATCTAAAACTTGCCATCTTATGCATCATTGGTACTTTTGATTTACAATTTATATATTCTCTTTTTTGCAGTGGCTTAATTATTAGTTTATAATTTAATATATTGTTATCTCTTGTAATCATTAAATCTAAATATTTAATATTATTGTCCTGTTCCTTTTCAATTGTCCATTTCAAGCCATTCAAGGAACAGGACAATAATATTAAATATTTAGATTTAATGATTACAAGAGATAACAGAATATTAAATTATAAACTAATAATTAAGCCATTGCAAAAAAGAGGATATATAAATTGTAAATCAAAAGTACCAATGATGCATAAGATGGCAAGTTTGAGATCTTTTTTGTTTTGGAATGAAAAATTATGTTGTTACCAAAGTGATAAACTGAAAAATATTGAAATATTTGCCAAGGAATTGCTTAATGTTGGTTATAAAATGGAACAAATAAACAATACTTTATGTCAATTTAAAAAAAGTTATAATAATTTAAAAGAAATGAAAATTAATAATAAACAATGGATATCTATTCCATTTATTTCAAATCCACAAGTGAAATTTTTTTAAGGATTTATATAAAAATGTGTTTAATGTTTCATTCTATGTTCCAAACAATATTAATAAATTAGTCAATAATTCTAAGGATGTCATACCTGTCAAGCAGAAAAGTAATGTCATATATCAAATTTTTTGTGATTGTATGCTATCATATATAGGTGAATCTAGGTGCAGTATTGAGAAGAGATTGAAGGAGCATGAATTGTTATATAAGTATGTAAAAAGCAAAAATAATGGTGATTTAATATCTCCTTCAGTTTTCTTTGATCACAAAAAACATGTAAATATAAATTTAAATTTGATTTTGAAAATGTGAAAATTCTTCACAAAGAGAGAAACCATAGTAAAAGAAAAATTAAAGAGGCAATTTTTATAAACAGGAATAAAATGCATTTAATAAATCGACAAGCTGCTAACATTAAAATACGAGATTTGTGGAATTTGAATTGATGAAGTTTGCTTTCTGCTTTTGTTTTTGAATTTAATGGCAGTTGAGGCAGGTTTAAGAAATTAACCGAAAGTACTTCTGTGGATTTAAGGATTTTTTGTAATAGTTTGTAAACCCTTAACTTTATTATTTCAATTATAATTACAATTTTGTCACGGACATTTTATTTATTTTACATATATATATATATATATATATCCACAGATGGCGTCCTACCAAAAACACCTATCAAGCGTATATTTCGTTTACATAAATGTCAGAGTAGTTAGTATTCACTATCTCTAACTATAATTCCACTTTCAGATCATGATTTCAAGCTATTTGCTATCGTCAGTGAAAGACAGGAATAAAGAAACTAGATCTAAATACAAACTCTGAGCGTTTATGAAACAATTTCTATTCAGCTTGCAAGCGTGAATTTTTTAGACACGTAATGTCTTCAAACTCAGCATAGCAAATCAGATAGCTATATGGGTCTGATCTCAGTTCAGCATCACCATATAGTAGAAGTCTCTGCAATCTATATCATTGCAAGAAAGACCTCAAAGGTACATTTATGATAAACAAAAATGCAAGTTAAAAAACTTGCTAACGCTTGTATTTATGTCCACAGATGGCATCCTACCAAAAACACCTATCAAGCGTATATTTCGTTTACATAAACGTCAGAGTAGTTAGTATTCACTATCTCTAACTATAATTCCACTTTCAGATCATGATTTCAAGCTATTTGCTATCGTCAGTGAAAGACAGGAATAAAGAAACTAGATCTAAATACAAACTCTGAGCGTTTATGAAACAATTTCTATTCAGCTTGCAAGCGTGAATTTTTTAGACACGTAATGTCTTCAAACTCAGCATAGCAAACCAGATAGCTATATGGGTCTGATCTCAGTTCAGCATCACCATATAGTAGAAGCCTCTGCAATCTATATCATTGCAAGAAAGACCTCAAAGGTACATTTATGATAAACAAAAATGCAAGTTAAAAAACTTGCTAACGCTTGTATTTATGTCCACAGATGGTGTCCTACCAAAAACACCTATCAAGCGTATATTTCGTTTACATAAACGTCAGAGTAGTTAGTATTCACTATCTCTAACTATAATTCCACTTTCAGATCATGATTTCAAGCTATTTGCTATCGTCAGTGAAAGACAGGAATAAAGAAACTAGATCTAAATACAAACTCTGAGCGTTTATGAAACAATTTCTATTCAGCTTGCAAGCGTGAATTTTTTAGACACGTAATGTCTTCAAACTCAGCATAGCAAACCAGATAGCTATATGGGTCTGATCTCAGTTCAGCATCACCATATAGTAGAAGTCTCTGCAATCTATATCATTGCAAGAAAGACCTCAAAGGTACATTTATGATAAACAAAAATGCAAGTTAAAAAACTTGCTAACGCTTGTATTTATGTCCACAGATGGCGTCCTACCAAAAACACCTATCAAGCGTATATTTCGTTTACATAAACGTCAGAGTAGTTAGTATTCACTATCTCTAACTATAATTCCACTTTCAGATCATGATTTCAAGCTATTTGCTATCGTCAGTGAAAGACAGGAATAAAGAAACTAGATCTAAATACAAACTCTGAGCGTTTATGAAACAATTTCTATTCAGCTTGCAAGCGCGAATTTTTTAGACACGTAATGTCTTCAAACTCAGCATAGCAAACCAGATAGCTATATGGGTCTGATCTCAGTTCAGCATCACCATATAGTAGAAGTCTCTGCAATCTATATCATTGCAAGAAAGACCTCAAAGGTACATTTATGATAAACAAAAATGCAATTTAAAAAACTTGCTAAGCTTGTATTTATGTCCACAGATGGCGTCCTACCAAAAACACCTATCAAGCGTATATTTCGTTTACATAAACGTCAGAGTAGTTAGTATTCACTATCTCTAACTATAATTTCACTTTCAGATCATGATTTCAAGCTATTTGCTATCGTCAGTGAAAGACAGGAATAAAGAAACTAGATCTAAATACAAACTCTGAGCGTTTATGAAACAATTTCTATTCAGCTTGCAACGACGCTCGGAAGATCTTAATGTCTTCAAACTCAGCATAGCAAACCAGATAGCTATATGGGTCTGATCTCAGTTCAGCATCACCATATAGTAGAAGTCTCTGCAATCTATATCATTGCAAGAAAGACCTCAAAGGTACATTTATGATAAACAAAAATGCAAGTTAAAAAACTTGCTAACGCTTGTATTTATGTATCACAGATGTGCTCTTCCGACCAAAAACACCTATCAAGCGTATATTTCGTTTACATAAACGTCAGAGTAGTTAGTATTCACTATCTCTAACTATAATTCCACTTTCAGATCATGATTTCAAGCTATTTGCTATCGTCAGTGAAAGACAGGAATAAAGAAACTAGATCTAAATACAAACTCTGAGCGTTTATGAAACAATTTCTATTCAGCTATCTGGTTTGTATGCTGAGTTTGAAGACATTACGTGTCTAAAAAATTCCGCTTGCAAGCTGAATAGAAATTGTTTCATAAACCTCAGGTTGTATTTAGATCTAGTTTCTTTATTCCTGTCTTTCACTGACGATAGCAAATAGCTTGAAATCATGATCTGAAAGTGGAATTATAGTTAGAGATAGTGAATACTAACTACTCTGACGTTTATGTAACGAAATATACACTTGATAGGTGTTTTTGGTAGAATTGTGACAAAATAAGCGTTAAATTTTTAACTTGCATTTTGTTTATCATAAATGTACTTTGAGGTCTTCTGCAATGATATAGATTGCAGAGACTTCACTATATGGTGATGCTGAACTGAGATCAGCAATAGCTATCTGGTTTGCTATGTAGTTTGAAGACATTACGTGTCTAAAAATTCCTTGCAAGCTGAATAGAAATTGTTTCATAAACGCTCAGAGTTTGTATTTAGATCTAGTTTCTTTATTCTGTCTTTCACTGACGATAGCAAATAGCTTGAAATCATGATCTGAAAGTGGAATTATAGTTAGAGATAGTGAATACTAACTACTCTGACGTTTATGTAAAGAAATATAGCTTGATAGTGTTTTTGGTAGGAATCTGTGGACATAAACAAGCGTTAGCAAGTTTTTTAACTTGCATTTTGTTTATCATAAATGACTTTGAGTCTTCTTGCAATGATATAGATTGAGAGATTCTATATATGGTGATGTGATGATCAGAATATACTATTTGGTTTGTATGTAGTTTGAAGACATTAGTGTCTAAAAAATTCTTGAAGCTGAATAGAAATTGTTTCATAAACGCTCAGAGTTTGTATTTAGATCTAGTTTCTTTATTCCTGTCTTTCACTGACAATAGCAAATAGGTTGAAATCATGATCTGAAAGTGGAATTATAGTTAGAGATAGTGAATACTAACTACTCTGACGTTTATGTAAACGAAATATACGCTTGATAGGTGTTTTTGGTAAATACAAGCGTTAGCAAGTTTTTTAACTTGCATTTTTGTTTATCATATATATATATATATATATAATATACAAATCAATATATATATCAAAATACAGTACAATTTATATAAATTATATTCTTTTAGAAGTACTTTCGACTATACACTTTGTAGTCTTTATCAACTACAAAGTTGATAGAAGTACTTTCGACTATACACTTTGTAGTCTTTATCAACTACAAAGTTGATAAAGACTACAAAGTGTATAGTCGAAAGTACTTCTAAAAGAATATAATTTATATAAATTGTACTGTATTTTGATATATAAGTACTTTCGACTATACACTTTGTAGTCTTTATCAACTACAAAGTTGATAAAGACTACAAAGTGTATAGTCAAAAGTACTTCTAAAAGAATATAATTTATATAAATTGTACTGTATTTTGATATATATATTGATTTGTATATTACATATATTGTGAAACGAATACAGATATCAAACTTTATTATATATATATATATTAATGTAAAACAATACCTAAAAACAGTTTAAATATAAAATTTTAACAATATTCATTGCACCAAATATACTTTCGACGTTTTCATGTCATAATGTATAAGTATTGTTTACATTAATATTTAGAATGGTAGAGTATGGAAACATTATTTTATATATATATATATTGTGACTGTGACACATCTGTATAAACATGTTATGTAGAATGCTTTAAAAATAAAAGTTAGAAAGAAAAAAAACAATATATATATAAAATAAAACTAAAAAAGAGAGACAGTTAATTTATTAGATAAAAATAGAAATATATTTCTCTTTAAATAAAATCAAATGTTGGGAATAAAGTCTATTAAAATGTAGGAATTTGTAAATTTAAAATTTAAAAGAATACTTATCTGCTCTCTGTTAACTGAGAAAAACAAAAAGAATTCCAATGGATTATAAAAAAAAAACGGGAATAAATTATAAATTTTGCTGTATATACAATAATTGAAATTAGGTGATTAGTAATCTAATTAAAGATCTTTAATTTTTATAAATTATCTGATCAGAATGAATTTGATTTTACTAAAATTTAGCATTTCCAACTGAATAGATAATAAGTTTAATCAAATTGTAATTAAAAATTTAAAAGAGAAAACTAACTAATTAAAAGAATTTGGAAAACCAATTAATAACATAAGTAGTCAGACAATGGATGACAAATATATATAAGCTACAAATTTTCTATTGTTTTATTCTTATTCTTATTCCTATTTCTTCTGAGAAGTTTTACTGTCATTTAAGTCAGTAGTGCACCATTAATCATTCATTCTACTGCTAGTTTGCTATGCAAAGTTTCCCAGTTATCAATCAGTAATGTATAGCTATATTCATGGGCATGTAAACATTACCATGCACTGCTAAATGACAGAAGGATGTTCATTCAGTTTCATCATCCAGTTTCTTCCACATCTGATGCCTGATATGTAGTAAAGGTCTTTGTCTATCCTTGATGAGACCCATACCTGTAAATATATATATATATATATATATATATATATATATATATATATATATATATATATATATATATATATATATATATATATATATATATATTATTGTGAACAGGACCAAGATAGGTATCAAGCCAAACTAGCTGAGCACATAGCTGCCAAAAAAAGCTACAAGCACCATTAAGGAACTCCATTACCTTTGAGGAGAAGAGGAGTGATTGCTCCTGGAATGATGCTACAACAAAACCCTAGGTAAATATAAAATACCAAATTCAATGTCTAGACAAACTGTTATTCTTTTAAAATATTATCACATAAAAGCAATTGGGTTGTTGGCCCCTATTTTAGAAGTGGACTAATACTTAGCAATAAATTTACTTTATTTTTATTTGACTATTATGTTCATGTTTTATTTTTGTTGGGTGTGTAAATAAATGTTACTTTTAATTTGTTAATTTGGCTTAGTTCTCTCTCTTTATATCTCACTTTATAACATTTTAGTTCCCATATAATAGTATTAAATAAAGTTAGAGTTAATTATATATGTGCATTGTAAATAAACTCACTCTGATAGTCTGATTTAAGCCAGTTTTATACTCTTGTGCTAGCTAAATAAAATCAAACACTGTAAACATTTTAAACTCTTCTTTTGATGATATTGTAGTTAGTCTTGGCTAAATGGCATACAGGAATCATCCCCATACAAATAAAAATATCCACAAAAGATATAATTGCTTCCTGCAGCTATGGAGGGGTTAAATAATGTGGAAATGTGACAGTGGGTTGTATATTTTGTACTTTCAGTATGACTGTTGGTATGGATATTAGGTAAATAATATTAACCACATTTACTCCTCTGGCTTGAAATAACATAATCTGTTGTATGCATAAAATATTTGTTATTAATTTAGAAATGTCAATTTGGTTTAACTGTAAAGGCATGTTATGGTAATTAGCATATTTTTGTTTTACTAATTATTTAAGTATTTATTTATCTATCTATATATTCAGCCATAAATCTGTCTACCTATCTATATATCAATCAATCTATTTACCCATCCATATATATTTATTTCCCATAAAATGACTAAGGTTTTAAGATAAAACAGTCCATGTTTTGTCTCTTAAATAAAATTCACACAAAAATCATTTTTTTGTTTGTGCATATATTTCAAACTTGGTGGCTGATTGGTAATATAATTGCTAAACATTTTCTTGAATTATTACTCACAAAATATCATTTAATATAATTGTTTAGATCATAAATATAAAATATTTAATATATATTATATTTATGTGTGTATTAAACTAACTAAGTATTATAAAGTTACTATTTATAAAATGAAATAATGCCAATGATGTAATAAAGAATAATCTGGAAATTAACAACTGCATAACAGCAATAGTATGCTCTACTTAACCATAATTGAATAATAGTCTGGAAACAATAAACCTATGCAATTCTCTTATAAATTGGGTAAAGTAATCATCATAAAATTGAGCTTGTTTTAGTAGAATGGTTTAAAAAAAAACAAATAAAAAAGTTAATAGAAGAATTTCAAAATGTTTAAAGGATGTAATGGATTGTATACATTTGACAAAAACAAAATTCACTTGGATTTATTAACACTTGGGTTTATCTATTTTAAAAAAAATATTTAGCAGTATTTGACCATATTTGACTATTAGGCATTTATGTATATTTTAATATAAATATAAAATGTATTTTTAAGCTAATTAAACTGACAAAATATATGACATTATTTGAATGTTTTATCATCATCAGCAGCACTTTCAATCATTATCAATCCACTGCAGGAAGGTTTTTCCCATGTTAAATTCAGTTTCTCTGATATATAATCTCTCTTCTGTACAACACCCCAGCATATTTTCTTATTCTATACAATCAGATCCTATGTGGTCACTTTCTAAGTTTTTTTTTTTTACAATATTTTGCAATCCAGTTTAAAAATTCAACTGTTCATCTATTATCATCTCTTCTAGTAATATGTCTATGTCCATAACACTTGTTTGTTTTCTCACACATATATTTTATTTTTGATCCCTTTTTATTATTCCTAACATATATCTCTTCATACTTGATTGACAGATCTAAATCTCTGTATTTCTTTTCTGTTAAGTATCCAATTCTCAGATCCATAAATAAAAACTAATAACACCCATTTATTAAAAATCTTCCTTTTCAATCACATAAGCATATTTTCTTTTAACATTAAGTTATTTCTACCAAAAGCACTTCAACCAAGTTTAATTCTATGGTTATTTTGAACCACTATATTTCTGTCTGCTATAAATAAATCTGACCAAATTATCTGTAGTTGTTAACTTACCCTAACTCATCATTATCAATCTTTATTTTCTTCTTTTGAGAAAATCCAATGAATATTACTTTAGTCTTTTTAACAATTTACCTTTAATCCACTTTTTTTTACTTTCAAGTGATAAGTCTTTCAATATTTCCTGAAGCTCTGAAGCATTATTTGAAAAAGGCAATGACATCATCTGTAAATTCTAGATGACAAATAATCTTCAATTACTATTACTTTTTTAGCTTCCCATTTTAATCCACAAAATACTTTTTGCTAAGCTGTTGTAAAAAGTTTTGGACATACAAGTCACCTTGTCTTACTTTTTTCTCAGTGTTAATTTTCCTAATACTATTGTGTAATCTAATCATTATTCTTGCATTTTTATATATATTATTCAGAATATGACAATATACCTTGATAATCCAATATTTTAATCACTGAAGAAATGTTTATAGAAACAAATGTCTTCATGTTCTACAAATACAAAACCATAATGACAACTCATATTCATTAGTCCTTTTTATAACTTCCCTCAACATTACTCTATGATTCAGTGTACTGTAACAAAACATTTTGTTACACTCTTAAATTTCAAAAGATTGCAACATGCGGTGGCCGTTCGAGGGCGCCACCAAGCATTTCTGCCTAGACCGCATTATAAAATTTCTATAATAACAGTTAATTTATTTACGAATGGCAATCACCAAATGCAAACCTTAAAATAATTTCCTTTTTACGGACCAAAAGATTACAAAATGAAATATAAGAATTAATTATAATAAATAAAAAGAAAGAGATTGATACTTCACTGTTGTTGAAATATTTATTATACCTTTATTCTATTTGTTGTTTATTCCCTTCCCTCACGCTTGTCGGATCAACCCCTCTTGATCCTTTTTCTTTTGAATCAAGAATTAACATGTATCATTCTCAAAGGACCATGCACTGTCACTCTACCAATATTTTCATCAAAAAAAAACATGGTATATAACTATGAGTGAACTCAAAGGCAACTTACTAAAAGAGTGGGTTTGTTAAAAACAAATCCACTCAAACCTCCTCTTTCTAATGTTAAATCTTATCCTCTTAAATTTTACTTGCCCTTAGATCGAGTATACAATTTTCTTATTCATATCTATACATTATCAGAACAACAATCACAGAAACCCAAGGTAAGTTTACTTAATAAAACACAACACAAAAATATAATGTGGATTAATTTGGATTAGTAATTACATATACTTACAGACTACATATCCCCCCTTTCTATTGCTGAAACTTTGGGATATTTGAAAAGAAGGTTTTTTTCTTTTTTTAAATTTTATTACGCAAATGTCTCTTGAAATTATAATAAAAAAAATCTATTTACCCTGATCGATCAGTATAGATCCTGTGTGTGTGGAATATTTCACTTTATATTCATCATGGTTTGTCCGTGATCTTCTTCCAGTCCGTTCTCCCCGACTAGCTCTCTATGTCCGGCATTTATAAGGCAGTTCCAGATGGTAATAGGAAGAGGTTCCCAAAAGGGAAAGTTCTGTTAGATCTAGCCACTCAACATTTTCTCCTTGCGCTTTCTTCTTATTTTTTTTTAAATCTAATTTGTCGATCTTTTTTTTTTATTGGAGAGTCTGAGCTGAATTGGCTTATAGATTAGGTATTCTTCGACAGAAAAATCCAATTAATTTTAAACAAAAGGAAAGTCTGTAATTTATAGTTTTTTTCAAAGTCTCAGTTCACACCTTTAATATTCTCTTCTTTTATTTCATATTTTATTTTAAAATCCCAAAGAAACATTCCAATTGATCAGCATAATAGATAGCATAAAAATACCTTCACTGTCAAATCCCCAACAATAGAACTCATTGCTTTCTTTTCCATTCTATCTTTAAGAATTTTTTTATACTAAACAAAAGACAAACTTTTATCAAAAAATGCAAGATCTTGATCTAATTTATTTTAACTTCTTAAAACTCCATTTTAAAATTAAGTGTTAATTTATTAAATTTTTTTTTTAAAAAAATTATGTATTATAAACGATATTTATATTTTAACAAATTATATATGTGTGTATATATATGAGCTGATAGAAAAGTACTGTTTATTTGTTTCTAATATAACAAGTTTTATTACAATGTATATATTTTATTTTTACAAAATATGTGTGTATATATATGTATGAGTATGAGCTGACAGAAAGTACCAGTTCAGTACTAAAACTACTTTTAGATTTTTTTCTTTTGGTTAGTTAAAATCTAAATTTCATTGTAGATGAGTTACAATTATCTTTATGAAAAGTGTGCATAAAACTGATGCAAGACTGATAATTTTGTAATTTTTAACATCTTCTTTATCATCTTTTTAAAATATTAATATTAATACTGCATTCTCCCCACCATCTTGTACATCTTTTATCTTTTAGACATTTGGTAAATAACTATGCCAAACATTTAGTATATAACTTTATCAAAAAATTTCCAATTTCTTCACTAGTTTTTTTAAGCTATTAATTATAATTCCATCATTAACTGGACATTTTTCTTTGCACATCTCACTCTTTTGTTTCAAATATTGGGATTTCAGAAGAGGAGATAATTTTTCTTGTTGTTTATTGCTATGTAATTTTTGATAGAAACCTTCTATACATTTCAAGAATGTTATCTTTCTTTTTTGTAATAGTTTCATTTTTTTCTTCTCGAATAAATTATTTTCCTACCAATAGAAACATTGTTTTACATTTTCCTTGCTAATTCATAATTGTACTTTCTTATATCATTGTTAACTGTTTTTCACATCATTTTACAAAATACTACATATTCATTCTTTCTTAATGCATAATTTTTAAGTTTTTCAAATTTCATCCTTTCTTCATAAATTACCTTGCTTCAGTATAAATTTTACTGGTTAGTTGTTGCCCTTTTGTACTAGCTATCTTTGATTGAGTTTTTAACAGTATATCAGTTTATCTTGTATTGATTTCATTCAAATGTGAACTATGATCAAGATCTGTTAATAATTTTAAATGAATTGCAAGTTGTAATTTAGAATGTTTTTGATGGCTAGGAATATCAACTGTGAATACTGTTTATCTTAATAATTGTTGTCTTTCTAATTTTACATTAACACATATATTAGTTCTCTAATTGATGAGAACTCCCTATGTTGAATTTATTAAGAACATTACACTCTTAAAATACATATTGTCTGTTAGTCAAAATATAATCCAATTATTCTGCATCTTCATTTGGCTGCTTCCATGTCCATTTCTATTTAGCATTTTTCTCAAAAAAGAATTCATAATACAGTGTATTTCTTTTTCTGAAAATTCCATGTCTCTGTCCTCTCTACTTTTTATCACCATAACTAAATTATTCACATCACTTTCATCTTTCAATTGTTTACTAATTCCAGCATTAAAATCTCCCATGACAATTTTAAAATGTTTTTTTTTTATTTGATCACAAGCCTTTTGTACTTTCATATAAAAATCCTCTACTTCTTCATCACAATGAGAATTTAGTGGAGAATACATCTGAATAATCTGCATTTGATATCTATCATTATGTTGAATGACTAATTTTGCTACTCTGTTTGATACACTATCAATGTCCACAATGTTATTTTTTCACTTTTAATCAATGTTTTGTGCTACTGTGTGTTCATTATTTAGATCAAATTTCTATTCACCTTTTCTTCTAATTTTACAAAGTTCAATAATGCCACATTTAATATTAGAAAGCTAAAAGATAAAAGGTCACCAATATATATATATATATATATATATATATATATTGGTGACCTTTTATCTTTTATATATATATATATATATATATATATAATGAAAACAGGTCATAATATTGGGAAAGAGAGCATTAGAATGATTAGTTATACAGATAAAATAAGGGATAAAAAATAAAGAAAGCAATATTTATAAAAAAAATTAAACCAAATCTTAATAAAAATGGGGGAGAGCATAAAAGAAATAATAGTATAAGAGAAAATATAAGAGAAAAGGAAGTTTTTTTGGGGTGTGATAAAAATAGGTTTTTTTTAAACAAACAGAAAAAATATTAATAGTTATAAAAATCATTAATAGAGGGAGGTGTAAGGTAGGAATATGAAAAAGAGATTAAAATGAAGTTGAATTACTAGAGTAAGATGGAGGACAGAGAAGGTTAAAAGAATAGAATAAGGTAAAAAGATTTTATATGAAATAATTAAAAAAGTAAAATGAATGGAAATAAATGTTTAATTAGAATACAAGATAAAGAAACATTATATTGATAGTGATTACAATTTTTTTTGGAGTAGTGTAATTAAAATTACTTTATAATGTAAATATTATATGTATTAATGTTATATGTATAGGTATATGTTATAGAAAAAGAGGATAGAAATTTTTTTTAAAGAATATAAATAGGATGATGAATATGTTGAAGATATATGAATTAAAAAGGTTAGAAAATATTTTTAAAAAATTTTAAAATTTAAAAGTTTGATAGGAATTTAATAATTTTATATAAAATAATTAATGTATTTTAATGGTTGTATTTTTATGTGTGTTCAAATTTTGTAGATCTGATGAAGACTGCATGGGACAGTCGAAACTGTAATCAATGATAAAAGTTTTTTTGCTGAAAAGTGAAAAGTGTGAGATTTTTGAAATTCAATACTAGAAACCTATTTATTTAATTCCTGCATCATTCTGCACTTAATAGTGATCTGCAGCCATAAGTACCTAAATAAAAGGTTGTCATCTAATGATAGTGTGAATCCACAATCAGAGATTCTTATCTCTGCTTTCAACCACCAACTGCTGCCTTTGTTGGAAACTTTACAGCAATTTGGAAATAAGGGACCATTTACCCACTCATTCATTTTCCCTTCAAGAAAACTCAACTGTTAATTCAGTTAACAGCTATTAGGAAAATGAGAAGACAGACTGTGATGTTTCCTGTTCTTAAACTCAGATGTAGAAAAACAATAATCTTACCATACTGCTTAATGTGTGTAGATGAGAAGCCCATTCATGTTCATATACTATATGAATAATTATATAGTAATAACAGCTGCAATGAGAGGAACATATATACTGAAAAATAGGAATTATATCTTGCATCATTCCTTTAAGACCACAAAAGGGAGTGAAAGAATCTTTTTTTTAGATAACAGCAAACTCCTTTCTGCAGCAATCATATGTTTATTATATGTAAAATCAAATATGAATATTGTAAAAATCATTATTTCAGCTTCATTCGTATTTTTTAAAACATACAAATTGATGTTAATTCCTGGAACATGGATAAAGAAATAAAAATCAAAGAGGAATTCAAAATCATTAAGATAAAATAAAAAATGATCAAAGAATGTTTGTTATTAGTATATTGATAAGAATTAAATTTTAAAATAAAAGAGTGTAGAAAATCAATAAGTATTTCTGAAGTTGATTGTTTAAAAACAGTCAAATAGAGCATTAAATTGAAAGAAATGATAAAAGTATTTTACAAATATTGACAAAATAATGCTTTCATAAAAAGAAGGGTTTTATAAAATGTCAGAATTATTACGTAATAGAATGACTAGTCTTTTTCAAAATCCTTTGATGAAAAATATAGTCGAATAGAATCTCAAAAAATCAAGTTTCAGAAATTAGAGTAAAAGGTTGAGGTTTGATTTAGAAAACTTTATTTTGAGTTCATCATTCTACTGCTATATGGATAGCATAGGGATAATGATGTCTGGATATATTTTCAAATAAAAAAGCCCCTCTTTAGTTAATCAGTCGGCTAAAATTATTGTATAAGCTGATCATATGGTAGTTAAATATCATATTAGCTCTCAGGCAATTACAAACATAAATCTTTGCAAAATTATTATTATCTCATTCTACTATTGCTGATTTTATATCAATTTAAATAAATATAGTATTCTGTCAAGCGTTGTTCATCGCAGCTGTCTTGCAAACAAGCAGTTAGTTGCAGACAGTTGTTGCGGGTTCGCCTCCCGGCCGATGCTATGACATATGAAAAATAAATAAATAAATAAATATAATATTTTGTAGTGGATCGTTTGGAACATGTGTTATTTACGCATTTTTATAACTATCTGTCAAAAATTAATTAAATTACTTGATGAAAAAAATGCAATACATAGGGATGATAGCTATCTATAACGTTCTATAAAAAAAATCAAAACAAATTCCTTATATATATATTTCATATGTCAAATGCGTTGACCGGGAAGCGAACCCGAGCCAGCTGCTTGGAAGGCAGCTATGTTAACCACTAGCTACCAACGCTGGACAATTCCTTATAATTTTTAAATGATAATAACGTAAAGATTATTTTTTATTTATATATTGATTTATTGTTAATATAAACGGATTTTTTTTTTTGTATTATACACACACACATTCATTCTATTCTTAAACCTTTGTTCAACATTTAGAGTTATTTTAATTAAGTCATAGCCTGAGGAGAGTAATTTATTCCCTTTGTTTACATATAATTTAACTACTATTAATTTAAAGTTTATATATGTGTATATATAAATTATCTCCATAAAATTTTGTTTTTTATTAATATACGTAGGCAAAATGCATTTTAAATATTGTATTGCTGACCAAAATAATGAAGTATTAAAAACACAGTTTAGGACTAGATACTCATTTACCAAGCAAAAATCAAATAAGTAATTCTTATAGTTGTAATGTTACCTCTTGTATAAAATTTCTGGGCACTTATTCTTGATTATAGTTTTTTATTGTGAAACAATATATATATATTGTTATTGATCGTATAAAAAAATACATACATTTCCCGGTATCTGATCTAAGTATGCAGGAACATTTATTAAAAATATAACTATAAAAAATATAGTTTTTTTTTTATTAAAACCAAATATTAATTAAAATATTTTAATTAGCATTTTGTCTTAGATGCTTAATTTAAATTAATTTTTGTAAACTAATTAGCATAAGCTGTGTTGTATTTGTTAAAACATTTTTATTTTATTTTTATAAAAACAAAACAAAAAACAAAACAAAAAAACAGACACATGAGAAAAATATTTAATAACTGAAATTAAATTTGCGTGAAAATCTGTATATTCTCTTGGGTAAATCATTTAAAATAAAATACTTGATTTTAAACATAAGTTTAAAGCATAATATAAAAAACTTTGATAATAAAAATGTAGTTTTTATTACTGTTAAAATTTTATTTTATATTTTTATATGTATATTTATTAATAATATATAAACATATAAATGCTCATTTATGAAAGTAAGACTTGGATACTTAAAAAAAACACAACATTCAGAATGGAGACACAATGAGGTGTAAAGAAATTAAAAGAAAAATAAATGAGTGAGTAAACAGATATAACTACATCATATGGATAAGATATGACTATAGAAGGGATGGCAATAGAAATACAACCATGTCAAAATAAAACTCAAAATATTTAAGATACTTGAGAAAAGACCACATGTAAGATGGTTGAATGAGATAATAAAAATCTCTGCAATGATATAAAGAAGAGACACTATAAATAATAGGAATTTATTTAATCATAATGAGAGCATCCTGAAGTTAAATGAAAATGATTAAAAATAATATAAATACATAAGAGGAATGACGTCTTTCTCTTTACTATTCCAGCAGTTTCTATCATGTGATTGAGAAATCAGAATTTTCTAAAATTAAACTAAATGATTCAGTTGATGTGTTGATATTTATTGAACCATTAATACGGGATAAGCAATGCTA
This sequence comes from Epiperipatus broadwayi, assembly GCA_028023455.1. Taxonomy (NCBI): domain Eukaryota; kingdom Metazoa; phylum Onychophora; class Udeonychophora; order Euonychophora; family Peripatidae; genus Epiperipatus; species Epiperipatus broadwayi. Next base: position 3,752,108 of record JAQFVV010000012.1, on the reverse strand, counting down.
GGGTTTAAACCAATTCTTAATGTGTTACGATAGTTAGAAAACAAAAGTTACTGTTTTCAGTTCAGTGTTATTGTATATTGTCAAAACTTGAACAATGATAAAAATGTAAATTACAGAAATATGCTGCATATATCTACATTAAATACAAATGGGAAGTTTCTTTTGATTCTTATCTTTCTGAACTATTTTGGCAAACATGTGATGCTAAAATAAATAAATCATATTTATGTAGACTTGTATTATTTTAAAAATGAAAGAAAAAATGTGAAAAAATTTGTTCTGCTCATTTCAAGTAATATGTCAAAAATATGGGTTAATTATGTAATTGTTTTTATGATTGGAAAAAGAATATTAAGATTGATTATATTAAAAATAATTTGAAATCAAATTAGTGGAGTTGATTCATAAAATATTTGGATTAATATAAATTAGACATACGAGTCAATTTAAAAAATGTGTTTATCTGGAATTAGCTATGAAAATAAAACATGCAAATTATATCAATAGATTTACCAAACAATGTCACTTGCAAGGACAGTTAAATTCTTATTATAATTACTTATCTAGTCATATATTTGTAGCTTAGACCTTCATCTGTATAAATTATTCAAGTTATTTATCATACGAATATTTCATATTGGAAGGCAGAGTCAGAATTCAGTGGAAAACATAATAATTTTCAAGAATTTGCCAAGTTAATTCAAAGTTACTGATAACTTGAAATGAGAGCTAATTGCTACAGAAAACTGAGTTAAAAATATCTGTAATTTTAAATTCTAATATATTTCAATGTAGTAGGTAAGTATATAAAAATGATTGCAGTTGCACTTCTTTATGGGTTGATATTATGCCAAAAATTGTGTCCAATGGATCTGACCCTAAACTTTCTAATGTCTAAGAAACCCAAACTAACATTTTCTACTAAAATGTATATTTAGAAAGGATTTGAACACAAACCTTTAAGCTCCCTTCAGCTATCCACTCCATCTTATATAACCGATACACATGATAACATAATGTAAAAAGATAAATGATTTCCAACATACATATTTTGTGCTGAACCATAATTCATCATTTGGTTTAGATGATCCTCCCCTACACACAGTGTGCAGTTTATATAAGACAACAAATTTTCAAACTTTAAATGTTAAGCTTCACTTTTATCCACCCTACAATTCATCAGCCATCTATATTATTGAAAATCTGATGATGGATTGCTCAAAGCCGTTGTTAATGCAAATATTGTGGTCATATCTATGATGACTTTTAAGTCAATCTGATCCCTCATATATAGCAATTTAATATGTCCATGTAAATACACAGAGGTTTGATGTCTACTTTTTGGACAAAACAAATCTAATTCAATGACTTAATACTAATTTAAATATTATCAACATTGTGTTCAAGAAAATATATATTTAATTTCGATGGAAATGTTAAAATATTATTTTAACTTTGGATATATATATATATATATATATATATATAGATATACATATATATATATATATATATATATATATATATGTGTGTGTGTGTGTGTGTGTGTGTGTGTGTGTTTGTGTCTAAGACAAAACAAGTATTCAGAAATAAAATCAATAACAATAATAAGAAAAGTAAAAAATAATGCTAATACATAAAGACAAGATGATTATTTATGGAGGAGCATGATCATTTTGATATTTATTATTCATTCTTGTTATTATATTTTGACATCATCAATTGGATTATTTGCTTTATACATATTATAAGACCTATTGTAAATTCAAATTGTGATTGCATGCATAGTCTTATACCCAAGGATAATAGCATCTTATAATGGATAGAATAATGGTTACTCCATTAAAGGAATTGTGACAGCAAAACCGAATGGACTTTTTACAAAATTAAAATAATGTATATTCTGTGATACTTATCTGGATGATTTGTTATCACCAAATATTCTGGATATGACATCACATTACATTATATATGAATAAGTTTCTTCTAATATCTTCAGTTTGTTATTGTTTTGCGGATATTGGATAACCCATGGATTGTGAATGTTAAAATGTAACAAAATTATAATATAATAATACTACATTAGAGAATGACATGTTTTAATACAATAATGATAACATTTTAAACAAGTGTTATATTTTGATCAACTTTTTAATAATGATACAAATAATCAACAAGTAGATGTAATTATATATATATATTAGCCTATTGGTTCATTTTTATTTGGACAAATACATAAAATTTAATATGATAGTTTTGAAACTTTGCATTGTTTTAAAATATATATAACTCATAAAGACCTCCTATCTGATTTCAAAAAGTTTCTATAATATATTGTAAGAAATAAAATAAAAAAAGTCTGAAGCAGTTATCAGTTTTCATTCTCTCAGAAAAATTCAAAAAAAAAAAATATTGCAAGATATGATATATACTGTGTTAGCTTAATAAACTTCCTCATTTTGAGTTTATTTTCTTATAAATAAGTGCTACTGTGCTTTAACAAACACTTAAATGATTATTACAATTATGATATTTTACAACTTAATTGTTAATTGATAATGTGAACAGGTTTGATTGAATGTTTTTAACAAAGTAGAAATTAGAAAAGGCAACTATTTTTGTCAGAATATTAGATTAGCATTGATATGAGAAAGGGTAGTTTTTCAACTTGTTAAAATGATTCTAGTAGGTCTTTCTTATGAATTATTACTGGAATTTATTTCTTTATATTATATAATGAGTTATATAAATCTTATTAATATATTTTTAAGTAAAGGTTTGCAAAGTGACAATATTTAACTTACTAGAGTTGGATTTTTTAGATACTGATATATCTGGAAGACAAGATAGTTGGGTCTTTATGGCAGGACTACAAGTTAATTCAATTTATAAATAAACTGGTGATATTTCTTTAAGCTTTATACTACTGCTGTTTAAATAGTAAAAACAATAAGAGGGATTGTGCAAAGTAAACTAAAGAAAATATTACCATCTTCAAATCTGAAAATTTCATTAGTTACCTTATAACACCTTAATTGGAAACATTACATATATAAGTTTTACAAGAATAGGGATTCTCCTATATATATATATATATTGTAGTGATCCAGAGAAATACCTTAACGTAATCTGCACTACAAGGGCGCCATCTAGGCATTTGAACCTAGAAAAATTTATATAGTAGGCAGATACATAGGTTCAAAAAAAAATTATTTTATATATTTTGATTCCGGTCATTAGCCCATTGTCACTAGCTCAGTGGAACAGCAGAGATTTATATTTTATAAATTCTTATCTAAGAATAATTTTTAAAAAAGAATAAAATAAGCCACTGCCAGTAATTATACACACAAACATTTATTTACGCACATATATATTTAAAATTATTTTAGTATCAGTTTACATTTTTAAAATTTAACTTACATTTTTAACTTTGATTTTAATTTACATTTTAATTTTTATAAATTTACATTTTAATTTTTTTATGCTATTATAAGTTCGCACAGATGGATTTATAAAAGTTTGTTTTATAAATGTTGAGTATAGATCGGTTACATAGATTACACGGTCAAAAACATTTCAAAGTAAACATAAATGATCAAAATATAAAGTCATTGATGGAAATGCAGAGGGGAATTTAAAAGAAACCCAATGGCATTATATGCTGCAAGACACCAATAACTTAAAAGACATCCGACATAAATACATCTTAGATACTCACCGTAAGGTATCAGTATTTACTGAATGTCTATACATTTTGATCAAATATGAAAACCAATAACATAATTAACTGGTAACGAACCCATGCAAGTGTCTATACCCAACTTATTTCTAATGCATTTTTATTTAGAGTGTCGAGTATGAATAGACTACATAGATTTGCATTTGAAAAGAAAATATTCTATCCTTGTTTAACCTTAGACCAAAAGTTCGCAGTCAAACCAACTTCAATCCATCTGATATATCGATGTATTCAATGTAATATGACTACAACAGCACAAATAGGTTAAGAGAAGAAATTGTCTTTCATCAGATAGGAATACTACATCTATCTAACGATAAGAGCAATAAAAAAAAACTCCATAGGAAGGAACTGCGGTCTCCATCTTATAATTCTTCCCATAGGCAAAATGAGTGTGTGTGGCATATAATAGTGATTCTGCCCATAGCAAATCTTGTACTACATCTACTAATTACACCAATATATCCAATCCATTGACCTAATTCAACTATGAAACAAATAACCTAAGATACCCTCCCCTAATATAACTTTACAAATCTATATAGCCATTCACGCCTGACTTAAGTTTAATATTTATATAGTTTAATTTATTGCAAAACAAAAATCATAAATAAAACTTAAAGAACAAAAAAAATTAAATGGAAATGATTTTACAAAAAAGGAACACATCAAATAAAATTATAATGAATAATTTAGTTTGGTCAGATAGGAATCTATTTCTATTATTTTAAATATGGAATAAGTTTTAGAATTAATGTTCTTATTGTTTAGTATACTGGAGTTTTATGAAATATATTTAAAGCTTAGAGTTCAAAAAGTTCTTATGATTTTAAAACGTTCCTTTTTATCCGTTGTTTGCCATTTGAATATGAATTCCCATGCCGTCCTAAAGAGATTGGTATTCTGTTGGATGTTGTTTTTTATTTATCCAGAGGTCTTTTAGTTTAGCTGGTCCTTAATGTAGAAAAAATGATGTCATTTCTTTTTTTTTTTTTAACAAAACTGAAGGGATTGAAGAGTGCGTCTTTTCAATCCCTTCTCCTTCAACTCTGCACTAACACATCTAGTCACATCTCTCTTCTAATTAATTAAACCAAATTTTCTTGACTCACTTTTTATAGTAGCCTTTCAGATCCAGTCAACATTATGTCACAACGATGTGATGGTCTTTTTGCTGAGGTCCGATTCCATTGTTTTTCTTTCATTGGCCATTAGTTTCTATTGTTTTCCTATCTGACCATTGCTTATACATTTTAGATGCCCAAGGCTAGTTTACATTTGACTAATTAAATTAATCATTTCCATTTTTTCAATAACATTAATTAATTTGTTTTGTAGACACTTAGATATATTTTTATCTTTAAATCTTTTTGTTGAAAGATTTAGTTTTTCTATTTTTAATAAAGTTTTATTTTAATAATTTTTTTTTATCTGTGCGATTTTATATATATACAAGTTTAAGATGATTTTATTTTGATTTCCAATTTTTAATTCTTAAAAAAAAAGTTTTTATTGGCAAACTTTTATTTTTTTCATGTTTACTAATAAAAAAATAATGTAATGTCGTATGTTCCCATTACAATATTATATATATATATATTATATATATATATATATATATATATATATATATATATATATATATATATATATATATATATATATATATATGGATCCTCGTTGTCCTATTCAACTGCTTAATGTATGTGTTCATGCTATTTTTTGTAAAAAATAAAAATAAATAAGAGATGATAAAATTTATTATAAAAAAAAATATGTAAGGATTATCTACTAAGTTTTGGTTTAATTGGTATAATTAGTATTTAAGTAATTATAAGTACTAAAGATAAAATATGTAATGACTTAAAAGTTATTAGAATGTGTAGCTTTAATAATTAATTAATAAGAATACTTTTAAGAGAAAAATTGGGGCTTAGTTTATGTTTGGTTTTATAGAGAATGAAAAGTAATTAAAGTTAGATATATTATAGGACTGAGTAAAGTTAATTTTCATGATTAAGAATTGTAAGCTAGTTAATGGATTTAGTTATGTCATAATATCATTGTTAAATTGTTTTTTCAAGTTGATTAATAATTTATTTAAGTTATTATAATATTAGAGTTCGAAAGATTTAAATAAAGTTAGTGCATTTAAAATAAATATTAAAGTTAGTTAGAAAATGCACAAATTAACCATTAAACAGAGTAAATTAAAAAATATGTACAGTAAGTTCCTGTATGTAAATGTATGAATATATATATATATATATATATATATATATATATATATATATATATATGCTGATTTATTAAAATGTTCTTTGTTATAAGTAAAATTAATTTTAGTTTATAGATTTTATTTAAAAATAAATGAATGATTAATTTAACATTTAAAGTGTTAAAATGAGGCAAGAGCTTCTTATAAATTAAAAGTGATAATTTAAAACAATAAATGTATTATTTATTTTAATGTTTTATTTATTAATTAAATAATTAATAAAAGTAAAGCTCAACTTCTGAAAAGTTTTAAATCATCATGTGGTAATTAAAAGAAATCAATATTATGTAATTTTTAATTCAGTTCCATGTTGCTGTTTACATATTTTTAATAGAGGTCAGATTTTTAAAAGATGTGGCTAATTAAAATGCCTATCAAAATAAAAAGATATAAAAGTAAAAGATTTTTCAGTGTGTGTGGCATTAGTATGCTTCCTCTTTTGACTGAACTCTTTTTTCTCATTACAATAATCATCAACAAGAAGTCAATAAGATTTCATTTCAATTTTTTAATTTTAAATTTAAAAGTGTTATTTTTTAAAAAAAACTTCTATTATTTCTTAAGTAACAATGCATTGCTAAAAAAATGTGTTGAGTTTTCCTATGCTTTAGCCTAATCTAGAAACTTCTAAAAAATTAACAAAATACCTAAATAAAATTGTTACCTATTATTAATTTATTTATCCAGCCAAGCCTGAACAGAAAGTTACGGAGTGAAAATGTAATATGCTTTGCATTACATTTCAAAGCTACAATGAACATTGTGCATGACCATTCCTATTTTATATTTCCCCTTTTTAGTAAAGTAACATTCAAACTAACAATTAAGAGACTTGAAATTTAATTTAAAGTTAAAGGCAAAAAAATGCTTTAAAGGAAACTGACATTAGTTAATATAAAATTCACTTCTCCTGACCATTTAAGTGATAATTTCATTTTTAAGTGTTATCTTGATAAAGACTTTAAAATGCTGACTCACCTATTGATAAAATAAGATGAACTTTATTTTGAGATAACTATATTAATGTTTCCAAGAGAATGTTTAAAATACAAAATAAGTGAATACATTCATAAGAAGTTTTATGGAAAAGATATGACTTCAATGTATAACAATGTTATGGAATATAAAAATGAACTTTTTAAATTGCTGACTTTTAAAAATAAATAGTAATTTCTTAATTGCTATTATTAAGTGTTCTCGAGTGTATAGAAAATTTGTTAAAAAGTATTTAAAACGTTGTTTAAAAATAAAGGAACTGTTCATTTTTCATAATATAACTGCAGATAAATTTAATGAAAATATTTTAATAGTGTTTGCTGCTAGAAGTAAAGAAAAAATATTAAATAAACTATAGCTAATTCTTTGAATAAACCTATGAGTGACTAAATGGATCCAAATTTTTTCCAGAAATTATTTGAAAATGTTACTATTTTGCATTGTTTATCTCCAGAAGATCATAAGTGCTTTTATTGTTGTAAAAATGTGATAAGTTATGGATGCATTGCTTCTAAAAATAATTTGCCAAAAAGACATTGTTTTCCCATGTTGAATAGCTCACTGTGGATGGACTCAGATATAGAACTATGAGTGTTTTAAAAATAAAAATATTTTTTTTATTATTAATTATTTATTTTAATATTACACAAAGGTATTTTTGTTTAGTTATATGATAAATTATGCATTTATTCTTATATTTGAGAAGGTAAAACTTATACATATTTTTAGTTATTTATTATTATTGACTTAGAATAAGATATGAGATATGTCCAGGTAAAAATATACATATCTTTATGTTCATGAGTAGTATTTTATTAATTTCTTATTAATTTCCTTATGGGTAAACAGTCAATATATGGTTTAGCAGAAGCTCATATTAGTTTTAATTATTATATTACAATAATTTCATTATAAAGTTTTTTTTAATATGACAAGTTATTTATTAATATTATATTTAGCAATATTTGCCCTTGTTATTTATATCCACTTTAATTTATAAAATGTTATGCTGTTTTTATTTAATGTGTGTTTCTTATTAATTGAAAATTTTTATTATGCTAGTTAAAGTATTTTATAGTCATTTGATTTGCATATTGAAGATTTATTTCTCTAGTTTTTTCAGTGATATTCTTTTTAATCATGCCATGGTTTTGCCTAGGATATATATTCTGGTTCCATTTTAATAAGTGTGGTATGCATATGGCTTTATTAAATGTTATGTCATACTTATATTGTACTTTGGAGAATTTGAGTGTGCTCTCTCCAATGTTTGTATTTATTTCTCATGTGTGGATTATATATTGATATTTTATGATTACTTTCATGCTTACCATTGTAGCTTGATCATTAGAGAGGATCTTTTCCATGGTATGTATTCCATGTGTTGAGACCTTGTTCACACATATATTTACCCAAGAAAAGATGTTGGAATATACCATTGTTTGTTCCAGTTGTGTAGTTAGCTCAGATGAGCTTTTCTCCCTCATGAAGATATTTAGTTATATTCCACCATATAAGGTGAAGTTGTGGATGTTTAAAGATTGTCTTGGAAGTGATAAAGTAGAATTTCGAAGTGTATAGTCACTTCAGGGACACTTTTATATCTGTAGTGTTTAGTGTGTTTAGTTAAGGAAAGTTATGTATGTATTGTACTGTTGAGCCTTTCCAGCAGTTTACAAGCAAACCAACAAATATGTAAGTAATTTAATGTTTATTTGTTTGAATAGCATAATGAGAGATGCACATTTGCAATATTATCATTATCACTATCCAGAAGTAGTTCGCTGATGGATTGGTAGAGCAATTAAAGTGTAAAAATAATATATTATGTGGATATGGGTAAAATCTAGTATGTTATAGGTGTGTGACTTCTGAAATGTTTTCTCATATTTTTATTAAGTAAATAGTGCCAAACAGTAATTTTCTTATTTGTGTTTGTATGTTAATTAATATTATCATCACACTTTGCTGGTAAAATTCAGTTATCTGTCAGTTAGGATTTAAGTTGTCTAATTTTTAGTGTCTTTTGTAAATGCTATCAATAGAATATTATATGTTAATATGATAAACAATAGTATCTTACTGGACATAAAAGTGTATCTTATATATATATATTTTAATTTTATTTTGAAAGCTTTTTAGTAAATAAATATTTTATGAAAATAGCATAGCCTAAGGAAGTTAGCAAAATAGTGAAGTAGTCTTACTTTAAAATGAGGTGTCATAATATGTCACTCAAATGTTTGTATAAGTAATCAAAAATTTTTGCAAGTGAGTAGGTGATTGTTATCAATTATTTTTATTGCATCCTGTATAATAGAAGAGCACATATGTTTGCAGATGACTTTTGACAAAAAGATGTAAATAAATTTTGTAAAATGTAAATGTGATTTTAAATGTCAATAAATGTATCTATTATTATTTCAATTTAGTCTTTGTTTTCTATACATGATTTCTTGAATCCTGAGTTCTTAATTATGCTACAGAAATCTTGGTAAATCAGATAATCAATTTTATAATACACAGATCCAAACTTAAAAATGCAAAAGTTGCATAAATATTATAATTCTAATGATTGGAGTTGCATTTCAAAAAATCAAATAATTATTGGATTTTATTTTGAATTCATTATACATTTCGACTGCATATTATTTATTAATTCACAAACAAAGAGTATATTGTTTTAAAAATTGATTTTAAATTGTGTTGTTGATGAGTATTAGAATGATATAAAAGGCACCCTTTCTTTTTAGATACTTAAATGTCATCCTGAGGAAAAGACTTTAATTTTTCTAAATTTATAATTAAAAAAAATGTAATTATTAGTTAAACATTTCTTCAATTAATTGTTATTGTTATAATATATTGGGATACATTAGCTTATAAGAGAAGTGTATGTTTCCTTTAGTCTACTAGGATGTCATTCATTTATTCAACAACATCATATTCAACAACATGATATGATGATTAATATTCAAAATTAGTAAAGTAAAAAACCTGAGATCAGTATATATTATTTAATGATTATTCAAATTAATTTTATTGTACCAAAAGGGAACAGTGTGGCATTAATAGAATAATTATAATTTATTGTACTATAAGAAAAGTGCATTAGCTTTTACTCTAGAAGGGTATGTTAGATCAGATCATGGCAATAAAATGGATTGGTGATTAATATTTATTACTTAAGATAGTTCATGAAGATATAATTAAAGAAATTCATTATAAGATTTTATATCACATGCAAGTATTTATACTACTGGGGGAATGCATTTTAATACAGGGAAAGTTGCTTGATTTGAAAAGTAGTATATAAAGATGAGTGAGGTTTATCCTCTTCTTAATTTATTTATCTATATTATAATAATATGCTTTTATTATTAGTTTAAATTCTCTTGTATTTTAATGCATGTCTCTGTAGTAAATTTTATTATAACTATAACCCACTGAGCTAAGCTATAGAATTCCATCATTGTCAGGATAGTGAAGACATTGTTATTAAGAGACTCTGACAGTTTATATTTAAGTTATCTACTGGGTACAATCTTTTATTGGTTATAAATGGTGTACCTTCCAATTCTTTTTGTTAAATGATTGTAATATGGATATGTGTATTCAATTATTGTTTTTTTTTTTTTATTTATTTAGGTTTCTGGAAAATATATATACTTATAATAAAACTTAATTATATCAATGTGTTAAACAGATGAGTTTTCTATTAAAAAAGTATTAATAGCTGAGCATCCTTTTGATGCAGTACCCTAGAATAATGACAAATAGCTATTTAAAAAAACATTATTTAGCAACTACAATTCCAGAGTATTTTCAGTTGTGTAGTACTAAATATTTATCTAAAATAAATAACATATGAAACATTCTTATTTTTTTCTTATTATTTGATTTTTTTTCCATATGTCATAGCATCTGCCAGGAGGCGAACCCGCAACAACCGTCTGCAACCAACTGCTTGCTTGCAAGGTGGCTACTCTGATCTCTCAATTTGCTATACAAAATGGTAATTTTCTGAAAACTACAATCATGTGCCAAATTCTTTTCATGATTAAAGAAATTTGCTTGAAAATGTGTAAAAATAATTATTTATTAACTTACCTTTGAGCAGTTTATCTTTAGATGTTGAATGAGACTTAGTTAAAAAGATTCAAAAAGTCATGTGACTTTATTCTTTCTCTATTTAAAAAGCTTAGACTTGTGTATATGTGGAATCCATCTTTTATCTATACAATTTGTATTGAAAACTTTTTAATATTTCGATTTATTTATTAAACTTGCACTATCATTCTGTAAATACACACACATCATCATCAGCAGCAGCCATTATCAATCCACTGCAGGATGATCTCTCCAAGTTTAATCCATCTACTCTGATCTTTAGCTTTTTTTCTCCACATCACCCCTGCACACTTTCTTATTTCATCCATCCATCCCACATGTGGTGTCTTTCTGGGTATTTTACAATCCCTTGGAATCCAGTTTAAAATTTCAATTGTCCATCTATTATCGTCTCTTCTAGCAATATTCCCAGCCCAACTCCTCTTCTTGTTACCCACAACATACAACACCTGTTTGTTCTCTTAGCAATATTCCCAGCCCAACTCCTCTTCTTGTTACCCACAACATACATCTCTCCATACTTCTTTGAGTGGTCTGAAGTCTCTCTATTGCTCTTCTATTAAGTGTCCAAGTCTCAGATCCATAAGTAAGAACTGGTAAAACACATTTGTTAAAAACCTTCCTTTTCAAACACATAGGCATATTTTCTTTTAGTATCAAGTTATTTCTACCAAAAGCACTCCAAGCAAGTTTAATTCTATGATTAATTTCCTCCATTATGTTTCCATCTGTATTAATAATCTGACCAAGATATTTGTAACTGTTAACTTCTTCTAATTCATCATAATCAAACTTTATTTTCATATTTTGAGCAAATCGATTAAACATTACTTTAGTCTTTTTAACATTTACCTTTAGTCCTACTTTCTTACTTTCATCTGATAACTCCTGTAACATTTCCTGCAGCTCTGAAGCATTATTTGCAAAAACAACTACATCATCTGTGAAATCTAAATGACTTAAATAATCTCCATTTACCTTCACTCCTTTAGTTTCCCATTTTAATCCACAAAATACTTCTTGCAGCACTGCTGTAAAAAGTTTTGGAGATATGGAGTCACCTTGTCTTACATTTCTCAATGTTGACTTTCCCAGTATCATTAAGTAATCTAATTGTTGCTGTTGCATTGTTATAAATATTCTTTAAAATTTGACAATATCCTGGATCTATACCTTGATGAGCCAATGCTTTAATTACTGAAGAAATGTTTATAGAATCAAATGCCTTTTCATAATCTACAAATCCAAAACATAATGACAACTCATATTCATTTGTCTTTTCTATAACTTCTCTTAATACCTGGATATGATCTACAATACTAAAACCACTTTTAAATCCAGCTTGTTCTCTTGGTTGATGGAAATCCAATGTACTCTGTAGACGAGTTGTAATTATCTTGGTAAAAATTTTATATAAGACTGATAACAGGCTGATAGGTCTGTAATTTCTAATATTTTCTTTATCACCTTTTTAAAATATTAATATTATTACTGCATTCTTCCAATCATCTGGTACATCTTTATCATTTAGACATTTGGTATATAACTTTGCTAAAAAAATTATATTTCTTCACCTGCTTCTTTTAATATATCAATTATAATTCCATCATTACCTGGAACCTTTCTTTTTTTTATACATTTAATTGCATGTCTCACTTCTTCATTTAAAATTCTGGGCAATTCGGAAGATGTAGTAGATATAGGAGGTACTTGTTTTCTATTACTATATAATTCTTGATAAAAATCTTCTACCAATTTCATGATGGCATTTCTCTTTTTAGTAATAATTCCATCTTTTCTTCTTATTGCAGATATAAATTTCATATCAATACCAAAATGTAGTTTTACATTCTTGAGACTTTTATTTTCTTCTACAGCTTTCTTTGCTAGTTCACAGTTATACTTTCTTATATCATTTTCAACTCTTTTCCACACCATTTTACAAAATTTGAGATATTCAATTCTTTTTAATGCATCATTTTTGTATATCTTCATATTCCTTTTTTTCTTCATAAATTCTCTAGTCTCAATAGAAATTTTATTGGTCAATTGTTGCTTTTTTCTACCAGCTATCTTTGTTGCCATTTTTAAAAGTATCAGTTATTTTCATATTAATTTCATTCAAATCTGAATCATGTTCAAAATCTACTAATACTTGAAACCGATTTGTTAGTTCTAATTTAAATTCATTAGAATGTTTCTGAAGATTAGGAATATCAACTGTAAATATTGTTTTTCTTAATAATTTTTGTCTCTCTAGTTTTACATTAACACGTATCTTACACCTTACTAATCGATGATCACTTCCTGTGTTAAATTTATTAAGAACATTACAATCTTGAAATATGTATTTCCTGTTAGTCAAAATATAATCCAATTCTGCTATACCTTCATTTGGATGCTTCCATGTCCATTTCCTTTTAACATTTTTCTCAAAAAAAGAATTCATAATATAAAGTTTTTCTTTTTCTGCAAACTCCACAAGTCTATGCCCTCTCTCATTTCTATTACCATAACCAAAATTACCTACAGCACTTTCATCTTTCATTTGTTTACCAATTCTAGTATTAAAGTCTCCCATAACAATTTTAAAATGTTGTTTACTCTGATCAAAAGCCTTTTGTACATCCATATAAAAATCTTCTACTACTTCACTACTATGAGAACTTGTTGGGACATAAACCTGAATTATCTGCAATTGGTATCTGCTATTAAGTTGTATAACTAATCTTGCCACTCTGTCTGATACACCATCAACCTCCACAATATTGTTCTTCCACTTTTTATTTGTAATAAATCCTACTCCACTTGTATTTCCAATATTTTTGCCTTTATAATAGAGTATATGTCCACTTTTTAAATCAATTGTCTCTTCACCTTTTCTTCTAACTTCAGAAAGTCCAATAGTGTCCCATTTAATATAAGACAGTTCTTCTTCTAATTCTTGCAATCTTCCTTCACTTAATAGTGATCTGCAGTTGTAAGTACCTAAATATAAATTTGTCATCAAATGGCAGCCTGGGTCCACAATCAGGGGATTCTTAGCACCCCCGCCTTCAGCCACCAACCGCTACCTTGGTTGGTGACTTTACAGCCTCCTGGGAATAAGGCCATGCACACACACATATATAAATATAACAAAATAAATGTCCGCTAATATCAATAATACAATAACGAAACTTAAATATATTCCAAACACCGGTAAACAATTTATAATACAATATAAATAAAAACTCAATAAAAACTCATAAAGAAATATTTTCGATTATATTCATAATCATTTTCAACTTAACTTTCAAAATGGAATCATCTATTACCAACAGGAAACACATGTCAATTTAAATATCCCACAATTCATTAATCCTAATATTTGCTGACTGTCTGTTTATTATCGTATTTTTATACCTACTAATAAAAACTGCCTCTTTAATTTATCTTTTTTGATTATCTCTCTCTTGGCCTAAAATTTTTATTTTATTTATATCAAAATTAAACTTAAAATTACAATTTCTATCATGATCATAAAAAACAGATTCAGTATATAACTTGACTTCATTACTATTATCATTACATATCTGTACATTTTTCAAAACTCTTTTATATAACAATTTATGTTCTTTAATTCTTTCCTCTATATTACATCTAGATTCCCCTACATATGATAAGTTACACCCACAAAAAAATTCTATAAATTATATTACTCACATTATTTTTTTCTAACTTATCTTTTGAATTATTAACCATTCTATTTAAATTTAATCATTCTTTCTGAATCAACATTATATTTATCAATCAATTCAAAATTTAATTTTTCCATTTAAATAGAATGGTTAATAATTCAAAAGATAAGTTAGAAAAAAATAACGCGAGTAATATAATTTATAGAATGTTTTGTGGGTGTAATTTATCATATGTAGTGGAATCTAGATGTAATATAGAGAAAAGAATTAAAGAACATAAATTGTTATATAAAAGAGTTTTGAAAAATGTACAGATATGTAATGATAATAGTAATGAAGTCAAGTTATATACTGAATCTGTTTTTTATGATCATGATAGAAATTGTAATTTTAAGTTTAATTTTGATATAAATAAAATAAAAATTTTAGGCCAAGAGAGAGATAATCAAAAAAGAAAAATTAAAGAGGCAGTTTTTATTAGTAGGTATAAAAATACGATAATAAACAGACAGTCAGCAAATGTTAGGATTAATGAATTGTGGGATATTTAAATC
Organism: Epiperipatus broadwayi; assembly: GCA_028023455.1. Lineage (NCBI taxonomy): Eukaryota > Metazoa > Onychophora > Udeonychophora > Euonychophora > Peripatidae > Epiperipatus > Epiperipatus broadwayi. The sequence goes on along the minus strand of JAQFVV010000012.1, from coordinate 3,736,727 downwards.
GACATGTATTTCTGGTTGGTAAAAGATGATTCCATTTTGAAAGTTGAGTTGAAAATGATTATGAATATAATCGAAAATATTTCTTTATGAGTTTTTATTGAGTTTTTATTTATATTGTATTATAAATTGTTTACCGTTGTTTGGAATATATTTAAGTTTCATTATATATATATTAAAATGGATGTTTTATAGTGAAAGTTATTTTATAAATTCTACTTTCAAGAGTAACTATATTTATTAAATAAAATTAAAGTAAAATGCCAATGTTTTCAACAGAATAACACTTTCCCTGAACTAGGTAAAGTTGTTGCAGAGTAAATAATTGTATGGCATTTTAATTTAACATTTTTGCTATTGGTAGAACTTTAACATTTTTTTTGAAATCAGTGATTGTAGTGCCTCTACAACCATCTTTCTACCTTTTATCACCCAGTGGATGACTTGTGTGATCAAGTCGAAACATCGGTATATCAATATTTAAATTTTTTAACATGAATGAATCCGCAAAATATGTCTTTTATATATATATATATATATATATATATAAGACAGATATACAGAGAGACTAAAATATGTAAATTGATAACCTTAAAGAAAGTTTAAATACTCCAACCAATAAAAATGCTCACAAGTTTTATAAATTATTACATCTTAATAAAATAACTAGTCAATAAGCTTTCCAGTGCGATTGGTTCATGGCATATTGATCTTCAGCTTAAATTTAAATCAATACTAGTTTTCCAATGTAATGTATGATGCTAATCTTATAAATACCTACAAGTCCATACAATTTTAAATCATGAAATATTTATTGCTAAACATTAAAACATACAGCATATCATAAGGCAGCATTGCGACATTACAAATTTTAATGCCTTAAATACTAATTAATTTATAAAAATCAATCCACTATATTATAAATAAAATGAGCACAAAACAAAACTGAAAAAAAAAAAACAATATATAAAATGAATTGCCTCAAATAATTCTGCATATGAACATGACTGAATAAACTTTATCTAATTTTGACATACTGAATAGCCAATCAATAAGCTCTTCAGTATAATCACTTCAGACCTCAATACTGATCCTCAGCTAGAAGTGAAGTCAATGCTAGTGTTTAATACAATATGAAAAGCCATAACTTTACAAATATCAAACTCAGATTGTGCAGATCTTAAACTATTAAGTAATCATAAAGCAGCATTCCATTACTAAACATTAAACCATTATGATAAATTATTGGCTCCTTAATTTACTTTTATCTTAAAGTTTGTATAATTTATTGAATCATTCTTTATTAGCTGGACTACTTACATTTTGTTTGCAATATTTTATTTTCAATTTAACTTAGACAAGTTTGCTACATATAGTTAATTAATGAAATAACATCTAAGACATTGTATTTTGTAACTGTTTTTATTCTATCTTAAAAAAAATCACCATAATGTTTCATTCAAAAGTAAAACATACACATATACATGCATACACAGATGCATAAGTATATATGTATATTAAGGTAAAAATACTAAAACAGAATTTAAATATAAAATTTAGTCAAGCATTTGGTGGCCTAGTGGTTAGCATAGTTGCCTTCCAACAGCTGGCCCGGGTTCGCTTCCCTGTCAACACATTTGACATATGGAAGATATATATATATATATATTTTAATAAGATTTCTTGTACCAAGTATATTTTCAACATTTGTGTGTTATATTCATGGTTAGTCTGCTGAGAACATTAATTTTTTTGCTGATTTGAATGCTATTTAATTTTTGATTTATTAAGCATTCATTTTGTATCTTTTATTATACATTTGTGATTGTTTCTTTCCATATAATTCTAACAACACTCAGATCACAACTATGGCTACATTCTCTTTTATTATTATGAAAGACTGAAGAATTATAAGCTTAGGACTTTATCTTAGATTTTTTATACATTACTCAGTATTGGGTCATTCTAATTCTAAGATGATCTTACCATAATATACATATGGACACTATTTTGGGCTGCAGTTTACAGCTTAGACCACATTGGGCCGGTTCAATATTAGAATTTTGTCCTTTGTGTTGTTAATAAGCTTGTTTAAATTTATGAGGGTTCTGAATCTGAAATTAAGTTTGTCCGAATAAATCTGTGCTATTTTATTATCCGTATGTGATATATATATATATAATAAAATATTTTTAATTTTTTATTATTTCTGATTAAAGTATTTTCTTAAGCTTTTAAACATTGCAATTTCATAATCACACCATTGTAGCATTTAAATCTTAAAGAAAAGATAATAGATATAATTTTAAAGTATTTTTTGTATTAATTTTATATGCAATGCGATTAAAAATAAGAAAAAAAAACCTCTAGTGATTATGGCTAAATATTAAATTTCATAAAATAATTTTAAACTAAATTCTTAAAAAGTAATATATTTTATTAAAACAATAAAAAATAGTTTTAATTAATGCTTATATTTTTTCAGCATTTTTTTAAAAAAAAAACTTTTTAGCTTTCAAAAGGATTTTATTGCATATAATAATGAAAAGGTTATATTAATAACCATTTTACCACATGCAGATAAATGAAAGTTAATATAAAAAAATTGAAAATTGTAATTGGGGGGGGGGGGACAAAAACAAGGGATATGCATGTGGTTTACACATTTGAGTTTACATTATTCCACGTAGACATCCAATCAGTTTTATACACTGACAAAGTTTTTAGTTTTCTTTTTTATTAGTCTCTTTTCATCCTATAATTTTGAGTGTTGTTGCAATGTGGACCAAGTGGCTGTGTATATCTCTTGGGATACAATTTTTTCATCCCTTAAATGGAATAGTTTCATTTTGTTCCAGAATGTATTTGGATGTTGTTTTGGATTATTGTTGCACATGAATGAACATCTTGTGTACCATAGTGAAAATAATGTAAAAGTACTTGCTCAAATATATAAGTAGCTACCATTAACAAATTATTGTAAAAGAGTTTGTGTGTCACAATTTCTTTGTTTGTACAATGATGGTATGGATGATTAAATATTATCAAATGCAGGGGAGGTAAAAAAATTTTTTTTCCTGAGTCCCAGTCTCTCTATGACATAACCAGCATATGTCTTCTGTATTTCTGTAATGCCTTCTGTATCTATAAAAGTGTAATTTTGGTAGTACTTCAAGATTTAATATGAGCAGAAAATCATAATATTTGGGTTCTAACGATCAGAATTTGAATTTTCAGGTTAGTTGTCTATTGTTACTGTTTAGAATTCACCACCTCAAGATATATTTAAATATTGGGATATACATTGGATAATTTGCTCTCCCTTTGTGTTAAATGACAAAAAACAAACTTTTTAGTCGATTGGTTTATCCATTTAGTTATGAAGTCATACGATTATCAATCAAAAATCATTATATCTGACTAAATAAATTATAAATTCTATCTGTCTGTCTAGAAAGATGTAGCCAAATACATATAAATAATTTGTTTTTCTATATTGCAGCATGTGTAAAAATATTTATTAAGCCTTTAGATCAGGTGAATAAGTAAAAGTAATTATTTACTTCTAAGACTATGCTTTTACAGATTACATTGTTTTATTTTAATCTAATTATTTTTTTTTTCAAATAAGAGATTGTTAATATATTCCTTCTACCCATAAGCAGATATCATTTATTCTCACTTATTGAGTTGATTTAGCTATTAATAGTTATAAAAAACATTGTGAGCTTAACTAAAATCTCACATGATTTTCTGTTTGCTCACATAAGTTTAAGAGCAATTTTTCCTTTCACTTTTTTTACAATCATGTGTTGTAATGCTTCAAATACCTGTACATTTTCTACCTTTGCTCTTGCCTCAAATGTAAGCTTTGGAAATAACAATGCATTATTTTACACTACTAGTAATAGTAGCAGTATTACTCCTAATAATAATAATATTGACTGTAATAGAATTCATAGAAGTAATAATAACGATAATAACAATAATATTAACAATGTAGTATTCAATGATTTTTTTTTAAATATCTATTTTTATTATGATTATTTATAAATAAGGATGCCAGAGAAAATCATTATAATCTTTAAAAAAAAAAAACAGAGAGAACAAAAGTTCTTATATATAAAATTTTAAAATGACAAGGAAAAAAAGAAAAAGTGAAAATTAAGAATAGAATTGTAGAGCCCAAGTTCTGTCACTGATCAGTCCAGCAACATCTGAAAAAAAGAGGAGAATAATACCTCTCAAAATATTGCATGTTTTTTTGAAAATTTAAATAAAGCTAAATTTTTCTAAAGACATCCAATACTTTATATTAGATGACAGTAATAATCCAATATATAAATACATCTAAAATACCATCATCACAAACCTTCAGGAAAACACGAAGAATAAAATGTTTGTCTTTTGCAAAATAAGCTTTCCCACAGTACTTTTAATGATACTACCAAATATATATATATAACCAATTTTATTCATAATATTGAAAATGCTTTTTAAGCTAAAAAGTTTTATACAAAGCCGATCATAAATGTAATATTATATATTAAATTAAGCACTTACGCGTATACATTATCTTAAGCTGCAAGAAAATATGTATCTGGTGATTTTTTTTTTCAATAATCGATTTAGGATAGACTAAATTTAAAACAAATTTGTGAAATAAATAAATCATTAATTATCCAGTATTGTGGAAGCTGATTATTCATTTTTATTTTCAGAGAAAGGGGATTTGTGAATGGTAAAACAAAATGGTAAATGTTTCTGTTTATAACAGGTTTGTGTTTCTATGTAAGTAAGCACTTATATTGAAGTTATACGTGGTGAACCCTGCAACAGTACAGATTTGTATAATTAATCTTTAGTAAGACAATTTTCAGTTTGATTAACTTACCTATTAATTTGTATTTTTTAAAAATGAAAATATATTGTACTTATTATTAGTTTTAATTATGAGAGTTAAAAAAGCTAATATATGTTATCATGGAAAAAAATTTTAGATAAAAAATGCCATAAAACTGACTATGAATAAAAATGCTACAATGAGCATCATTAATTGACATATCCAATAAATTTCAAGGTCTTTTAGAAAAGAAAAGTTAGAAAACTGATTATGCCATCAAAAAAAAAAAAAGTCAAGCATAAAAAAAGTTTATTTTTAGTAGTATAATTTTTGCGTATGCTTGTAAAGAATCAATTTTTATTTACGTTATGAGTAAGAAAATATTATTAGAATGTGTTGTTAAGAAAAAATAATTGCCAAGCAAGGAACACTACTATTAATCTGTGAATTTTAACAAAAGTAAATTTATTTACATTTTATTTTATATTATTACAAATTTGATTATAATTTTAATAAAAGTTTAATGTTCAATATAACAATATCAATTTTTTTATTATAAATTTTTATATTCATCATTTTGATTACATACCATACTTTTTTTGTTAAAATGGTTGTTTTAAATTTTAACATTGTTCTAAAGTAGGATCCTGGAACAGAATATACCTAAATATCTGTATTTCAGAATAACGACTATGATTGACTGATATAATGAAAGGCTTTCTGGAATTAATTATATTTGTCACGACAGATATTACTGTATACAATGTCTGACTAAATAAATGATGTATATATTTGTAAAGGGTTGTAAATAAAATTTATATGCTTGTGTATATATATATATATTAGTCAGGCAGATGTGCCAATTTGGCATTGGCACAATATGTATATATATATTAGTCAGGCAGAAAGCTAATAAAAATTTCATTTAAGTGATACTCTAGAAAATTAACATATGAGTTATGCCAAATATACAAATGTATCCTAATTTCAAAATTATGCAAATCTAGGATAATTATGCTGATCATATGAATTGCAAATAAAGACTGCAATTTATTGGGAAGAAGGAGCAGTGCACAGATTATGAAGAATTTGTGAGCTATAAATATAAAGGGGTTTTAATGTTAAAACAATCAATAAACAGCTGATTATAATGTTTAAGTTAAACATCATCATCATCATCATTATCATTATTATTATTATTATTATTATTATTATTATTATTATTATTATTTAAGAGTTAATGAACTATAGGTGTTAAGTTTATTATCTGAGTTATGTGTTTATTGAATTACTATATAGAAAGATATTCAGCGGTTGATAGTAGTTTACTCCTGAATAGAGCAGAATGGTACAGGTCAAGAGAATGTAAAACCTGTATATATTAGCAAAGTAGTGCAGTTTAATAGTTTGGGAAACATATATAGTATCAGAATTGATTATTCAGGTGTCATTGTAGATTGACAGAGATAATAGTGAAAACTTCATTACTGAATTTGATGTTAACAATGCAGCAGAATGGCATATTTATGAGTTTAATATGAATGAACCACAAAATATGTCTTATATATATATAAATTTATAAATAAATATTTGAAAATACAGTAATTAAAAGTTTATAAAAATTATATGTATAACCGTAATTTAGAAGCGCTTTTAACTACCTTGTAGCTTTGTCGTCTATCACTTTTAAAAATGTCAGCTTTCTCATAATTCCATGTCAACTTTCCCATAATTATAAAAAAGCTGACGTTTTTAAAAGCGATAGTTGACAAAGCTACAAGGTAGTTGAAAGTGCTTCTAAGTTATGGTTATACATATAATTTTTATAAACTTTTAATTACTGTATTTTCAAATATTTATTTATAAATTTATGTATATTATTTTAAAGAAATACAGACATCGATTTGTAATATATATATATATGAAAAACAAAAAACAAGTTAAACTTGCTAACGCGTGTATTTATGATCAATAGATGGTGTTTTACCAAAAACACCGTCAAAGCGTATGTTTGTTTACATATACGTCAGAGTAAGCATTCACTATCTCTATCATTAGTTCCACCTTCAGATCATGATTTCAAGCTGATTTGCTATCATCAGTGAAGGATAGGAATAAGAAACTAGATCTAAACACTAACTCTGAGTGTTTATGAAACAATTTTTATTCAGCTTGCAAGCGTGAATTTTTTAGACACGTAATGTCTCCATACTCAGCATAGCAAGCCAGATAGCTATATGGGTCTGATATCAGTTCAGTATCACCACAGAGTAGAAGCCTCTGCAATATATATCATTGCAAGAAAACCTCAAAGGTGCATTTATGAAAAACAAAAAAAAACAAGTTAAACTTGCTAACGCTTGTATTTATGATCAATAGATGACGTTTTACCAAAAACACCATCAAAGCATATGTCTGTTTACATAAACATCAGAGTAAGCATTCACTATCTCTATCATTAGTTCCACCTTCAGATCATGATTTCAAGCTAATCATAAATACAAGCGTTAACAAGTTTAACTTGTTTTTTTTGTTTTTCATAAATGTACCTTTGAGATTTTCTTGCAATGATTTATTGCAGAGGCTTCTACTATGTGGTGATACTGAACTGATATTAGACCCATATATCTATTTGGCTTGCTATGCTGAGTTTAAAGACATTACATGTTGAAAAAATTCACACTTGCAAGCTGAGTAGAAATTGTTTCATAAACACTGAGTTAGTGTTTAGATCTAGTTTTTTATTCCTATCCTTCACTGATAATAGCAAATCAGCTTGAAATCATGATCTAAAGGTGGAACTAATGATAGAGATAGTGAATGCTTACTCTGATGTTTATGTAAACAAACATACGCTTCGACAGTGTTTTTGGTAAAACGCCATCTATTGCTCACATATATATATATGCTTATAGATACTATAGTTGATAACAAACTAAAAGTGGCAAAACTGATGTGGATGGCAGGCAAAAATGAGTAGCTGATAATCAACCAACTGTGCAATCTTAAGGCTCTTTGGGATATTCCAAATGAAGAATTGACAGAGAAATTAAACACATATTTTAAGTCTACAATATATATACATAGTGTGTCAGCACTTCATAAACAAAAGCCATCACCAAATAAAAGCATAAAAGAAGATGATATGGGATTGCTTATTTTCACAAATTAGACCATGTGTAATAACAAGTTCAGAGAATGGTTTTTTAGGTGAAAGAGGATTAGTGTACATATGAGCTATTGAATAAAGGAATAAGAGCAGCAGAATTCCAAAATACTATGGAAGAAATAAAAAATAACGGTAAACAGAGCACAGCCACAGTCTATTAACTGAAAAAATACAAAAACATCTGGACATGTTATTCATGAGAAAGTAAATGCCATATAAAAAAATGTACTAAATTTGAAAATGACACATGACACATTTATGTGTTAAAGAACACTTATTATGAGTTTGTTTTAATGAGCAGAGAAGGAATAAATCTGATTTACCACCAAACAGTACATCAAGAGGATAAGTCAGCAAATGTCAATTTAATGACAAAAAGATATAAGGATATTGATAAAATTTCAGTTTACTTGAAATTTGAATTATTCAGCAGAAAATTCAAATGAAAATTAACAGCAGAGCAAGCACATCTCTTAACTTGAAAAAAATATTGAATGAAGATGATAAGAAAATGGAAAAGGGATTAAAACAGATTTAGTATCAACCAATATGAATGGAAACCTAGCAATTCTAATAAAAATAAACACAAGACTGAAGAACTTATTTGAAAGTGAACTAGGAAAAAATTGAAGACTTCATTCAGATTTGAAGTGTGTAATTTCAAGAGGTTTGAACTCAATTTTGGCTCAAAACTAGTTTAAAACTCTAGGGGTTAAAATGAAAATAATAAAAAGTTTAATTGAATTTGAAGTTCAGTATAAATTTTCAAAACTATTTAAGACAGATTCATCAATGATGAATACCCAACTAGTTGACATAAAATTATGGGATAATGCTCACCCTATTGTCTGCTGACTTTTGCTTTGAAATCCAAAGTGGAAGAATGCTCAATTATTGGGTTAAGAGAAGTGTAATCATACCTACTGAGAAGTCTGCATGGGATATACTCATCATAATAATTTTAAAATGTAAATGGACTGTAATTATATGTGGTGACTATCTTTTAACTATGAATAGATTTATAATTAAAGAAGCATACCCAATATCTAATATTCACGAGGTTTTAGATTCATTACAAAAGACTTCCTATTTTTTTAAAATTGACCTACAGTCAGAAGTCCAACAAATTCCAGCCAAACTTAACTATTAATACATGTTTGAAACTATTCAAATGTAATAAGCTATCACATGGAATCACTAAACCTTCTATTGGGCTTCAAATAAAAATGTATGGTGTACTTCAGACAATGGAAGGAGATATTTCTTACTTGGACATCAATTTAATATCTACTAAAACAGAGAACGAACCGAGAATATTGTGTTAATAAAATATTGAAAAGACACAAAAATTTGGTGTGTGTATTATCCTTTAAAGAAATGAAATTACTGATAAAGAAAACTACCTGAAACCAGAGAAAGTAAGAGTTGAGAAATATGCACCTATGTGAGAATTCTTAGGACTATTATTTTTTGAGTTTCTGGAAGAAAATCTCATGCTGTGATTTCACATTATAACTTCTTAAAGAAAAAAAATGAATAGAAAATGGGGAGTTGAACAAGATAGTGTGTGAGAAAATAAAACTTATTAATATCAAGATAACTTCTGGTACACTGTATAAACACCCAAGATATATTAATAACCAAGGACAGTTCGGAATATGGAATTAATGCTGTCTCGCTTGGTGCGGTATGTGGGAAAAGCTCTTTAAGGTGGCGAAGTTAACAAAAAAGTTTCCTTGTATATATGGATGTCTTCCAAATCTCACAAACGTTATATATCTATTGGGAATATTGGTAAATCTGAAAAAACTCATGATTATATTAGTCAATGGATGTTCAGACAGATAAACATATTAGCTACCTATGACTTCAATCTTGTGTATAAGCATGGGAAACAATTTAGTCATGCCTATGCTCTATTGAGAATATCAAATCCTGAGACTATAAACCATGGACCATTAAAATAACTATGTCAATGCAATGAAATTAAAATAACTCTAGATATCAATTAGTCAAAATACATATTAAGATAAGATGACTGCTAACATAACCAACCATCTATGTGTAATGGATTTATTATAATTATGAATGGCACATTGATTCTGACATAAGAGAAAAAGCAGGTGTTGAATTTATTACATGAAGGTCAACTTGGAATCATCACAACAAAGGAATTATCTACATCATATGTATCATGGTCTGGCATGCACCACAATATTGAAAAAACAGTCAAGAGAGGTAGAGATGTATTAACAGCTAGGCTAGTTCTCTGAGACATTAGAACCATGGCCACAAATCACCACATCATAGCAAAAGATACATATAAATCATGTCAAATTTTTCAATGGCCATCTTATCATTGACTTTATTAAAAATGGACTGAATTCAAAATGGTAAAAATATTAGATGCAGAAAGCAATAAAAATATCAAACAAATTGTTTGCACATTATGAATACCTAGAAATAATCTTATTCAAAAATAAAGTTAAATTTGAATCATTGTTTAACATTTTAAGTAATAAGAGATTGACTTTTTACACTTTAGTATTACCTGAGTCTGTAGATAAGTAGAAAAGAGAACATTGATTCTGTCATTGAATAAAATTCAAATCAAGATATTAATGAAGTTTTAATGGCAGCATTTTATCAACAATTATCCTAGTACAATAAAAAAACATGTGGAATTTTGGATGAAAAGGAAATTAGAACATATGTCATTATTGATTCTTAGTAAAAGTAAAACGGGGAGATTAATTTAATTATCTAAAAGGTAAGTGGGGAAAATGTGGTATATGATAATTAAAAAAGGCAAAATAAATTGTATTAGACTACAAGTTATATAATTGGTGTGTAAAAGCAGAAGTCTGAACTATCTTAGAAGCTATTTAAATGATTTATTTGATCAAGTAAATGGAAGATGAATTTTTCAACTGATGTTATGATCTGTAAATGAAAGGATTATAATTGAGAGTCATTGGAAGTTGAATGAAGAAAAAAAAGAAGATTGTTTAAATATAATCCTTATCTCAACAACATTGGTTTACTAAATGTCAGGATATAGAAGAGAGTTAGAAGTTGAAAAATTTAAAGAATGTATGAATTAGAATTAGAAAATTTTCTAAAATGAGAGAGGTATGATGTTGATAAACAATGTGTATATATTTGTAAAGTATCATAAATAAAATATGTATGCTTGTGTATGCATATATTAGATAGGAAGTTCGTAAAATTTGTAAATTTGTGTATGTATATATTGGTCAGACAGAAAGTCATAAATCTCAATAAAGTGACACTAAAAATTAAATATTCTTTGCCCATATACAAATATATTTGAATTTGAATATTATGCAAATCTAGATAATTATACAGATCATATGAATGGTAAATAAAAATTGCAACTTATCAGACAGGAAAAAAAACATTAGGAGTAATTGTAGGATGCAATTTTTGAAGCAAACTTTATATGAAAATATTGTTTTAACATTATAACAAGCAGTAAGCACCTAAATGTAATATTTAAATTATACATATTGTTCTAATTGTTGTTGTTGTTGTTACTATTATTATTATTTAGAATTAATAAACTCTAGTTATTAAGTTTACTCTCTGAATTGAGCAGTAAATACAATATAGATATGTATCCAGGTGGTGGTTGAGGATCATCACTGGCTAGCACTGTAATTGCTTAATGTTGATATGCTTTTATGTGACACTTCTTTAACATTATTTTTAGATGAGATTATAAATGAATTAGCTCTAATCATTCTGTTACTACAGAAGCTATTTTGAAATAGATTTTGTTAATTATTAATGACACTGAATTAAAGAATATTTTGGTTTTATTCAGTAAACACATTCTTATGAATGGGTGTAATTCCATGGATTATTATTATAATTAAGAATAAAAATCAGAAGATAATATCCATATAAATAGATATAGTTTTTAACCTTTGATGTAATCACACATACTGAAGAGTCTGCATGAAATATACTCATCATAATTAGTTTTAAAATATAAATAAATTATGCATCTATGTGGTGACTATCATGTAACTGTAAATAGATTTATAATTAAAGAAACATACTCAATACCTAGTATTTAGGAGGTTTTAGCTTTATTGCAAAAAACTTCCTATTTTTCTAAAATTGACCTTACAGTCAGAATTCAATTGCTATTAATATACAATCCCTGAGGCCAAATGAGTTTTTTTTCAAATAACCTATAATAGCTTTTTTGTTTGAGTGTTTTGTTGAAGTTTTTTATTGGACTCCTTTTATTTCAACAAAAAACTCAAACAAAAGAGCTATTAAAGGTTAAATGAAAAAACTGGCTTGGGCTCAGGGATTGTCAATTAGTAATAATTGGTAATTTCTTGGTAACATCAAATGTTAAATGTTATTCCTATTTACATTGATATCTCACTTTTATTCTTTATTATATATGGTATATGTATATTCACTAGTTATCCAACAAAGGCACTTATGTAATTTCAGATTTACATAATTATTTAAAAGAATTATATATACATAATAGCATTTTTTGCAATAATTATAGATTAGGGGTTGAACCATGACTACACAATCCATCAAGTGAATTAATTAATAATGACAAATGTATATACCATATTACTTCAAATATAAGGCACCCCTGAATTTAAGATGCAATATGATTTTAAACCTGAAAAATTGGAAAAAAATATTATCCCCCAAATTTAAGATGCATATATGTACTTACATAGGAAACTAATATAAATACAATAAACTCATCTAATTTATTGCAAATCTTCAGATATATGGTACTTTCACTTTCTACATCTTCACTTTCAGATCTTCAATTCTCATTTTCACTATTTCATCAGATACATCATCTTTAGGCCATTTAAATTTCAGATGAACATTACAATTACTCTGTCAATTTGCTTTCATGTAAAGTACATTTTTCTATTAAAATCTGAATTATTCTTCTAAAATAATTTATATTTTTACAAATATTTTCTGAAAAAAATTAAAAATATGTCAAATAAGATTCTAAAATATTCATTTCCACTTTGAAATTCAAAATAAAAACATCGGAATTATCAACATCGGCAAAATAACATTAAAAGATTTTATCTTTAAAAATCAAAAAGAAACTATCAGAAGTGTCAAAATGTTGTCAGTAATTTTTTTCTGGAAAGAACAATAGTCAACCAATCAGCATCTTGGAAGACAAGTTCTTATCTCATTTGTATATTGATTTATTAGTTGCAAAACTATTCTAAAGATGCGCTTTAAACATGCTTATGTGACAGCCAATCAAATGTAATAATGACTGCACATGGAACTCTCAATTCTAAAACACAAGTCAGAACTATAAGAAAAAGAAAATTGCTTCATAGTAAATCAAAAGCTTTCTCATTGTTTATTTATACATAATATTTAGTGAATTAAATGTAAAGGTAAAAGCTTCCCACTCTTAATTCGAAATACTTGAGTCTGGCTTATTTATATATAAATTTAGGCATAAAAGAAGGTGGGTCCCATCTGTTTCTTATAGCTCTGACATGTTTTAGAATTGAGAGTTTCACGTGCAGTCATTATTACATCTGATTGGCTGTCACATAAGCATGTTTAAAGCGCATATTTTGAACATTTTAGCTTTTATGTTAGTACAATGTTATCATCTGCTTGCACTTAATAAATTTTATATACACCTGGGTCTCTTTTTACGCGGACTTATTTAATACGATTTTGAAGTTACGCGATTTGCGTTTCACCGGAAGTCGATTTCCGATAATGCGCTGTTACTTTAAATAATAAATTTTGCGCACTTACATTATATTGAAAGCAACAGCACATTATTGGAATTCGACTTTCATCTTAGTAATTTTAATATTTTCAGTGCTTTATAATAGTAAGATTTTATGCAATAATGAAATTAAAATCATGATTTGCACATTTTATGTATACACATATTAAATTTTACAAGATTATAATGTAAATTTGTTCAAACATTGTGCATGTTACTTTTGCATTTTAAATCACATTATGTTTTTGCTTTTTAAAAAAGAACATAATCAATTATTATTTTCTTATTAATGACACTAATCATTAACGTGCTCTTAAATTCCAACGAGAACTAAATGGTTGTATGTCTAGATATTGCAAGCTTCATAAACAATTAATAAAATCATCGTCTCAAAGATTAATTTACTAATTACATTGTCACCAGAAAATCATAATAATTAAAACATGTATAAAAAAAAATGTAAATTACTGTACTGTAAATTATGCATAAAAATATATTATTTTGAATAAAATTAAATATTATAGTTAAAAAAAGTTTGTCCTGTATCAGTTTTTTTTAAATTTGAAATTATTTATTAGTCATATTTTATTTCCTTATTTTTTTTTTTTTGCGCGAATTTCAAAGTAATTTTACATTGGTGCTTTGCTTTTACGTGAATTTTGAAAAATCACAGACCGCATCCCCCCTTTTTCAATGTAAGTTACGTCTATTTAATTTCGTTTGCATATGTTTTCTGAGGAACCTATCTATCGCATAAAATGAGACCCAGGTGCATTTATATTCTAAAGATTGTTTGGTAAAGTTCTTGTGATAAAATAATAATAAAATTGGCAAAATAATATTAAAAGTAGTGGTTTGAGAAAGAGTTATAGCCATTTACAAAATTAATCCAAAAAATATTGATTAAAAATATTTATGATGCTATTCTACACAGGAAATAATCATAATAATATATGCATGTATAGTTTAAAACAAAGATCCACAGAAAGAAATGTTGAAAATTTTCACTTCAAATTTAGGGTTCAAAATTTGAAAAAAAAAGTGCATCTTATATTCGAAGTAATACGGTAATAATAAACTGACAAATTACTTCATTTATAAAACAACATTTGGAAAACAATTACCATAAAAATACATAACTCTTTATAATTCTGTAATAATATAAATTTAAAAATCTATATTTCAGTAATGTTTCATCAAACTTAATCTTTTAAACATACATTTTGACTTACCAACGCTAAGTATGCACTCTGAATTAAATATGAATCAAAACAAATTCAAAAAGTAGCAAACAGTGATTTGTGTGGATTGTTATCAATTTATAATTTAAGATATAGTCCATGAAAATAATTTGAAGCAGATTATATCATGTATTAATTTAAAAATTTATTTCATTAATTAACAAAACTGGAATATAGATGCTATTGAAAGATACATAAGGTTATTTACTTACTGCCAATGCCAAGTGAGTATTCAATTAAAGTTCATCAATAGCTTTCATATATGTTTAGGTTCATACAGTATTTTAATTGAAATATAATTTAAATTAAAAAAGAAAATTTCTTAAATATTGCATGTTAAATTTTACATTTGAGTTTTTAAAAAAAATGTTCAGAAATCGTAAGAACAATACTGCAGGAAAAAAACGTTTTAATAGGTTGATGTAATGTTATTCATCAGAATTTTTTTATCACTTTCACAGTGCTAATTTTTTGTAATTTTAAATTAAATTTAAAATATTTTTTCTCTCTTAAATATTATTTTTTTGAAGGTAAGGAAAGCCTACCACAATTAAAAATAATACCCCCCCCCCTAGAAATAAAGAATACAGAAAAAAAACAAAACAAGTTTTAGCAGTTTAATGACAATGTTATTTATCAAAGATATTTTAATGGTTCAATTATAAGTTTACATTTCCTCTCATAATTTTTTCTTTTAATTCATTAAGCCTAAGACAATTAAAAATACTGCCTTTAGTAAAAATATAAAAGAGTGATACACTTTTTATTTATCTAATAATGGAGTTAAGATTTTTTGAGATATTTATTATAATCGCATATTGCTAAAAAATAATAAAAAAATGGCAATGACATTATTTATCTTTTAGGATTTATTGATTACAGTAAAATCTAAAAAGAATATGTTGTATAATTTATATGAAATGCTAATTTATGTTAATTGGTGGTTTAAATATTATATTTTTTAGGTAATTGAACACCATTTTCTTTTTTATTGATTGCATAAGAAATGTTAAAAATAAACCATGTCTCTGTACCTTTATCTTTCTGTCATCACATTCTGTACAGATAATCATATCAATTTATCTGTTTGAAAGTGTGACCATAGGGTTATTCGTACTATAAGAAGATATATTTATATTTAGAATCATTTTCTACAAGTTTGTATAAGTAGTTGTGTTGTGAGATTCTGGTGGTTTGTATGAGACTCCCCATAGTATACAGTTCTTCAAAAATCATTACTGCATTCAATTTTATAAACAATCTGGGAGGTTGATCCTGAGATATATTATCTTTTATATTGTTTAATAGACTGTTTATCCTCATCCTAACTCTCATGCAAAAACCCACAAGAATCTCACAACATGAGTATTTATACAAACATGTGAAAAACAATTCTGAATATAGATCTATCTTCTTGGAACATGAACAACAGTCTTGGTTACATTTTTGACCCAGTAAATGTTAAGATAATTTGCATTGATGACAAAAAATGAAAGGTAAGATTTATTTCTAACAATTCCCATGCAAACAATAAAAACAAAAATAGTATTTGTGTCAAAAAAAATAGAATATGCAAATTTTTAATTTGCATAAATTAGCATTCCATATAAGTTATACAATGTATGCTGCAGCTCATGAGTGCTATGAATCTTCTGGATGAAAGTGCACTGAACCATTGCCTTTATACCTCTTTTTAGCCAGTTTTCAAAACACTGAAATAAATCAAATATAGAATGATGTGAAATATTTATACCATTATTTTTTTATACCAATGAATAGATGAAGTTGATGTTTATTTAAAATACTTTTAAAAATGTATAGGATTATTAAAAGATACTAATGTTATAAATATGTAATTAGAGCAATATTCTAGAAGTAAAATATCATCGTGTGATTCAAATATTGATTATCTATTGGTATAAAAAATATAAGAGAAAGAACACAAAATATTGTTCTTTCAGCAAATGGTAAAGAAGTAGGAAACTGTTACTATAAGAAAATATTCTATATGGTAATAAGTTGAATATTTTATAAAAAAAATACTTTTTTAATATGTAAAATGTGTTTCATATAATACACAAAAATGGAAAAGTTTTAAAAAGTGTACCCTAGAGTAAAAGTACAGAAAAGGATCTTACATAATATATATAAACATAGTTATTTAAAACAAAGCAATGATGACCTTTTACTTTTACGAAACAATTTGTTGATAAATATATAAATCATCTTTTCTAACAATTATTGATTGTAATTTTACAAATTTACTGCAATATATATTTTCAAAATTCAAGAAAAATATTTTTTTCAACTTTATTGTACTGTTTAAAATTCAATAGTAATTCAATTTCAAAATAAAATAATAATGAAAAAATAAACGTTACTAATTTTAAAATTATTATATGCAAAACCATTAAACTGTATTAAAAATATTCAACTAGTATATTGCTCCGAAGTTCTTAAAAAAATTGAGCACTAAGTATTACAGAACTTATTTACAGTTCATGGTTCTTGAAGTCTGTCCATCTACCATTGTGCAAAATCATACAGAACTAATGTTTTAAATATAATAAAGTGCACAACAATAAAAATGGTAATTTAAAATGTTTTGACTAATAAAATAACCTACTTTTGGAATAGATTAATTTTAGATTTAAAGACTGTTGGTAAATAAAAAATAAATAGTTAACTTCATTTAATTTATACATTTTAATATTGAGTAACTATAATTTATGTTAGGCAAACCATCATTATATCCAACTGTAACTAACAACCTGCTAAGATAGAATAAAAAATTGATTTTGTAACTTTGCTGCTTCAAATGTCATAAAATGACAACATATATTAATTCTCTCCATGCCCTTTGATACTTAATTCTAAACCTTATTGTTGACATTAAAATCATAAATAGTATTGGATCATACTTATTTTTAACACACACACACACACATATATATATATATTGTACCGCTACTGAATATTATTACATGTTTCATAATTTATTTATTTATTTAAAATAATTTTATTATATATAAGAGTTTTAAAATGAAATTTTGCAAAAACAAAAATCCTGCATTATATTTTCTTTTAGAAGAAAACTTCTTAGCAAGTGGGGGTGGAGGGTATCTTTCCTTTTTCTCTCTCTTTGTAAAGAAAAAACTTTTATAATGTATAAAGTAAGCCAATGTGAAATTGGACTAAAATTTAGTCTCTAAAAATAAAATGTTTGTAAAACTTTGAAAAATGTAATTAATTAGTTTATAAGATTACTGATTAAATTGTATTTATTTAAAAAAACAACTAAACTATCTTAACAAGATCATTTAGATGACTCTGAACAGATTAAGATTAAGGCACATGTAAATATCAATTAATTAAAGAAATGTAAAATTAATTAAAAGGCAGATTTAAAGTTAAGATTAAAATTAAAATAACAAACAGAAATTAAAACAATAGGAGAGAAAAAAGGGTATAAAGTTGCTCTCTCTCTATTGTTATACAGTCTGGTCTGCATTTTGTGATCAAGTTATTCCAGTTGTCAATTTGTTATTAGTCAGATTGGTGTTATTGCTATACAGTCAGTGCTGCAATCTGCTAGATCATTCATTGGTTCAATTATTATTCAGTTTGGACAGAATGCAAAATCCAAACAACCAGAGATCCAGATATTCAAAAACTGTAAGTGCAATTGCGGCTGTGGTCAACATTTATGCAAAAGCCATAGATCTAGTAACATGCATTGATAGAAATCTTTAGGATATTCAGCTGGGCTTCAGGTCCCAAATACACTCAACAAAAAGAAAATTAAGTTAACCTCATCTGAACCAATGTCCAAAACAATACCCAGATTGTAAGTAAATGCTGCCACAACTCTCTCTCTTATTGTCAGTACAGAGAATGGAGAACAAGCCTTTTAACCATTGATGGAGGCCAAAATGCCAACTGGTTGGAAACTGACAATCATAAAAACCTAGGTAAAGATATTTTAAAATATATTCTGATCACAGTCTAGACTCTGTATTTTAAATGAATGAACTTTAATTAATGGACTATTATAACTATAACCTAAAGTCATTTATATTTTTCTTAAGTAAAATTTATTATTTTATATTATATTAAATATATGTTTGCTTAAATAATTAAATATTAATGTTTTCTTTAATTGTTATTTTGTCTATTTTTTCTTTCTCTCTTGTCACTGTGTCATCATTAAATTAGTGTAGAGTTATTTTGTGTTAAATAAATATGCTGGACATGAGACAGAGTGTGAGCTAGTCATGGGATATTTCAAGTGCTGGATTATGTGCCTGTCATCCAGTCATGCTAATTATGAATTAGAATTAGCTGGCACTTGAGGTTTACCTTTAAACAAATAAAATGCTTTAGATGGCAGGTGTTTGAATCTAGCAGTTGAGGTGGACCACGGTATGGAAATGTGATCGTGTTATGATTTGCATAGCTCAGTCTGACCATGGGTATCATTGATCGCTCTGCTACTAATGGTATCCTCCCCTCTGCTTGATGAGCCAGTCCATTCGCATATTAAAAATGTAAAATTTACAATTGTTAAATAAGGTTTAAACCCAATTAAACAACTTCTTTTAAATGGACCTGGTTATATATATATATATATATATATTATTTTCAATAAGTATAAACAGTATAAACACACATCTATGATAAAATTTAATTAAATATTACATCTATTAAATCGCAAAAACATTTAATGAAGCATAATTTACTATAATTAGAAATTTTATAGTTAATAAAATTAATATTTTATTATTTAAAAAACTAAGGATAGAATGAATTATCTAAAAATTAAATAATGTTTTTTTCCGATTTTTGTTTAATAGAACAAATACTGTAAAATTAGAAAAAAAAACCTCTTCTTTATAAATAAATTTATATAGTATTTTTTTAAATTATTTATTAAAATAAGTTATTTTTCAAATATATATAAATAAATAAATAGGTTATAAATGAAAGTTTGCTAGTCTTTCACATGCACAATTGTCTCTCAGACAGCCAATCAGATTTTAAACAGCTGTCTTAAAAATGATCAGGCTTCGACAACATGACAGAGATTTTGATAAGAAAAGGATGATACCAACCTTTTCTCAACTTAACTTTTCTTATCAAAATTTCTGTCATGTTGTCAAAGCCTGATCGTTCTTATTACAGCTGTTTAAAATCTGATTGGCTGTCTGAGAGACAATCGTGCATGTGAAAGACTAGCAAACTTTCATTTATTACCAATTTATTAACAACATGCGATTTAGACAAAATATAAATAAATAAAATAAAATATATTTGTAATAATTTTATATCTTTTTTAAATTCCATTTTTTTATATATAAATGATATTTAGTTAGAAAATCAACTTTGCTTAATAATTCTAAACTATAAATTTACATTGATAAAATTAATCTTTCTTTTAGCAATATTAACCCTTTAACTGTCCAATTGTTCATTCGCTGCTGGTGGTATCACTCAAAGCTTTTAATTAGCCGATGCACAAAATAATGTATCAATTTTTCAAAAGTTATTGACCGTTTTTTTAAATATATTCACTTTAGTTTCGTTTTTAAAAAGTATATTAGTAATTTCTCACATTATAAAAATAAACGAAAGTTTGTTCAAAAATACATTTTGATTTTTAATTTTAAAAATATTTGTTACGGTTGACATGAAAAGAAACGGCAATCATAATTTCACGTTATGATTTTTTTTTCCCGACTTTGCAATAAATAAATAATTCTTGCTAAAATCGTAACTATTTTTGTAAAATAATATTTATTTTTGACATATTATATGAAAATAATTTGTATTTTATTTGTATTTCATCAAAAAATATTTTTAAAATGCTCTAAAACACTCGCTTATCATTTTCAAAATAAAACAAAAGTGTCAGAATTTTTAATTTTTGGCAGCCATATAAAAATTTTAACAGCCAATAAGATTCAAGAAAAGATGATGAGAAGGCGGAGCTTTTCCATTTTCTTTTGTTTACAAAATTTCAACAGCCAATAAGATTCAAGAAAAGATGTGAAAAGGCAGTGCTTAGTTTTTGTTTGACATAAATCATCAATTAATTGATTTTTTACTTGTAAAATAATTCAATAGATGGCAGTATATTATAAAACTTTTTGTCTAAAAATGGAAACCGTAAACGTAGTCCAAAACTAAGCATTTAAGATGTCAAATTTATCGATTAAAAACGAATTATATAATTATGATTAAGAAGAGAAACAGTCAAAAGGTTAAAGTTCAAATTGAACTAAGAAGCATTGAATTTTATTTCATACATTTTATATAGATATAAAAGTAAATGGCTTTTAAATAGTTCTTGCTAAAAAAGGTTTTTTTTAAAAAATAGTTCTCATAGACAAATAATAAAAAAGAAAATAGAACTCACCAGGCATGGTAATTAATATTTGAACAATTTTTTATTCTAAACATCACAAGATCACAATTTGTTATGCTTGCTCATAACTCTTGCTAAAACAGGCAAAACTCTCCATACAGTAGTGCCACTCAGTGCAAGCCAGAGTAATCAATGGATGCCAGAAGGCTTGTGCATAAAATCCCTATCTAATGCCTACTCATCCAATATTCATGAGTAGGCACTAAATAGGGATTTTATGCACAAGGTTTCTGACATCCATTGATTACTCTGGCATGAGTAGGCACTAGATGGGAATTTTATGCACAAGCCTTCTGGCATCCATTGATTACTTTGGCTTGAACTGAGTGGCACTACTGTATGAAAAGTTTTGCCTGTTTTAATTTTTCATTCTAGTTTTATTATTTATTTAAAATATCTAAATACCCATTTACTGACCAATATTGAATGGCTATTTTTATTGGATATAAATCAGCATTTTTTTTTTAAAAAAATCAAGTTTATTAAAAAAATATCAATCTTCCAGGATTGACATTTATATTGTTTTCTTTACTGACATTATTTGTAATCATTCAACATTTGATTTTAGTTTTAAACCATTATTCTGTATTAGAATTCAATAAAACTTGATTTGTTAGAAATTTATATTTACAAATAAAAAACATTCTAAAAAATCCCATTCAAACTTCACAAATATTTAAAAAAATAATAAAAAACTGAGAACAAATAAAGTTTTTCCTCTTAAATGATCAGCAGTAAATATTTAAGCAGAGTGATTTCAAAAAATCAATTAAATGTTATTTAAATGAAATTCATTTTTAAAATTCAAAGAATAAATGTTACTCTTTGATAAGTGTATAAAATTTGTTTAAAATATTAAAGCTGCTTTATAAATTTTAGATTATATCAGCATAATATAACATAGTGTCACTAGTGATGTTTATTGATCAGTTTCATAATTATTATGATAAAATTTATTAATTTCTATTTTTAAAAATAAAATATATGCATCCAATATAAAATATAATCATATATACTTTTGGTTGTTAATAATTATTATACAAATATGTCTAAAACGAATGATGAATTTTTAATTAACTATATAAAATATCAATCTTTTTTTTCTTCCAAAACTCTCTTAAAGTAAACTTGCAACAATGAACAAAATCCATCAAGCATGTGAAGGTCACAATAAATTATTTTAACTTTGCCATTTATTCAAAAATACTACCTTATTCAGATTTTTTTTTTTAAATTAATAAATCAATATACATTAGTTCACAATGTTGCCATTAAAAAAAAAGTAGCAAAATTTCTCAACAAATGGCCATATTGGTTTTAACACTTTTTCTTAGCAAAATCTTTCATGTTGAAGTAATTACAAATTAATGTTTATTCAATCTTAATTTAAATACAGGTGAAAAACATGGCAAGTGGAGGATTATATACAGAGAATAAAAGTGTTTATATTTTAATTAAAAAACAACAACACATTATTTAATGCCATGTTGTTGGAAATGATATTGCTATTCTAAAAGAAGCTAAACAATTTAAAAAATACATTAACATTTACTAAATATAAGCTAAAATTGTGATATGTTAAATGTGTATTCAACTTAGAAAAGGAAAGTTTTATAATTTTGAAAATTTGATAGTATCAGAAAAAAAGGAGCAATAAATGTGATATTTGTAATTTCATAATGAAAAGAAAAAAACTAACCTAAAAACTACTTATAAAAAGTAAATCTAAATAATAATGCTAAATTAAGAATCAAAAACAAGAACATTGAAAAAAGAAAATATAAAAAATGAAAACTCTTGCAATGTGGAACGGAAGAAATGTGAAAATATATTTCCTTTAAAAGTTTTTAATTAAAAATGTCATTAAAATGATAAAAAAAGATTTGAGATAATAGGAAAAAAAATAAAAATATGTTTGTAATATTTATTAAATCTGTAGCCTCAAGCACATGCGTATAAAATGCGATAGTAGGGACCTCTACAGGCCATAAACCACAAGCTTACTCTTTGGAAGAAATATGTTTGGTAAAGTATAAGTAATATATAGAACAACAAAAATAATCTTGATATATTAAAAAAAAGTAAGAGTGTAGACTAATGAGGTCTAAACAATTATAGAAACTTAGATTTAAAAAGATTTATAAGTTTAAATGTTATAAATGTGATTATATATTTGATATTTGTCGGCTATAAAAAATTCCTCTAAATAATATTGTGCTTAATTAATAAAAAAAAAAATCATCATCATTGAAATAAATTTTAAACGTTTTCATATTCTGGGTGTTTGCATTATAGTTTGTAATGTTGAGTATTACAACATCCAGTATTATATTTTAAAGTAAGTCATTAAAACTTATATTGTCAAACATTCATATATGTGTGTTTTTATTATTATTTTTAAAAAAAATACTGATAAAGTTAATAAAAATCTAATAATGCAAACTGTTTGTTATATAAGAACGCTATTCTCTGTATATATTTAATAATAAAAAAAATAATAAGTATCTTTTTAAACATCTGCTGCATTTAGAAATAAAAAATAAATATATAAAGTTGCAGATCAGCTTAAAAGAAGAGTGCAACAGCTGACTAGTTGTTTTAAAACTAATAATAATAAAAATAATATCGTCATTATGACAAATATGTAGCTTTTTAAATCATTTTTAAATATATTATTAAATAGTAAATTTAACACAATTAAAATGATTTATATAAAATAGAAAATTTTATATATTAATATGGATAAATTTTATATAATTGAGTCTTAAGTTGGTTGTCGGAGTCTTCGTTCTAGTTTATTAAGGTCAAATACTTGAACTTCTAGATAAAGCACAGACATTATATACAAACTACTTGGTGGTCGAAAGGTCATCGACAGCTGCTTTGCAGTTGTCCCGGATTAGCGGGTTCGCTTCCCGGCTGTGCTATGACACATGAGAAAAAAAAAAAACTACTGTTTTTTTTTAATTTTTAAATTATATTACCACTAATTGATTAAAATAATATTAATGTGAAGATTACCGAACTGCTTACAGTAAAAACAAAAATGTTAAAAATTATATTTAAACTATTCTTTTAAATATTCTGCGTTGTGTATATTCAAGAATATTCTCTTCCTTAAATAATATAAATATATTCTTCATGTTTGATATGTCGTACAATAAGACTGGCATGATGACAACTATGATTCATTATGATTATACTGCTACTATTGTATTTTGATAAAATAATTTTTATCAAAGCACGCGTATTTTTTATTGGATAATATATATATATAATCTATTTGCCTACATTATCCCAATGATGCTGATTTATTGTTAACTCTTTAAACAAACTTTTTAATTTTTATAATATGTTCTTGTAATACATTTAAAGTAAATATACTTATGTTAAATGATTTTATTCTTAAGCAATTTATATTCATTATTTTAGTCATCAACTATATATATATGAAATATCAAAACTTCTGCAAAATTCTGAAATTATTTAACATATTATAACTACATTATTTTTTTTTTTCATGTGTCAAAGCATCAGCCGGGAAGCGAACCCGCAAACCCGGGACAACTGCTTGTAAGGCGGATGTGCTGACCACTCGACCACTAACGCTTGACTACATTAAATTTTCACCCAGGAAAAAAATATTGGTGCAAATAATATGTTATTGATTGCTATATTTTTAGCGATGTATTTATTTAAACATGTATAAATTGGTTAGGGCCTGTAATATTGTGTGCATTCATGTTCAGATAAAACACTCAGAAATAATAATATTACAAAAGACTAATGAACAAATATGAAAGGCCCTCATACATTGTATAAGTGAAAATTCCTCTTGATAATGAAATGCATAGATATTTTAAATAGAAAATTATTATATTGGAGTACTTAATTTCAATTTATTAGTTTATTTTGTATATGAGATAATTGAACTGCATCTTAAATTTTGTGAATATGGAAGGGTATTTTATTTGATACATCTGATAATAAATTACTAATATGTTTATTTTTAGAATATAAAGTTGTCTTTATATGATGAAATATTTTGTAGTTGGGATTTGATTGTGCAAGAAATAATGGAAATCTTATATTTTCTCTGACTTGATTTATTTGCAATAAAAGATAATACACACACGGTGATGAGAGATGTTATAGAGGGCCAGGACAAAAATATTTATTAGATAAATTTATTACTACTATATAGAAAAGAAACACGTGGAAATGTATGACATAATTATATCATATCAAGTTTAATATATTAATCTGAAAGAATCATCTGTTGAAAGGTTCAGGTAATAATAGATACTTCATAGGCTGACCAGTGGTTGCACTGAAAAAACCTATTTAACCAACAAGAGTATTTTACATTTATAAATATCTTTCCATCCTCAAATTACTTTATACTATAGCTATCTATTAGTGTGGAAACTGCAGACCACATTGTCTCAATAGATATCTTTTCATGAACAATCTTTATTTGTTTAGTCATTTAGAATCTATAACATGTTATCAAATAGTAAGTAGAAAATAATTACATAATCTAATTTATCAATCTTGTTAATAACTCAACCTTATTTGTATTTTTTTATAATGTAGGATTGTGATGATGTAATTAAGTATAAAATAGAAATGATTGCTAACAAAATTTAAAAATCATATTTGTAAAATATGTTATATTTCACAGTTTCTAAATATTATAGTTTCTCATATCCAATGCATAAACTATTTATGAACACCTGAGCAATAAAATATTTCAATGACATTATTTATTATTACAAATAACAAACATGTATCAAACTCACAAAGATCAATATTTTTTATTATATATATTAAGTAATATTGGTTAACATACTTACTCATAAAATATATAGAATACTTTAACAGATAAGTGATTTTAAAAACAATATTAAGCTGCATTTCTAATATATTTGTTATTAAGTCACCTATTTATGATACAACATTTCATTTTTGTAAGAAAAACTATATTGGTGCTCAAGAATTTGTAATTTACCTATAATATTATGTCACATATTACATATCAATATTGTAAAAAAATATCAAGAAATTTGATATTTTGCATAAACAATGAAAAACAAAATACATGAAAATAATATATTTAGAAAACAATCTATAAAATAATATAATTACTACCTAAGTCATGGCACAATGAATATATAAGTAAATAACATTTTAAGGATGAAGTTAAGTACAAATTTATAAATAGTGGTAAAACTAATGTATAAAGCATGATGAATATACAAATAATCTAATATAAAAGAAAGTATCATTCAACAATAATTATGTTTAATACAAGAAATGTATACAAACTATTTTATAAAATTTATCAAATTAAGTAATATTTTAGCAGTGAAAACAAATGCAAATCTATAAGAAATTAAACTATAACCAATTCATGGAATAAATATAAATAAGACTTAACCAGCATAGCAGTACAATCTATAAGAAAATAATTGATAGCTATAAATGTAGGTTAGACATACAATCTCCATAAGAATTTAAATTCCACAACATATTTATTAATAAAGAACATGCATGCAATAAAATGTGCTCAGGTGAAATTGTAAATTTATAGTAATAATAATACTAGGGAAACCTATTGAAGTGTAATGTTTCAATGCTGATGTCAAATGCAAATCTATAATAAATTAAATTATCATCTCTAATACATTATTTAGTTTTATGGTTATGCTTAATTCAGTTATTGCCATAAATATATATCTTACTTGTAAATGTTCAATGTAATCCACATTTCACATTTTTTTTCATAAGTGAATAGTTTTTTAAAAACTTAATACATTCCTATCAATTATCCTGAAAGGATGAGCAGAGCAATTTCCTAATGTCCATTTCACATTTTCTTGCCATTGCAGCTGTTATTACTATGACATTATTTATATAGTATATGAAAATGAATGGGCTGCTCACAAACACACATTAGGCACCATAGTGAGTTGATCTTTTTATCTCTGAGTTTAAGATCAAGAAATATTTTGTTTTTCTTTTCTGCTGTCTTATAATTTTTAACTGAAATATCAGTTGAGTTTTCTTGAAACCAGAATGAATGTGAGTGTGAATAAAAAAAAATTAAATAGAAATTTACAATCATGACAGACAAAACTAAGTCATGGCCCTTATAAGCAGAAGGTTGTAAAGTCACCAGCAAGGAAGCAGTTGACAGTCAAAGGCAGATGGTGCTAAGAATCTCCTGATTGTAAAGTCAGACTGTCATTTGATATGAACATTTTGTTTAGGTAATTACAACTGCATATTACTGTCAAGTGAAAGAAAATTACAAGAATTGGAAGAAGACCTATATAATATTAAATGGAACATTATTGGACTTAGTCAGGTTAGAAGAAAAGGTGAAAAAATAATTGATTTAAAAACTGGACATGTACTATACTACAAAGAGACAAAAATTGTAAGTACAACCGGAGTAAGATTCATTAAAAATTACAAATGGAAAAACAACATGGTAGAGAATGATGGTGTGTCTGAAAGAGTGGCAAAATTAGTTATTCAACTTAATAACAGATATCGAATGCATATAATGATGAAGAAGTAGATGATTTTTATATGGATGTACAAAAGACTTTTGATCAGATAAAACATTTTAAAATTGTCTTGAGAGACTTTAATACTAAAATTGAGAAACAATTAAAAGCTAAAAAAGCTGTAGGTAAATTTGGTTATAGTGATAGAAATGAGAACAGACATAGACTTGTGGAGTTTGCAGAAAAACAAAAACTTTATATTGTGAATCTTTTTTTTAAAATGGGAATGGAAGCATTCAATTGAAGGTGCAGGAGAATTGGATTGCATTTTGACTAACAAAAAATATATATTTCAACATTACAATGCTATTAATAAATTTAACACAGGAAGTGATCATTGATTAAAGAGATTAAGATGTATGTTAATGCAAAACTAGAAAGACAAAAATTGTTAAAATAAAATAATATTCACAGTTACCATTCTTAATCTTCAGAAACATTCCAATGAATTTAAATTATAACATGCAAATTGTTTTCAAAAATTAACAGATTTTGAACTTGATTCAGATTTGAAAAAAATTAATGGGAAGATAACTGATCAAAACTGCAACAATGATAGCTGATGCAAAAATGCTGCAGTTAACCATTATGGGACTATAAAAAAGTTGCATTAAGAAAGACTGAATATCTCAAATTTTGTAAAATGGTGCTAAAAAGAGTTGATAATATTATAAGAAAATATTATTGCAAAATAGTAAGGAAAGTTATAGAAGAGAATAAAAAACTCAAGAGTGTAAGGCAACAATTTGGTATTGATAGAAAACTTAACTCTGCAATAAAAAAAGATGGAACTACTACTAACAAGAGAGATAACAACATGAAATGTATAAAAGAGTTCCATCAAGAATTATATAGCAAAAACAAATAAAGAAATCTCCTATAACTACTATATCTTTTAAATAGCTTAGGATTTTAAATGAAAAAGTGAGTTGTGCACTTAAATTTATAAAAAAAGGTTCCAGGTAATGATGGAATTATAATTGATATCTTAAAAGAAGCAAGTGAACAAAGAGAAAATTATTTGGCAATGTAATATATCAAATGTCTAAATGATAAATGTATACCAGATGATTGGAAGAATGTGGTATTATTATTAACATTTAAAAAAGATGATGAAGAAGACCTCAAAAATTACAGATCTATCAATCTTTTATCAGTTTTATATAAAATGTTTACCAAAATAATTACGAGTCATATACAGAGATCTTTGGATTTTAAGTAAACAAAAGAACAAGCTGGATTTTATAAATAACTTTATTGAAAAAGCATATGTAAAAATGATACAATTGTAAATCAAAAATATAATGGTTATCCATGTTGATCAAATAGCCAGATTGTCTGATGTGGTCACTGGTGTTGTTTAATCCACCTTAATCAGGCTCCATGTATTGTCAAATAAAAATCTGGATGAGATGATTCAGTCTTTATGGCAGAATTCCTTCAGCTTGGAAATGGATGTGTCTTCAGGCTTGGGATGAGGAATGGTAAACTTGTTGCAACATCTGGCCATCCAGGTGGCATAAGTGATAAAGGTCGAGAGTCTTGAGGTGACATAATCCCTGGACAGGTAGCAGCTCTTGATATTTAATATTTTGTTCAGGGAAATGTGGCAGTTGTGAGTAATGAATGTTCTAATTTTGTCATATAACAAGTTGGATTTAAAAGTGGTTTTAGTACAATGAATGAGATTCAAATATTGAGATAAGTTATAGAAAAAAACAATGAATATGAACTGTCATTATACTTTGGATATAAAGACTATAAAAAGGCATTTGATGCTATAAGAATTTCTTCAGTAATTAAAGCATTGGATTGTAAAGGTCTAGACTCAGGATACTGTCACATTCTGAAGAATGTTTATAAAAATGCACCAGCAACAATTAGATTATATAATGATACTACAAAGATTAACATTGAAAAAGGGTGTACAATAAAGTGATTCCATATCTCCAAATCTTTTTACAGCAGTTTTGCAAGAAATTGTTTGTGGATTAAAATTGAAAGCTAGGAGATAAAAGTAAATGGAGATTATATATATCATCTAGATTTTGTAGATGATGTATTGTTTTTGAAAATATTCCTAAAGGAAATGTTGTAAGAGTTATCAGTTGAGAATAAAATAGTAGGATTAAATGTAAATATTGAAAAGACTAAAATAATTCAATGAATTTTCTCAAAACAAATAAAATAAAGATTGATAATGATGAGT
The DNA here is from genome assembly GCA_028023455.1 of Epiperipatus broadwayi. NCBI lineage: Eukaryota > Metazoa > Onychophora > Udeonychophora > Euonychophora > Peripatidae > Epiperipatus > Epiperipatus broadwayi. The sequence continues at coordinate 3,706,481 of JAQFVV010000012.1, read as the reverse complement.
TAGAAGAAATTATCAACTACAAATATATTTGTCAGATTATTACCACTTATGGAAAAATAATAGATGCAATTAATGATAAAATTAAACTTGGTTGGAATGATTTTGGCAGAAATAAGTTAAGATTAAAAGGAATTATGCTTATGTGTTTAAAAAAAAGTTTTTAATATATGTGTTATCTGTTTTTATTTATGAAACTGAGGCTTGAACACTGGCCATACAGAGACCTCATTCTACTTAATGAACGATGGAGAGATATATTTTAGAAGTAACAAGAAGAGATTAAAAATAAAATACATGATTGAGAGATCAAACAGGTGTTGTTGATATCAGTGAAAGAATTAAGTGACTGAAATGTAGTTGGGCTGCACATATTTCTAGAAGAGATGATAATAGATGACCAGTTAAAATCTTAAACTGAATTCCAAAAGATTGTAAATAACCTAGAATAAGACCACATGTGAGATAGATGGATGAAATAAGAAACTGTGCTGCTAAGATGTAGAGAAGAGAGGTTGGATTTCAAAGAAGATGGATTGAATTTGAAGAGACTTTCATCCTGAAGTTTGATCAATAATGGGTGAAAATTATGATGATGACATGGATTTTTTTATATTGTTATAATTAATAAATTGTTACTTATATTCATTTGCAGTTATGATTTTGTAGTTTATTTTAGGGGAGGGGGTTTATATTATTTAAGCATTATTTAGTCTTGTTAATTTTTATTAATACAATTCCTATAAATTGCCTGTGTTGAATACACTTCTTGTTGCCTAATATTTTCATATAGATTAAATACATTATGCTTGTGTTCATGAATATCATTTTGTTTTATAAATACATTATTTTTACACTTGTTTTAAAATTGGTTTTTGTAACTCGTTTTTAATGAACTTGCATTTGGCCTTATTGCAAAAATGTTATTTAGCTATATATTTATTGTGCATTGGTTTCATTGTTAAGTATATTATATTCACATTTGTTTCCTATATATATTATATTATTTTCATGGTATCATTTTTGATTTTTTTTATGCAAAACAATAAAGTCATCAATGTTTTTTTTTATATTTGGTCATTAATGTGGGGTGGCTGGCTCCATATGCTGATAAGCTCATAAGCTTTAGTAGCACCAATCCATTTTTCAACCTTGTTTTTTACGTTATAATTTATTTATTTTTTGGGGTTTATTATTATCAGTTAAAGTTAAATACTGCTATTAATTGTAGAAATCCTCAATGAACAATTTTTTGAATTATAAAAAAGATTTTTTTTTCATTGGGATCGTATCTTTTTCTTAAATGATTATTAGTCTGATAATTATCATTATTAATCATTCCAAATGTCTGCTCTTTTTATTAGTTTATTTTCTGACATTAGAAAAAGACAGTTAAGTACATCTTCTAGTTTGTTTTCTGTAGTAAAAATGTACCTAATTTGTGATGCTATTTAGATACCAGTTTACCTATTTTCTGATACAATTTGAATTACTTTCAAAAATACATTTTCTATCTAGTTTCTTTTTATATTATTAATTTTTAAATCTCAATAGAATATGCACTTTTTATATAATTTCATAATTCTACCCATCTTATACTGTTTAAATTAATATAAAAAGGTAAAGTGTACTAAAAAGAAAGGCTTAGAAGCACTAAGCCAGTATTTGGCAGATTACTGCCAGAATCATAATGCTGAATGTAAATGTACCATTAAAAATATGCATATATAGTCATAAAAAATGTGTAAATCAAGCCCAGTATTAAATTAGATGTTTCATGTTTTTGATAGTGGGACACAAGAAACTTTTCTATTGAAACAATGAGGATAAATTTTCTAGATTTATATATCCAAAGAACCAATCCAAGTGAGAGGGGCTACCCATCCTAAGTCTAAAATTCATTTAAACACAAACTTGCAGGCTTGAAATCTTTCTTATATAGAAACAAAACATTATGCAAATATGAGGCTAACATGATTAACAGATATTGGATATAACAAAAAAATAAAAACAATTGAAAAATTTTATCATAACATTAACAATGTTGCTGATAATAATAATCAATCTAAACTACAGATAAACCTGTCTTATACCCCTTGTATTGCAGTGAACCTTGAAAAGATCTGCACAGACACTTTCAGACTTAACTTCAGATTGCTCCCCTCATTCAGCAACCTTTTAAACAACACAAAAGACAGAATACCTTTGGAACACACTCCCCAGGTCATATATGAAATTTCATACCCTGCCCATTCTGTAACTCTGTATATTGTGGTGAATCTCATGCTAATAGATTACCGTGAGTTGTCCAGAACATATATTCATTTAATAAACTAAATTAAATTGTGGATACAAATCAATCTTTTATGAATCATGAGCTGGTTTCATGACACATCTTTTCCTTTACAATGTAATAATAGTATGTGCTGAGAGAGATGGTAGAAAAAAAAATATAAAGAAGCTTGGAATTTTGCAAAGGATCCCCATTCCATCAATTGAAAAGATTTCTGTATCCCATTATCAAAAATACAGAACATCTAATTTACATACTTGGCCTAATTTATATACTTGTCTTTGCCACTACATATGCATATTTTTAACAGTGCAGTACTATTCAGCACTATGATTCTGGCAGTAATCTACTGAAAGCTGGCTTAGTGCTTTTAAGACTTTCTTATAAGTTTATTTTATTTTTCATATTAACATTAACAGTAAAGTTTGATAGAATTATTGATTTTTGTAATCCATTAATAGAAATCAACACATCAATATCCATGGCCCTTTATATTAATTTGATATTGTATAAAAATTGAAATGCTTCATTTGATATTTATGGAATCAAATATTACAATTGACTGTTTTTATTATTTGCATTACTATCTATAAAAATAAAAATAAGAAATATAAATATAAATTCAGTTGTATTTACCACTATAAATTTATTATTAAATAGTTTAAAATAAATAGTATACTGTAATGGCCTGTATTTCTTTAAGAAATGAGGGTGAATACATCTAACTATAATCGGACTTAGAGTCTTCATGTAGGATGCCATGAATGATGCAATAAAAATATAATTAATGATTGCATCTATTTCAAGTATGATAATTCAATGTTTAAACATTCAGTACAGATACAACTTAGAACAGTTCATCCAATCTTCACTTTTCTTTATTATTCTATTATGCTCAGTATTCGAACTGAGGATTAATTTTACACTTAACTCTTTTCAGAAGTCAAATGATATCCTGTAGCAGTAATAATACTTTTATATAACTTCAATAGATTTTCAAAATTCTTTTCAACTAAGTTATCATGGTGTTAAGTAAGAATGATATGTATATATAGGTATATGTATTCAATTTTATTTTATTATGAAAATAAAATAAATAATTTAAATAAATCAGAGATCTCCTTAAATTTAAGACAAATTTCATTGAAAAAAAAATTAAATTTATCTTTATATTACAAAATTTTTGATTATAAGTGTTTATATACATTTCTAATATATTAGTAAAAAAAACTTTAAAAGTATACCTTCCCATATCTATAATAGATATGTATCATAAAACAATATTTAAAAGATTCTAAAAATAAATAAAATTTTATAATTCTAAAGATTATGATAACACTAGCTAACTAAATTTAAATCAAACAGTATAAACATAAATGAAGATCTTTGTAATATATCTTTTTGACAAAATTCCATTTTCTATAAGACCTCCCATCTATGTATAGCCCCTATTGTTGAAAGAAAATACCTTTCATCCAAGGACATTAGTCATTTATACTGAATAATAAACAAACAAATATTACTGAATTAATTAATTAATAATAAACAAAAATTCTGTCTTGTCATAAGTGAATGAATTTAATATGAAGAACAATAAAATCTTACCTTCATATTAAGTTTAATTATTAACCTGGTCAAATCACTCGATAAGGAAGACCTAAATTCTATTAAATAAAAAATATTTAACCCAATGATCTTCCTACTTTCTTCATCCAATGATTTTCCAAAATGGATTATTCCAAAGTAAGTAGATTTTAAAGGCAAAGAAAATAAACTTATATATTTTTGAATGTTGATATGCAAAGATGATATGTGTTTAAAGTTTATGATATTGTCCTATTCATTTTTCACAATTTGAGTAATAATGTTCATTAAGAATAAATTTCTTTTATTTCTGGTCATTAATCATCAGTGAAACAACCAGTATATCTTGCTATAAACTGAAGTTGGATGTTGAATTATATATATATATATATATTAGGCATTTCAGTAGAAATGAATAGTTATACTGTTTTAGGTTAGAACAATAGCATTTGATCCTATGGCAAAATGTCTTTACTCATGATGCAATTTCTATAACTTAAGATCTTCTTAAAATAAATTTATTTAGATATATAAATGTGTTTGATGATATTTATTTTTTTGAAATTCATGTTTAGAATGTTATTGTTAAGACTTTCTTTAATTATTATATTAAAGATAATTTTGCTTTTGAAATTATTATTGATGATATTAAAGAGTAATTTATTTACAATTTATTTGAGTGATATTAGAGTTCTCTGCTAATGAAGATTTTATAAACAAGGAAAATTCGTCCAAGCTATTGATCCATCTTTCTAATGTGTTCGATATTCGAACACAACAAAATAAATATATCTAGTGACTCATTCATTTGTAAAAAATGGAATTGATTTTGAAATCAGTTGATTTATCTTTTATAGTGGAATTGACTTCCAGTAATTAGCATGTGTTAAATTACTATTTCATTTCAAGATTTTGTATTCGATTATTGTTGAATGCATCATAATTAATAAGTATGTAATTGAGTTTTAAATTTATTTATTTCATGTTTAGTTGCTAAGATACAACTTGACCTTAGATTATCTTTATGTTTTGAGTCTTGATTAGTGATATTAGTTAACTTAATAATTATTTTCTACATATATATGAATGATTGAAATCTAATTATTTTAATATTTGATTTCACTAAAATAACTATTTATTTGACTTGTCTTTTGTTATTAAATTTTATAATCTAACATTTAAGTTATATACATGTGCATATAGGTATTTTAGCATAAAAGAATAATGTATTTACTGTTTATTAATTAAAACTATATTTTGAAGTTTATGGTTTGATATTGCACATAAACAAGTGAGCTTATAAGATTGTAAGTTACCCTTACAACACAACTATTTTTGACTGAATATCAGTGATTATAAATATTTCCTAAAATGAATATTTTATAAAATGACAGTTGTTAAAATAATAAAATTATTATTTAAACATTTGATTTTTATACAAATAATGAGTATATAAATTTATTTTAAATTTATATTGCCTTCTACAAAGGTTATATTTAAAGAGACAATTCATTTACATTTACCTAGTAACTTTTTTCTCATATTTATACTGTCTATGAAAGACATTATTTCTGAGAAATTACAGTATCTATCCACTATTTTAATAACATAAATTTTAAAATCAAGCAGTAAAATTTAAATTTTGTTTTAGGGTACATACATGTTAAGCATTTTTTGTTATACAACTTATCCAAACTCCTTCAAACACTTTTTAGCAAAACTCTTTATTTGTACATATATATGCACCTACCTTTTGACTGACCTGCAGTCTTCTTCAGAGCAAGTTTATTTTATTATTTAGAAGATCAAAATAAACTTGCTCTGAAAAAAACTGCAGGTCAGTAAAAACGTAATGTGTTATATATATATATATATATATATATATATATATATATATATATATATATATATATATATATATATATATATATATATATATATATATATATATATATATATATATATATATATATATATATATATGCAAGTAAAGAGCTTTGCTAAAAAGTGTTTGAAGCACTTTGGATAAATTGTATTTATAGGATATTATGGCAAAAATAAAGAAAAGTGTAATTTTGGTATTATTTTTTGTTATGTAAATGGGTCATAGTCATTCCATTTAGATATCCAATTAATTGTTAGTAAATGAATATCTAGATATTTTGTAAAATATATATAAAAAAAAATATTAAAACCCTTCATACTTGATTAATCTAGTGAATAATAACCGTCCTAATATTTTTCTTTGGAGAACTTATCAGCGATGTTTGTCCTACAATAAACTATATGTAATCAAGGACTACTTTTGTTTTAATTATTCTTGCCATATTTAAAATTATATATATATACTGATAAATTTACCAAACTTAATGTTTATGACAATTTATTATTAATAATATTTATAAATCTCTACACTTTATATATCTTCATTTGCTATATTTAAACAAGATTTAAAACATGTTTTAGAAAAATTGTTATTAAAATCAATTGATTACTATAATCAAAATATTGATAATGTAATAGAAACTTATAACAATAAAATATAGAACAGTAATAGCATCAATGTAAACAAAAATATGCAAGCAGTGATGAAATAATAACCACAAATGGCAATGCATATACACTTCTAGACTATATTTAATTTAAATGGCTTTAAAAATAAATGTCCATAATTTAATTAGTGTTTTGTATATTTTGATATTAAATTTAAATTTGAGTTTTAACATTATTATTGGCTAAGTGAGTCATGTGATACTTACTACTGATCAAATTTATAACAACATAAGTGTTGTTACATATGTACTAATATTTGTATTGGCCTGTTATTCGATTTTTTGTAAATCTTTTAGAGTTATGACTCATGAATCACGACATCCAATTGAAATTTTTAATTAATGTGTAAATAATGATTTAATAAAAACATACTATTTACAATTGTATTACATGGATCATAATATATGCTAATACAAGTTTAAGTTAATTATTAGTCTATTATCACATTTAGAAATGAACAGAAAGTAGTAACTGAAACATCCAAAACGTTGTATACTTAAATAAACTTTTCCAAAGACAGACAATATTTATCTGCCATTTTAGCACTTATTCTTATATATGTTTAATTTATTTCAGTTATAAATTGTACCATTACAATTTAGTCAGTAGCTAAATTTGTAGTAATGTGCATGTAAGAAAATGTAAAACAAAAATCATCATCACATTTTTATCTAAAAAGGAAGCTGTAGGGCATCCAAGTTTAAACCCTACAAGATCAAGTTCTAAAAGCTTTAGACAGAAAGAGAGTGGGTCAACAATTATATTCTTTATTTGTTTGTGTGTTAATAGAAAGGTAATACACACATTTAAATTATTCAATATTTAATTTTTCTGTTAAAAAGCAAAGTTACACATATATAGGCAATGTATGTGTAAGCTATTTAATTGTTTTATATTTCAAATATTAAACATTCTAACTTTCTTTAAAACTAACCTACACCTGCTAAATTTTAATATTTTATTATTTCTCTGTTTTACTTTTCTATAATTGTAATTTGGATTTAAAAGCTAAGGATTTAATTTTAAATATTAGGGTTATAATTACTAAGCTAGCAATTAGATTATTTAATGTCAGTTTATACATGATTTGAATGATGGAGTGTGTGTGTTACATCACATAAATATGTCTACATTTATTAAACATTGAGAGAAAGGGAGGAAAATCTGTTGTATTGTTTTTTTTTCTTACTCAACAATTTTTTGTATTATAAGGGTTGTTTTTCTGTTAAAAAACTTACAGACGATGTGAGAAGTCTAATTTTAAAAATGTCTCATCTTAAGATCAAAAGAAAGAAGCTCAAAATTTGAGATGTTACATAGGTGTAAAAAAAGGATTAAGTCTATTTTTTCCATCAAGACAAAAGTTTGTCTGGAAACCAGGTGTGTGATTTTTTTAATGTTCCTAAAAAATATTGCACTTTCCAGCTTAAAAAAAATGAATTGGTCAGAAATAGAAATAAAAATCGGATATAAAAGCAGTCTGGAAAATCAGTTGAGCTATTATATTATTGTTATAGAGACTTTACAAATTATTGAAACTAAAGCAGACAAACATTTTTAATTCTGCTAGATAACCTTTTTTTTAAAAAATCATTTTGTTTAATAACAAGCTTTGAATATTGAAAATAGAAGGATGGCAGGCTAGGAAAAATATATATTCCATCATCAGTCTACAAGACTCATCATCAGCCAGCACATCATATTGGAAAGAAAAGTTGTCTTATCTGAAAAATAATATTCTACACCTTTCAACTGACTGAGAGAAATCAGATGTTTTTAAATAGAAATAAGAAAGCATTCACCCGCATTTGAAGGCGATCAGAAGAAAAATGATTAATCTACAGATAAATAGTAAATCATCAAGTCCAATTAATTGTTCCAGTAACTGAGTTTAAACCCCAGAAAATTTATAAACATGAAAACAGCTGCTGTACTTCATCCACTAAAAGAATCATGCTTGACAGGAAGAGAAGAAAAGTTAATATAATGATTTCCAAATTGTCCACTAAAGCAAATAACCTCAATAGAATCATCATCATCAAATAGTTATCCACCTCAAGAAAGAGATTGTTCCAAAGAAAATGGAAATGGTAGCTGCAAAATATAGACATTAAACAAGGTAAATTTGACTCATTGGAAGTCGCTACAAAGAACTGGTAGTATAAATTTTTATATATATTTTTTTTATAATATCAGAGACTTAGTAAAATTTTATCAACAGAGTGGTATATTTTTGTTTAAAGAACTTTTAAAACAACCAAGATCAATTGAAACCAAGAATTTCTTAATAATGATTTTAGATGTACTAAAATTATGATTGTCTTTTAACTTAAAGTTATGAAATGTTATTAATATGTAACACATTTCTTTTTTATTATTTTGTTTTAAATAATATTTTTATTATTATGGGGATAAAAACACACACATACATAATAATACTTTACCTGTGTATAATTGCGAGTGAATGTGAAGGAATAAGCAGTATTAAAATATTAAATTATTTTGTTTTAAGAAAGTATAGGTTTCAGAGTGTAGAAGGGAGAGGGATAGAAATATACTTTAAAACTTGTTTCTAAAACTTGCTCTTTCCAATTTTACTAACATTTATTTTTGTCATTCTACTTACATGTTAGATTTATAAAGTATGTGTGCCAATGAGTGAATATTTTTATTTTTATGAAATAGTTTTCTTGTTGATGGAACATTTTAACAAATCGGTTACCCCATTAAATACCATATACATTTGAACAGAAAGGGGGAAGAACTTGAAATTAATCTGAAGATTGCAATATAATCAATTATTATTGTTATTAAACAAAGGCAAAACTCCCCATACAGAAGTGCCACCCTGTGCCAAACAGAGTAATCAATGAATGCCGGAAGGCTTGTGCATAAATCCCTATCTAGTGCCTACTCATCCAATATCCCCAGACTAGTTTCTGGCTTGTGGCTATCATCAGTGAGGAGCCTTGGATCTGAGAGCACTGCACCTAGATCTTAGTATCTAATGCAACCCTCCAGCAGCCACCTTTTAACTCTACTTTACTACAAAACTATGAGAATGTAATTGAAAACATTGTTAATATCTTCAATCTAAGCTCAATAGCTTATATAGTCATATGAGTCTGAACTCAATGCAGCACCCATACATTTTGGTGTCTTTGGCTCTTAAACAACCATAGCCACCACTATCCTATTAGGCAGGATTGGTGTTAAACCATCAAACATCACATGATCACCATCTCTATACTAGCACATAATTTGTTGTAAACAAAGGCAAAACTCCCCATACAGTAGTGCCACCCTGTGCCAAACAGAGTAATCAATGGATGCCAGAAGGCTTGGCACAGGGTGGCACTACTGTATGGGGAGTTTTGCTTTTGTTTACAACAAATTATTTGCTAGTATAGAGATGGTGTTCATGTGATGTTTGATGGATTAACACCATCCTGCCTAATAGAATAGTGGTAGCTATGGTTGTTTAAGAGCCAAAGACACCAAAATGTATGGGTGCTGAATTGAGTTCAGACCCATATGATTATATAAGCTATTGAGCTTAAATTGAAGATATTAACAATGTTTTCAATTTCATTCTCATAGTTTTGTGGTAAAGTAGAGTTAAAAGGCGGCTGCTGGAGGGTTGCATTAGATCCTAAGATCTAGGTGCAGTGCTCTCAGATCCAAGGCTCCTCACTGATGATAGCCACAAGCCAGAAACTAGTCTGGGGATATTGGATGAGTAGGCACTAGATAGGGATTTTATGCACAAGCCTTCTGGCATCCATTGATTACTCTGTTTGGCACAGGGTGGCACTACTGTATGGGGAGTTTTGCCTTTGTTTGCAACAAATGTGCTATTATAGAGATGGTGATCATGTGAAATTATTGTTATTATTCATATCAATTTTCATGTTTATCTATAATTTTTATGTAGATCTTAGTAATGCATTAATAAATGTTAACTAGTTTTATTAAACGAGGCATATATATTTCATTAAGAGTAGTCTTTATTAAGTGTGATCATTCATCATCAAGGTGAATATTAGCTATTTAAGTTCCAATTAGATATACTAAAATTAAGCAATAGTTATGAATTTCTTTATAAAAATTAGGTTTATGATTAGGCTTAGTACTAAAGCTGTGGTTGAAACCATTGTCATTATTGTTATCATTATTGTCATCATCATCATCAATGTTGTAATTAATGAGCTGTTTAAATGTTTAAAGGACATAAATGCATATTGATTTCATAGTATTTAGTGATTTCTTAGTATTATTATAACCACCATCCCATCATCTATTTCATGCAAGAATGAGTGAATTACTATCCTAAATTAATAATATAATCAGAGCTAGTAAATCTTATAAAAAAATATTGAAACACATGTTATGTTAAGGTCTAAGAAATGATTTCTGTCTAATGAATTCCACTTTAGTTTAAAGATGTTTTATGTTATCTAGGTGTTTACTTAAATATTAGTGCATACAGTGCTATGGGTCTAAAATCAAAATCATACATTTTGTAACAAATAAGGTACCAAAGGGATTCAAACCTGGTACATGTGAAAAAGTTATAAATATAACTGTCTAGGTCCAGCTAACCTAGTGGTGCCCTGATAGACCATATTCTCTTGTTGTTCACTTAGACATGCACTTGAGATCCAACCAAGAAATGAAAGTGGATAAAATCTACTGTCTGTATACCTGAGAAGTTATTTTATTGAGTTACCAGTGTGCTCACTTACTTGATTTCCATATACCTGAGTTATAATAATTTGCCCTAATAATTTGTTTATAATTATTGATATTGTGTTATCTTGAGAAATCTAATTATAGAAATATGTTTAATTTATTCCTACTCATCATTTTAATATTTATTTACTATGGACTGCTCAGGTATGGTAATATTATATTTGAATCTTAATGTCTTTTGATCTACTTTTAATTAAGTTACAATGTTCTTGGTATTTGTTTAAATATGCACTTAACATCAAACCAAGAACATTGTAACTTAATTAAAAGTAGATCAAAAAATATTAAGATTCAAATATAAATATTACCATACCCGAGCAGTCCATAGTAAATAAATATTAAAATGATGAGTAGGAATAAATTAAACATATTTCTATAATTAGATTTCTCAAGATATCACAATATCAATAATTATAAACAAATTATTAGGGCTCTCAAGATATCACAATATCAATAATTATAAACAAATTATTAGGGCAAATTATTACAACTCAGGTATATGGAAATCAAGTGAGTGAGCACACTGGTAACTCAATAAAATAACTTCTCAGGTATACAGACAGTAGATTTTATCCACTTTCATTTCTTGGTTGGATCTCAAGTGCATGTCTAAGTGAACAAAAGTGAATATGGTCTATCAGGGTGCCACTAGGTTAGCTGGACCTAGACAGTTATATTTATAACTTTTTCACATGTACCAGATTTGAATCCCTTTGGTACCTTATTTCTTACAAAATGTATGATTTTGATTTTAGACCCATAGCACTGTATGCACTAATATTTAAGTAAACACCTAGATAACATAAAACATCTTTAAACTAAAGTGGAATTCATTAGACAGAAATCATTTCTTAGACCTTAACATAACAAATGTGTTTCAATATTTTTTTATAAGTTTTACTAGCTCTGATTATATTATTAATTTAGGATAGTAATTCAGTCATCCTTGCATGAAATAGATGATGGGATGGTGGTTATAATAATACTAAGAAATCACTAAATACTATGAAATCAATATTTATTTATGTCCTTTAAACATTTAAACAGCTCAATCCTTGCATGAAATAGATGATGGGATGGTGGTTATAATAATACTAAGAAATCACTAAATACTATGAAATCAATATTTATTTATGTCCTTTAAACATTTAAACAGCTCATTAATTACAACGTTGATGATGATGATGACGATAATGATAACAATAATGACAATGGTTTCAACCACAGCTTTACTACTAAGCCTAATCATAAACCTAATTTTTATAAAGAAATTTATAGCTAATATTCACATTGATGATGAATGATCACACTTAATAAAGACTACTCTTAATGAAATATATAAGCCTCGTTTAATAAAACAAATTAACTATTATTAATGCATTACTAAGATCTACATGAAAATTTATAGATAAACATGAAAATTGATATGAATAATAATAACAATAATAATTGATTATATTGCAATCTTCAGATTAATTTCAAGTTCTTTCCCCTTTCCCATCAAATGTATATGGTATTAAATGGGGTAACCGATTTGTTAAAATGTTCCATCCACAAGAAAAGTATTTCATAAAAAAAAAAATTCACTCATTGGCACACATATTTTATAAATCTAACATGTAAGTAGAATGACAAAAATAAATGTTAGTAAAATTGGAAAGAGCAAGTTTTAGAAACAAGTTTTAAAGTGTCTTTCTATCCCCCTCCCTTCTACACTCTGAAACCTATACTTTCTTAAAACAAAGTAATTTAATATTTTAATAGTGCTTATTCCTTCACATTCACTTGCAATTATACACAAGTAAAGTATTATTATGTATGTATGTGTTTGTATCCCCATAATAACAAAAATATTATTTAAAACAAAATAATAATAAAAAAGAAATGTGTTACATATTAATAACATTTCATAACTTTAAGTTAAAAGACAATCATAATTTTAGTACATCTAAAATAGTTATTAAGAAATTCTTGGTTTCAATTGATCTTGGTTGTTTTAAAAGTTCTTTAAACAAAAATATACCACTCTGTTGATAAAATTTTACTAAGTCTCTGATATTATAAAGAAAATATATATAAAAAATTATACTACCAGTTCTTTGTGGCAACTTCCAATGAGTCAAATTTATCTTGTTTAATGTCTATATTTTGCAGCTACCATTTCCATTTTCTTTGGAACAATCTCTTTCTTGAGGTGGATAACTATTTGATGATGATGATCCTATTGAGGTTATTTGCTTTAGTGGACAATTTGGAAATCATTATATTAACTTTTCTTCTCTTCCTGTCAAGCATGATTTTTTTAGTGGATTAAGTACAGCAGTTATTTTCACATTTATAAATTTTCTGGGGTTTAAACTCAGTTACTGGAACAATTAATTGGACTTGATGATTTACTATTTATCTGTAGATTAATCATTTTTCTTCTGATCGCCTTCAAATGCGGGTGAATGCTTTCTTATTTCTATTTAAAAACATCTGATTTCTCTCAGTCAGTTGAAAGGTGTAGAATATTATTTTTCAGATAAGACAACTTTTCTTTCCTATATGATGTGCTGGCTGATGATGAGTCTGGTAGACAGATGGAAAAATATATATTTTTCCTAGCCTGCCATCCTTCTATTTTCAATATTCAAAGCTTGCTATTAAACAAAATGATTTTTTAAAAAAAAGGTTATCTAGCAGAATTAAAAATGTTTGTCTGCTTTAGTTTCAATAATTTTTAAAGTCTCTATAACAATAATATAATAGCTCAACTGATTTTCCAGACTGCTTTTATATCCGATTTTTATTTCTATTTCTGACCAATTCATTTTTTTTAGCTGGAAAGTGCAATCTTTTTTAGGAACATTAAAAAAATCACACACCTGGTTTCCAGACAAACTTTTGTCTTGATGGAAAAAATAGACTTAATCCTTTTTTTTACACCCATGTAACATCTCAAATTTTGAGCTTTTTTCTTTTGATCTTAAGATGAGACATTTTAAAAATTAGACTTCTCACATCGTCTCTAAGTTTTTTAACAGAAAATCAACCCTTATAATACAAAAAATTGTTGAGTAAGAAAAAAAAACAATACAACAGATTTTCCTCTCTTTCTCTCAATATTTAATAAATGTAGACATATTTATGTGATGTAACACACACACTCCATCATTCAAATCATGTATAAACTGACATTAAATAATCTAATTGCTAGCTTAGTAATTATAACCCTAATATTTAAAATTAAATCCTTAGCTTTTAAATCCAAATTACAAATATAGAGAAGTAAAACAGAGAAATAATAAAATATTAAAATTTAGCAAGTGTAGGTTAGTTTTAAAGAAAGTTAAAATGTTTAATATTTGAAATGTAAAACAATTAAATAGCTTACACATACATTGCCTATATATGTGTAACTTTGCTTTTTAACAGAAAAATTAAATATTGAATAGTTTAAATGTGTGTATTACCTTTCTATTAACACACAAACAAATAAAGAATATAATTGTTGACCCACTCACTTTCTGGCTAAAGCTTTTAGAACTTGATCTTGTAGGGTTTAAACTTGGATGCCCTACAGCTTCCTTTTTAGATAAAAATGTGATGATGATTTTTGTTTTACATTTTTTTACATGCACATTATTACAAATTTAGCTACTGACTAAATTGTAATGGCACAACATATATATATATATGTAACGATATATATATATATATTGTGCCATACACTCTCTATATATATATATATATATATATACGAACGTCTGTGCTCATTACAATATATATATAATATAGAGAGTGTACCAATAACTCAAACAATTGATAAGTGCAGTAAGAGAAAATATTTAAAAACTCTATCTAGAATGTTCTTATCCCCAGACCAATCAGTTTTGAGCTTATGGTTCACCGCAGTGAGAAGCTAGAACATTCAGACACTAGATCTAAAATATCAACTCAAAACCAGCACTTATTTAATATGTAGTACTTAAGTAGAAAACCTGAAATTTTTGGACATGAAAATGTCTTTAACTTCAGCTATCTAACTTAAATAGCTATATGAAACTGAACTAAATTCAGATCTACCATATATTAATAGCCTTATCATTTCCAAGATATTAAAGGTAAAATTATAGTAATCAACAAAGCAAGTCATATATAGTGTGACCTTGTTTTTATAAGCTTGAATTTACAAATATGTAATATAGAGGACGTACCAATAGCTCAAACAAGCACTTAATTGATGTGATGCAAGAGAAAATATTTAAAATCTCTATCTGGGACATTCCTATCCTTTGTCACTTATCAATTAAGAGCTTGATGAGCTATTCCTACACTCTCAATATTACATATTTGTAAACACAAGCTTATAAAAGCATTGTTATGCTATATATGACTTGCTTTATTGATTAATATATATATAAATTTGTTAATTGAATCAACTCAAATATTAAAATTTAAAGAAGTTTTTAAATTAATCTTTAAAGAATTTAATAAAATTCTAATAAACATTTCTATTTGGTGTTATGAGATATTTATAGTTTTGGATTTCAACTGACTTAAAAGTATGGTTAGCTATTAGTAATTTAGAATATATTTTTAAGACATTGACAATATGCAATTTTATTACATCTTCATCTTTATAATTATTGCCCATGTGAGATAATAATTGTTTTTTTTAATGAAAGTGATTACACTTCATCTATTTCAAAATTTTTATTTTATTATCATTTTAATAAAAACTTAATGTTAAATATAATTAAAAAATAGTTGATTGGTTTATTACTTAGGCATTTTTAAATTTTTTGAGCACCGGAAGTAAGAGAGCTAGCTGTGATTCATGAATGCTGAGCTCAGGAATCTGCTAACTTATCATATCACTAAACCATGTAGGTTTAAATAATTATTATTAATTAAATCATTGCTTAATTGAAAAAGTTATTTCGTTCTGAACATATAATAATTTATTATATAAAAAAATAAGAATTATATTTATACTATAATAATATAAATTAGAGAAAATTAATATTCATTATGATTAATGCATAAATTATATTGCATAAATATTCACTTTATATAATTTGAAATATAATTATAGTATATTCATTTGGTTGCTAATTCCATTTTTATTTAAAGTACCCAATGAAAAAATCAACCTATTTAAAAGTTTCAGCTTTCTCCCACATCATTCAATTAATAATAAAACGAATTCTGTTTGAATTTGCTTTAAAATGCTTTTTGTAAATAGATTGAACATCCCATTCCATTCAGCTTACTAATGGAATCTTTATTTTGATGTTTAATGAAATCTTTGATTTACATTGTTAATAAGAATTAATCCCAAAATTATTAGCTTTTAAATGTACTATTCTACCACTTTTCTAACCCATTGGGGACTTACATCAGTTTAAAAAAAGGATCACATGAATATTTTAAGTACCATTCTAAATTATTATATATATATAAAATTTTAAAATATATAATAAAATAATTTTTTTAAAAATTTATACTGACCTGCTTTCTTTAAGTGAATAAAATCAGAAATGGCCACACCCCATACATTTTTAGCTACACATTGATAAAACCCTTCATCTTCTGAGAGGGGTTTAGAAATAACAAGAGCATAATGCTGCACAGATAGCCTTGAAGCATTTTCTGTAAATGACAGTAGCTTTCCGTTTTTCATCCAGTAAATTCTAAAATATATAAATAGGAAATAATCAAATAACTATAAAAGAATTATTAGAATAAAAATAAATCATTATCTTACAATGAAAAATACTATATTAAATTAGAATAGCATCAAATTTACTGAGATGTGTTAACACTTTCACATATGTATTAGTCTGACAATCTTTATTTGGAAAAATGACAATCTATAACAACAACTATGATTATGGGAACAAAGATTTCCTGAAAGCACTCAGTTTATTAATTAAGTTTATTAACTACTTCAATTTTATAGCTTCATTGCATGTGCATGAAGCACAACTATAGAATCTATAACTTTATTTTTCTGGAAATGATACAAACGTCTACTAACACACATTTACATTTTTTTTTTGTGAGAAATTATCTTCCACTTTCAAAACCTATAAAGATTTTTTATTTGGAAAATAGCCACCTATAATTAGTAGAAATAAAACAAAGATGCATTTAAGTGAAATTATCTTAAAACAAGTAAATTTTTAACAATCTAGATTATATACTTGTTATACATTCTCTACTATTTGTCACATTTTTTATATCAATACATGAATACTTATATAAGGCTAAAACCTCAGTACATGTGCCTTGAATGCTTAATTTTAGCAAAACAGACCTCTACAAATCATAACACAAGATTAGACTTTATAAAAATAAGAGGGACCCTCTTATCTCTCAACCTATTTTCTTAATTATATAAGCAAATCTAAAGCATTTTGATTTGGAAGCATGAAGCTAATAAATTATTCACTGATTAAGTCCACTATTTTTGTTAAACATTAACATTCACGAAATACGATTTACAATGAGTCAATATTCAGATATTAAATTTAGAAATGTTTTGAATCAATTTAAAGTTGTAAATATTAATTCTTATTAAGCGCATGTCAGCACGTAATACTTATATAAGCTAAAATCTCAGTACATGCATTGTAAATCGAAAGATTTTGTGAATGTTAATGTTTAACAGAAATAGTGGACTTAATCAGTGAAGAATTTATTAGCTTCATGCTCCCAAATCAAAATGTTTTAGATTTGCCTATGTAATTAAAAAAATAGATTGAGAGATAAGAGAGTCCCTCTTATCTTTATAAAGTCAAATCTTGCATTATGATTTGTGGAGGTCTCTCTTGCTAAAATGAAGCATTCAAGGTGCATGTATTGAGGTTTTAGCCTTATATAAGTCGTGCTGACATCACACTTAATAAAAATTAATATTTACAACTTTAAATTGAGTCAAAATATTTCTAAATAAATACATGAAATAAATTGCTTTATCTATCAAAGCAATTAGTTATGCTATCATCTAATGTTCAATAATTTTACTAATTGCTTTTATTACTAGAATGGAGATCTCACAATAAAAATATTTCTGCCACTTAAATTAATTATATAAAATTATTCTTGTCAATTTATTTTTTATATATTTATAATATTTATATTTGTTTATTTGTTTTTATTTCAGCAAAAAAAAATTGACGTTTGTTTTATATGGAGTAAATGATTAAATTAAATATAACTTACTAAAAATAAGGATTAATTATTGCTCTGCTGAATTAATTTTGAATTTAAAAATGCAATTCAACAAAAAAAAAATTCGTGTTAAAGCAAATTTATAAATCTTTACTAATTAAGCTATCTTTTTTATTATGTGAATATAAACTAATTTATTAAAATAATAACCAAATCTTATTGGCAATCATTATTACTTAATTGGAGTATATTGATTTTTCAAAATCAAATATAAAATAATTATTTGAAGATTGAATTTTTTTTACAATAAATTTATAATGAATAAAGAAAAATTAATATTAATAATGTTGGAAAAGTAATTGTAGTTTTAAAAAAAAATTCCTTTACAAAAAGCAAGTCACGTGATTAATATATTTTTTCTTGCTATTATTTCAAATGGAGTTATAAATATAAAAATATATATATATATATTTCTTATAAGCATAAAATGTTTAATTTTGTCATTTTATAATTTTTAAAATTTTCAGTATTATAAACATCGTATCACAAAGGCTCATTTAGTTTATACTTATAGATTATGACTCACATTACTTTTTTACCCATAAACTATCACTTGGTGCCATCTGATACGCTAAGTAGACCCCAAACTATTTTGGTGCTATATGTCACTAATAGCAGTGCAAATAATTATTTCTATTGATAAAAGTCAATAGCCTAAAACTAATATGAAGATCTATTTGTTGATTACTTACACTGATTGCAAAATCACTTACCAAATAAAAATTAAAATACAGTATAATAAATTTGAATATTTTTCTTGTTTCTTTCTTGATGTTAAGTTAGATAATATAATACAATGTGTTTAAGTATTTATAGGAGTTGTGTATATTGAAGTGGTCATTTTATAATGACTATGTATATACAGATATATAAGGAGTGTGTGCATTAACAGAATAAATATGTGTGACATGAAAAAATGATCTCAGTTTGATAATGCCCACAAATTGTGTACCATTTGTAACAGAATAAAGATGAGGGTATGCTCCTCTTTTAATGCCTCACAGATTCGGGATCATTTGTAATTAATTAACTATAATAATCATAGGAAATAAAACCTTTATTATAATCTGAATGAAAATATATCCTCATCATTGGTCATCATTTGCAACTAAATAAAAATATATTTTGAAGTTGAACATCATTTATAACAGAATAAAATTATGGGTCATAATGTATCCTAAGTCATAGCCTAATTATTGATCGCCATTTGTAACAGAATAAAAATATGAATCAAAGAAAAACAATCTTAATTTATTAATGCCTGTGAAATCTAGTGTCATTTATAACAAAATGAAAATAATAAACCAAGCTAAGGTAAATATTAATAAATGAATAACATTCTAATGCTTAAGTCAATAAAACAATAATAATAATCATTATTGTAGCTCCATGAATTCAAATAGCATTTAGAATGAATAGAAAACAAGCAAAAACATTATTTCCAACTACCCTAAAATATGAGCTTTATTTGCAATAAGCCAAAGATAAAGCAGTAAAACTAAATATCATTATCTTAGAAATAACAGTATGTGCATATTATATAAATCTATTATAATAGAATAAAAATAGTGACAAATAATTATATAGATATATATTTTAATATTCCTTATGAATCAACACACTGTTTATAATAATACAAACTTGTTTCAAAAGTTAAACATCATTTATATTTATATTTAAACAAAATAATTCATGAATGCATAAAACAAAAATCTTAATATGCTCTATAAGTTAGCAATATCAATAATATCTAACACAATACAAAATCAATTAACCAAACATATTTTTTCATTTTCATCAACTTAAAATATTATAAAATAAGGTCATCATATTAAATAACCATAAAGTTTTAGGTATCCAATCATAACAATATATAAAATAAATAACAGATTTTTATTTGATATTTATTCAAATGTTATGGAGAAATCATATGTGATTACTCTTAAGTTTAATAATACTAAATTTGTTATAACTTTAGACTATCACTATCAAAGCATATGAAAGATTTTAGTTTTTATATAAACAAATAATGATATTAAATTTAATATTTAAACTGAATTTACAATTCACATCAATGAATCTTAAATACAATTAAAGCAGATCACTCTAATTTGTACCAGAATAAAATATATTACTATTACCAGATCTCTAACTGAATAAGTTTACAATCTTTATGACTGTACATTGACTTAATATAATATTTTCTTTAATCAATACTGATTTAAAATAAAATATGTGAAAAATTATTTGCAATTATCTTTACTCATCTTAAATGATTATTATATTAGTACTTTTATCAATCATCAAATCATTTCATATGCAGTTTCTATCTTAATATAACTGTTACTTGTTACTAAAAAATAATTAATAAGCTTCTAATTACTTATTAAATATTTAAGAGTATCAAATCAATTAATTTATTACTGTATAAAAATCTATACCTGGACAGATAATAAACATTAAATTCAATACAAAGAACATGATACACAATTATACTTTCATACCTATTTTGTTGTTTTGATTTCTAATTTATTTTGTAACTACTTCTAATGAATTATCTAATATAAACAATTAGTGAATATCATTTCATCCAAATATGATTAACTAATAAACTTGCATTGTAAAATTGAATGATAATCAAGAAAGTTTATTTGGTTTAAATTACTTCAAAATTTATTAACAAATTGGCATAAATTAAAGTCATATATATATATATATATATATATATATATATATATATATATATCCATTAGAAACCAGTCAACACCTAAACATGCCAACATAGATAGTAATCAATATTTCTCATCATTGTCAAAGCAACTCTCTCCTAGATGTTGACTGGTTTCTAATGGTTACATTCTATCCCCTTTAGCTTTAAGCATTATTTCATATATATATATATATGGAATCATAAAATTAAAGATTAGTAAATACAGTAATCAAAATTTTTTAAAAAGTACAAAAAATATAATCATCACTTAGGAGTGCTTTCAGCTATCCTCATAGTTTTTGTCAACTAATACTTTGAAAGGCTAACTTTTTCATAATTCTGTGATTTTAACATTTACTGCCTACCTATTAAGTCCTGCTTGTATTCATATATTAGCACAGCTTCCTTTATTTTCCTTTTATTGTTATCATGCAATATTTTTACATTATTATAATTGATATTAAAACCATATATATATGATTTATTATGGTCATAAAAATGGAAGCTGATTTATTATTATTACCTTTGCAATTTTGTTTTATATTTTGAACCTTTTTTAATAAAAGCAAGTGTTCTTTAGTTTTTTTCTCCAATGTATCTCTTGATTCCCATATATCCACTATCACACCTACATATCCATTCATAAATGATGCAATTTTTATTTATAAACATGGTTTTCTCTTTAGAGTTATTTATTAATTTATTTAATGTAGGAGGTGCATAAAATGCAATGTCACATATACTTTTATAAATTTTCATTATGAGTAGAAGAATCATTCTTATTAATATTTTTATATTTCATATTAAAATTTTTAATAGTATATAAATATGATTGTAATTATAACTAACATTTAACAAATCATTAAAATAAATTTCAATATTTTTGGCTTTATCCGATGCATATTTACAAAAATTATCATTTCTAAATAAGGACTTCAAATCTGCCATTTTATTTGACATTGGTACTCCGGATTTATATGGAATATAACCTCTTGTCGCTATTGGTTTAATAGTCATACAGTAATCTAGCTTACATCTGTTTCTACTTATCTTAAGATTGAAAAACTGAATGCACCTTAAATTTTTATCTATTTTGATCCATTTTAAGTCATTTTTATTATTTAATTCTTTAAACAATTGTTTACTTGTATTTGACTTGCTACAAACAAAAACATCATTGACATCATTGACATAGTGATAATATAAAGTAATTTTTTTTTGATTACATTCTGTTTTCAAAATACTTTCCTCGTATGTAGAAATTACAAAATTACAATTTTGGGCAACTGTAGGCAGACCTATTGATCAGCCATTACTCATTTTATACAAATCTTTTTTAAAAACTGCATAAAATTTTATCAATAAAGCTTAATGTTTTGACTATAAATTTTATTATTTTCACATTAACATTTTTTAAATTTAATGTGTTAAAAATAATTTCTATAGACACCATTCAGTCAATTGAACCATACATTTCACTCACATCTAAAGTGCATATTACATCATTAATATCATTGTTAATGTCACAGATTTTACTAACAAAATCAAATGATGAACATATTGTATATTTACCAAAACCAAAAATTTCTTGTAGCATTTTCTCAATTGACACGTTTTAAAATAAAATGCCCCCCTCCCCAAAATTGACCATTAACCATAATGGTTCATTCTCTTTATACAGTTTTCTATTTGAAAAGATCTTGGGATATATTACTGCAGAAGGATACATCTTATAGTAAGTAGAATTGTCAATCACATTATTTTTTGCTTTTCTTAAAATATTATTGATAAATTGAATATGTAAATATTCTATATTTACTTTACTAACTTTTATATTTAAACAGCATTAAACTGTTGCACATGCACTTTGCAGATTTTAACTATAAATGACCATGTGCAACAGTTTAATGCTGTTTAAATATTACAGTTTATAAACATTGCACTATATAAAATAATTGATGGATTTACTAACTTTTATAAAATTAAGATTATTCATTTGAGTAATAACTTTATCTTCATAATCAGATTTTAGTAATAAACACTTTCTTAGACCTTTATCCTTCTTTATACAAACTAGATTATTATCAGATGTAAATTTTTTATATTTAGATATTTGTATGTTCTAATCATAATTCATTGTATAATTAAAAAAAATTTCTTTTACTTTTTTACTAAATCCTTACAAACTTTTAAATCACATTTAATTATGCATAAGGAATTTTCTATAGCAATTTCAATTGTAGGTCACTATATTCCCATTAGCCACCAACATATTTTGCACCAAGATTTAATACATGTTTTTGTTGAAAATCGAAATCCACACCAGATAAATTAATGTAATTATTATCTAGAGGCTGATTTTTGAAGCCTTCCTCATACAAAAAGTTAATTTTTGTATAAAATTTCCTACAGGTATTTCCATCATATCGATCAAATGACACTTGACAATTACTTTTAAAATTAAACCAGTCATCTTGATTATGCAAATCAATTAAATGATTTAAACTTTTTAAATATTGCATTTTATCAAATATCAAATATTTACAGGTAAAAATTATACTACATAATACAAGCATTTTTTTCTTCATGTGTCAAAGCATCATCTGGGAAGCGAACCTGCAAACCTGGGACAACTGCATGTAAGGAATCTGTGCTGACCTCTTGACCACCAATGCTTGAGTACAATCATTTTTATATAGCATATATTTATAAACAACTTGCAAGATCTATTAACTTTTATTTGACAACAATTCAGATACAGTTTTAATAATTTACAGTTATAAACTGCAATCTGCACTTTAAGTTAATTATTTTGAAAGATGTTGAAAGTCATCTTTCTTCATTCTTTGATAATCCATGTTTTATTTCTGATATTAAATTCCATTGATATATATGTGTAATAATATTATAAATCATTTCTTCAAAGCAATATACAAAATCTGAGAATTAAATTAATATTTAATACAGTAATCAAAAATTTTGAAAAATACAAAAAATATAATTGTCATTTAGTAGAGCTTTTGACTATCATTGTAGTCTTTGTCAACTAATACTTTGAAAGGTTAACCTTCCCATAATTATGTGATCTTAATGTTTGCTGCCTGCTTATTGATTAAGCCCTGCTTGTATTTATATATAGCTTCCTTTATTTTCCTTTTATTGGTATCTCTTTCAATTTGCAATATTTTTACATTATTATAATTGAAATTAAGACTATATATACATGATTTAATATTGCAAATGAAAAAGATAACAATAAAAGGAAAATCATATTTCTTATTATCTATATTATTAATTTTGGTTAAATTTCTTATATATGATGTTTCAGGGATAGTACAATGTTTGATAAAATAATACCACTTTTTTATATGAAGATATAATAATGCTTATTATAAAAGTATTATTAATAATATTATTTCTTTGTAGATGTTAAATTTTTTGATGCATTGCAAATTGTTTCTCATAGTTTTGAACAATTTTGGTGGAGAAAGACTATTATTTCTAAAGATTTTAAATTAAATTTGTAAAAAATTACAGTTAAATTTTATACCAAAGAAAAATCTGATTTTACAGATGAATTTAATATTTTATAAATAAAATGATTTAACAGATTAAAAAAAGTCTTTACTAAAAGATGGAAATTTTGTTCAGTTAAAATTTAATCATCATTGATAAAAAGTGCACAAGTACGAAAATGTATTTATTTTAAAATGTTTTGAGGAAGTGATTAATTCAATTCAATGCAAAGTTTTGGAATAATTCAATCTTTAAATGCATTCGTTATTCCATTTTATCATTATTTTAACTTTCATTATGCACTTTTTTAGATCTCATATTAAAAAAAAATCATGATTGTGCATATAATTTTTTGACTTTCATTTTATGTATTAACCAAGGAAAAATAAAACATGTTGGTATTTTTTGATGGCTCTCCAATCAATGGTTGAGAATATTATATATGAAATTAAAATATTTTTGTAATAAAGGAAAACTGCCATTAAAAACAATCCAAAAACATTAATTAATTGTGCCCCTAATTGTAAATTGATGATTTTTGATGAGAATTTTATGAAAATTTTCTAATTCATCATATATGCAACTAATGGAGGACTACAAATGTTTATAAATGATGAAAAATGGTAATTAGTGAATACAATGCTAAAGCGTTAACAATTGTATTACATTTAATTTTATCAGATCTATTCTGAGCATCAACTTTTCTT
This sequence comes from Epiperipatus broadwayi, assembly GCA_028023455.1. NCBI lineage: Eukaryota > Metazoa > Onychophora > Udeonychophora > Euonychophora > Peripatidae > Epiperipatus > Epiperipatus broadwayi. The sequence goes on along the minus strand of JAQFVV010000012.1, from coordinate 3,681,148 downwards.
TTACACAAATCCCTTTGAGAGAGTTATCTAATTAGTACATACATTTCTAAATAAATGAATTTTCATTTGAGAAAGTGTAGGTCATTCTATGTAAATTTTAATCTGCTATGAGATAATTCATATGTGTATGCTTATTTTTTAATTTGGTAAAATGAAAATAACCACATAAAAGATTTTTTTTTAATATTTAGCTTTAATACTGCCTAGCATGCTTTCAATAATATTCTTATTATATCATATTTATGGCATATAGTGGCATGATTAAATGGTTCTTTATATCAGTGTTTTATCAATGTTTAACTGTTCATGTATTCAATTTTAATTTAAAATTTAAATTTGAATATTCAAATAGCCTATTTTTTTAAAATCGATACACTATTTTTTTGTTAATAGAAAATGGTCACTAGCTATTGCACATGCTTCTTTGATCTATTAACAAAAAAGAAAAAAGTGTACCCATTTCAAAATAATAGGCTATTTGAATATTCAAATTTAAATTTTAAATTAAAAACTAAATATGTGAACAGTTAATTAAACATTGATATAAAGAAGTACTTAATCACACCACTATATACCAAGAATATGATGTAATAAAAACATATTGAAAGTATTCTAAGCAATAATAAAGTTAAATATTAAAAAAAAACCCTATGTTTTCTGAATTTTCATTTTACCAGATATGTTGGCTCAGAAAAGAATAAAAAATAACAACAATTATATTTAAATCTTATATTATGATCTGTTATTTTACTTAATGTTTAGTCACATAATTTACTATCATGATGATTGTTATAATTATTGACAATGTTGGCAATTTACATGCATGCTATTTTATTCAAAAATTTGTTTGAATAAGAGGATATAATTTCTGTTGTGGTAACATCATTGTCACTATCTACAATCCTTATCATTATATAACTATATTAAATATCAAATGCATACATAAAAGAATACCAAGAAGAAAGATAACAGATAGATACTGTACGGTAGTAATTAATTGAATGAATATCATATGTTTACTGCTAAAATTGGATGAACATTTGAGGATTGAAAAAAACATTGTTATAAATTATTTGTACTGTGATTTGTTTATTTCATATAACTTTATATTACTTATTTTATGTATCTAAATTATTAATATATTTTTAATTATTTTATTAAACCATATATATATATATATATATATGGTTTAATAAAATATTTATATATATATATATATATATATATATATATATATATATATATAGTGTAAATTATTTTAAGAGAGATTATCAATTAATATATGAGTTTAGATTAATGAATTATAAGTCCATGCTTATCATTGATATGACTTGGGTCTATTAATGTAGAAATTAATGATTTATTTAATACCAGAAAGTTTAAAGGATACATACACATTATGAAAAGTGATAAAAGTGAAGAAACCAAGGAGAAGAGAAAAAAATATAAAATTATAAGTAAATCCTAGGTGGAATTTTTTCTAAGATATAACTCAACCTTTATTTATTTATTTTCTTTTGCTATTTAACTTGAGATTTATAGAAACCAATTTTATTGTATATTTATTTAAGTATGATTCTAAGCTTTTTAAAAAACTACCATTTCTAATATAAATGTTTAAAGTAAGAAAGTTCTTGTGATGCAGTTTAATATGAATCATCACTGATAAAGATGAAAGTGATTATTGTTTAATATAAAATTGAGGGCATCAAAATATAATTTCCTATTTATATCAGATTTATATATTTGAATAAACAAACTGATTTAAGTTCAAAACTTTGATGTTGTATTTAATCTCAGATCAGTAGCTTAAATAATATAAAACAGATAAAGATATTTCTAATGTGTTAATGCAAAATCATATTTCTCATTGAAATCTATAAATATTCAGAAACTACTTGCATTATATTGGTTATATTATAACCTAGATATATTATTATCACTGAATTAACTTATAATAATTGAAGCAGCATGAAATGAAATATTCTGAAATTGTGTTTCTTGTTATTCTTAAAAGTAAAGAAAGAGAAAATCCATAAAAACTTTTAGTACAAAACTTTTTTGGTGCGTTGTGATCTTTTTTTACTCTTCTGTGAAGCAATGCTGGAGAAGCTTTTACTTTACTTTTAAGTGTTTTTTCTATTCATTCTTTATTACTTTATATGTATTTTTACATTATTAATGTTGTCAATTTTATTTTTATTTTAGTACTTATATTATTTATTGAGTCAGTCAGTTAATATTCCCCCCTCCATATGTCATAGCATCAGCTGGAAAGCGAACCCGCCAACCCGGAACAACTGCCTGTAAAGCAGCTGTCGCTGTCCTCTCGACCACCAATGCTTGACTATCTTATTGTCTTGAATAAAAACTACTTCTTACAAGTAATTTTTTTATGACATATTAATATTTTTTAATCTTTATTTTCTTTTTATTAAATTTATCATATTCTATGAATGCTAATTAAAAATAGTTTATACATTTCTTTTTAAAACAAAAACAAATAAATATATTTATTTCTCCACTTTTACGTAAAATAAAGATTTTTTAATGTTCTGGACTTGTTATTCAAATCGTGAAAGATAAATTTTTCAGAGCAATAAATAAATTCAATGCAAGTAAAAATAAGCTATTTTAAACAATAAGAATGTCTTTGTTCTTACTTAAAAAAAAGAAAGAATGTCTTTGTTTCATTTTTATGTTTAACCATGTGCTGGTAATTTGATCAGCAATATGCAATTTACCTAATCTTAAGTATGAATAAGAAATTTTATAATTCTGTCATAAAAACAAAAAGTTTAAATTTTATTTTGTTAATGTGATTATTTGTATATATATTTAAATTAAATACATATCGTATATAATAGACGATATTCAAAATATTTAATTTTGAAATGCCAATATAGTTTCATGTGTAGAAGAAAAACATAAGAAGGCTAGAATATTTTTGTAAATGTTGAATATTTTATTCAAAATGATAGAATAGACAAACATAAAGGCAGTGTTCATAATAAATATATTAATATAAAAGAAATGTATTACTTGTAAACTCAAACTACAAATTAATAGTACGTTTTTTTAAAAAAACAGAATCTTTGTTTAACATTTGAATGCGTTGACTTATGAATACAGGTGATGGTCCACTTTCGTACCCTATTAAGTTGAAATGTACAAAAGTAGAACAATGTAAAAACAAAACATCAAAAATTCTTTTTAATGAGATGCATTAGCAATGCATATATATAAATAACACTTTATTGATTAGTATCTGGTATTTTCTTTATAAATATATCAAGAGATAGATGAATGGTATTCTTTTTTATTTTTTCTTGATAAAAAGTTTCATAACACGCTGTGTCTTTTTCTACTGCTTTTTATAAAAAATAATGAATTTTACAAAAGTAGAATTATAAAAGTCGAGGGGACTGCAGGACTGCACGTATATAATATAATTATACATAAAAATAATAAATATCCTGTTATACAGTTTGGATTTATAAATTTGGAATCAATTTTATAACATATTATAAAAACTATTAATTATTCCAGATTAAAACATAATTTTCTGAGCGGCTGTCTTTCTAAAACTAGCTAATTAACAATTTTTGCATTTAAAGTGCTCACTCAATGCTAATTAAAAAAACGGTGAAAGCAAACAAAAAAATCACTATATAAAAATTAAATGTTAATTGGTTAAATAATGTACTTGAAATAAATTGGTTAAACATTTTATCATAGTAAAGCTTTTTCATACTCTTTGATCTTTTCCCTAATAGTTTTCTTTCTTCAAAAAAAAAAAAAAATGTTACATATGAAGTTAAAAATATATATTTATTCCTTTTTTTGTTCTATAAGGTTTAGTTCAATAATAAAACAAAGAATTTATTTTACTATAGTGAGTTTAAGCTTAATTATTTATTGAATTATTTTAATTATTATCCATTCTCTTGTTGCCTTTCCTACAGATCTTCATTAGTTGTTCATTTCTGTAATCATCAATTCTCTTTGAATTCTTTCATTCAATTGTAAAACCTCACTTTTACATCTAATGATAGTTTTTATTATTATTTACATATTAAATGTTTATTTACTTTTGATATATTTTGATATCATAATACATCATTTAGTATTGTTATACCTTACTTATTCACTAGATTTATTTATCTTATAGCTTCAATTATTATACCACTTTGCATAATCTTCATGCCTAGATATTATTCCTTATATTGCCATCTTTAAACATTATATCCATTGTATTTCCTAAAACATATTTTTGGGTTTTTTCTTATATTTATTTTCAGATTGCAATTTTAATATTACTTTAATTAAACTCAAATTATTGTGAATCTAAGCCAAACTATTTGACCATTAGCATTATTTTAAGAGTTTTTTTTAAATGTTTTTTTAAATAATATTGCCAATTTTAATTATATAAAAAAATATTTAGCTAGAGTTCAAAAATGGTATGGTTAACATTCTCAAAAATAAAGTATATATTATAAATTGGTCACACAATCATGCCCTCTTGTTAAATGGCTGTCTCAATTATTAGACCAATTATCTGTGATATATTTACCAGATTAAAATCTGTTTTAGTAATTCAAAATCATTTCATAGCTATAAAATACTTATGATTAAGCTGTATAATCCAGAAAAAGAGATGATAATGTTTCTAATTATAGTATATAAATTTCTACGTATCGCTAGACGTTTTTTTTCTTTTTTCCACATTTCTCATTTGGGGTATTTATCTAGAGATAGGCATTAAATCAGTACAATTATCATTAAACTAAATGCTAGTGTTTAACATTCATTACAAATCAAATTCTATTGTTGGTATGAGTTTCAGAACTGCATCTGTATTTTTCTTTTTTTTTTAATTGCCTCATTATTGTTTCTCATTTGTTATAAATATAAAAGGTTATAGTAAATATTATATCACCTAACGTCTTCTGCTTGTTAAAGATTTACGTGAATTTCAGAAAAAAAAAACTTTTAATGCTTTAATAATATAACTAAAAAAGAAAGAGTGTAGTTTAAATCCTAATGGAAAGTCCACTAAATTTTAGCAAAAATAGATAATGGAATAAAGTCCTCTGAGAATTTGATTTCTGGAAATTTAAAACCAAATTAAAGATTAGTGTCTATTATCAATTCCTCAGAGACTAACTAATACAAGATAACAAGAATGAAGTTTTCCTTCATGCTAATGTAGTGAAAAAAGCTATTATTTAATTTTACTTATATATAAAGCTATATTTTCATAAAATTTTTATTTGCAGTAATATTTTAAGCATTACATCTTATATATTCGAATGATCAAACATGTAAACAATTTTCTTTACATAAGCTGTTTTTCAGAAAGCAGCTTAAAGCCTTTTTCTTTATCTGGACTAATGTTTTATCACTTGTGACAGACCAGGGTATAAGTTAAACTTCAGATGCATTTTCTGCTCCCTAGCTGAAACAGTTAATCATTTAACTTTTCAAGTCTTAATCATATTAGCAAAGTCAAGAATAAACTGTAGTTACATTTTTCTTAAACTAATGAAACAACAGTAAATAATCAAATAAAAATTAAAACAAAATTACTAACGATAATTTTCTATGAATGATAATGAAGTGCAAACCTTAGTAAATACTGAAGTATTCAATTAGAAGTGAAAATTATAGTATTTATATAAAACATCGTTTATTATTGTAAAAATGAAACAAAATATAAATAACTCACAAAAATAAACTCTTTTCAGTTAGGAATGAGTCAAGAATTCTTACCTTTGAAGTTTTCATTGTATGACTTCCTTAATTGCATGGAATAGATCACTGTATTTTCAGCTTGTTTTAGATTATTATTTTGGTATTTTTATTTAATTAATTATTAATTTATAAATGGTAAATTATAAATTGTATAGGGAAGTTGATTAAAAAATTCATAATATTAATTTGCTATGTATTATAATAGTGTTTATATTTATAAATATATTGTGTATATTACAGCTCTTAGAAAATTGTTGATCAGTCAAAACTGACAGTTATTTTGCAGCTGTTGCATAATAAAAGTATTTTTTAGTTATTATTATTATTATTATTATTATTATTATTATTATTATTATTATTATTATTATTATTATTATTATTATTATTATTATTATTATTATTATTATTATTATTATTATTATTATTATTATTATTATTATTATTATTATTATTATTATTATTATTATTATTATTATTATTATTATTATTATTATTATTATTATTATTATTATTATTATTATTATTATTATTATTATTATTATTATTATTATTATTATTATTATTATTATTATTATTAGTACTAATATTTATATTCTCAAAGTTTATGTTGATACTGGGTAATAAATGATCACTAGATGGCATTATTTACCATTGTTGAAAATATTAATGTCTGCTTCAAAAATCTTCACCTCACAAAAGAAATCTTGATATCATTTGCTTTTTAATGTTTCAGGTATTGAATGATTTAAAATAATTATAAACAAATTTAAAAACATCTAGAAAAGTTAGATAAATAATTAACAAAGATTATAAAGATAAAATTGGAATGAATCATGATTTAAAGAAAATTTTTATGCAATAAAGTTAAAAGTTATTCAATTTGTTTATTAAATTTATGCATAAATAAATTAAGTGAAAAATTAAAAATGCTTGATAATTTAATAATTTACATTTTATTAATTCATTGATTAGGGAAATTTAAACTTTAATAAAAATACTTTGGGAATTTGGGTGTCTAACACCTAGTTCCATTAATATATATTATTCTCAACTTAGAAGAATGCAAATAAATTATGCTATTAACTTTTAGAAAAAATCATTTATCTTGATGAGAACTTTTTTTTTTTGATACATTATTTTATTTCAATTCATGGATATCAAAATCTTGATTGTCAAATTATAAATGATTTTAGATACAATCTTTTTAGAAATAAAAATAAAGGCATTGAGTTATATTCTAAATATTATAATATTGGAAATAAATTCTAAGTTTCATCATAGGATAAGGAAGAAGATTATTATTATTATTATTATTATTATTATTATTATTATTATAATCATAATTTGATGCTGTGAAGTCAATATTGATTCCTGGTAATCATATGAATATACTTAACATTCTTCACACAACCTTATTCTTTTTAAAACTCATGAAAAGATATATTAAAAGAGAAACAATCTCCAAAATGCATTCCATGCTAAGCCAGAACTCATCATTTCTTCTGAATGACACATCATTTGTTTTTTGTTTTTTCAATTTGCTCAAAAGTACATTCTTGTATAAAATGATGAAGATTGTCTACTTCCTACTGATGTTGGTTTTTCATATAAGACAGAATTTTATTACAGAGGCAGAATGTATTATTTTATGATCAAAATGGAATAATTTCAACCATGGCACCCCTGGCTCAAATAAGAATTCTGATCTAATCTGGTAATACATCTAGTTGTTCAATTTCCTTGTACTCTGTGATGACACAGTGATTAGACATTATCTTTTCTATACCTGAACTGGGGTTTGAATCCAGATAATGGGAATCATCAATTTTTTTCACAAATAGTCAGATTTAGTTAATCATTCAACTGCAATTATTATTAGATGAAGGTAAAGATTAATGCCTATTAATGAGTTGATTGCAAAAAGTAAAAAAAAATGATTGTAATATAATGTGTTTTTCACATCAGATGAAAAGAAACAAATGGTTTTTTTTTCAAGAACATTGAGCCTATGGCTCTTTATTTTAACTTTTACCTTTAATTTTACTATTGAAATATTTCAAAATTATCAATATTTTTTCACTATTTAGTATTTTTGTTGATTATATGTATCTGAGAAAAAAAAAAAAACTCCAAAAAATTCTAATCATAAATAATTAACGTCAGTCATTGCAAAATTTGACAAAATAACATTCATAAAAATTTAGTGATAGCATTATATTGAAACATTTATTTGAAAATCAAAATTCAGATGTGATAAACAGATATTGTAGACATTTGAGGAGATCGATTAGGACAATTATTTTCATTCACTGAATTAATACCCCACAAGCCTTTGAAAAAAGATTTTTTTTTTTGCTGATATTTTTTTAATATGAGTCGTCCTGTATTATTAACATATACTGCCATGAACTAGTTTTATTTAACTTTAAAGAGGTCATGATAAAAAACCAAGTAAAACAGTGGTGGGACAGGGTCAGAGATATATTCATTATAAATATGTGCTGAAATGATGACAAAAATTATAAATATTAAAAATTTATCCTTTTATATTTATATACTAAAATTTATTATTTTTTATGTATTTTCAGTCAAAATCTAGAAATTATTTTTCCACCTACATCAATATTAACTTTAAAGCTTCACTGTATTTCTCAGATATAATTCATTGTAGAATATCCCACACTCTTGTAATACACACATTATAAGCAGACTGATAGCTTTATAGTGTATTAGGGTTTTTATGCATTCAATATATATGTATATATATATATATATATATATATATATATATATATATATATATATATATATATATATATATTGTGCCCTTTTGTATGGGTCACCATCTAATTTTGTGCTAATTTATTAAAAATTTTAAATTTAAGATATATTTGAATATGTGATGTTAATTTTGCTTATGATAATATTTCAAAAAGGTTTAATTAAAGCAATCTATGAGTATTTGATATGTGAAATTGTGCTGATATTGAGAGAGACATTTTAAATGATGATGATTATAATATATGGTTGGGAAAGAATGGCCATAATCAATACTGCATTAATAGATTTAATAAATAGGTATTTAAAGCTAAAAAGTGTTTAAAAGACAAGTTAAAATTAAATGCATATATTTATTGTTGATAAAATAAAATTATAAAAGAATATAAATATTTTAATTATTATAAATATTGAAATAGAAGATTAATATTTGATTTTAATGATATCAAATAATTATTTTAAAAATTTAGTATAATATCTTATTTATTTTAAAAAAAATATTTATTTTAAAAAATGCAATTGTTAGTTTATTTTTAGACTATGACAAGCATTTCTTGTGTTGTAAAAAACAGATGTTAGTTAGATATACACATACATGCTTGGAAGTTATTTAGTAAAGTTGCAAAACTATTTTAAAAATCATGTTATAAAATTTATAAATAATACGTGAGTTATCACGAGATAAAAAAATAAAGATATTCAATGTGAAATATTAAATCTGATTTTAAAATATTGTTTTAAAAATATAACGTATAAAAATACTTAGTTTATTTTAAATAATTTTATAAAAGTTAAAATTAAAATCAAGTAAGAGAATATTTTTTTTTAAAAAATGTTTAATAAATTTAAATATATGATAAAGATTATTTTAGAAATTTAATAATGTAGTAAACATTAAATGTTAAATAAGTCATTATTTATTTTTAAATTTTGTGTTGTTGGTAAATATGTAAATAAGCCAGCAAGTTGATTGTTTAAATGTACCAATCAGATGGGAAGTTTCTTCCAGTATAAAAACTCAGGTCAATTGTTAGGAGAGGACTTCGTGATTGAATTTTCAAGTTAATTGTGTTATTAAAAAATAGCTACGTAAATTTTATAGACGCTTTTTAAAATCATTTTTCAAAAATTATAAGAGTGTCTTGTAAATAAGTTATAGAAATTTTAAATGATAAACATGCAGTGTTAATTTAATTTTTTCCCTATCGGTCGTCTCTAATCAAGCTCAATTTACAAGCAAATAGTCATGGGAACATCATATATAGTGAAAATATATCGGAAACTTTATACTAAAAGTATGACAAACGCTGGATTAGTTCGGAAAATTACGAGATGGAGAAAAGTAGTATTTTGGACAGTATATAATTTTAAAAGCTAATTACTATTGACTATTAGAAAATAGATATTTTAAAGAATAAAATACTTCTTTAAGAAGAAAGTATTTTTGCAAGCTATAAATTTAAATATATATCTTAAGTAAAGATATTAGAAATAAAAGTAGTTTTATAAATACTTGCCTTGTTAAGTCTTTATGTTTAAAAGACTGAATATTGACAATTTTGGAAGGCAAATAAATTGAAAATATAATTAGCTAAAAGTCTTAATATAATAAAAATTATTATATTGAAATAATTTAAACGCTGGTCGTTTATAGATAAAGAAGATGATTCTTACCTGGATATTTTGTTATGGAATGCACAAATAATATGTGGACGTCCCAGTCAATTTAAAATAATTAAATGATAACTTTTCATAAACTATAGACTAATTTAAAATAATAACTTTGAATAATATTCTAGAAAGAAGTAAATCAGGATCCTATAAACTATTTTAATTTTATTTTGTTTTATTGTGGGAAACTTATTTTTTTTAAAAAAAGAACGTTTTCGTTTTATAAACTTTTAAAACATGTGATGGACCGGAAAACGGAAATGGTGTTTTAGTGAATGTGTACCTAGGATTTAAGAACTATTATGGTTAAAAGAAGACATCGCTGGAGTTACGTAATATGAATTTTGTTTTATTTATCTAATATAAAAGTTAAATATTATTAATTTATTAAAAATAAGATAGGTACATTTCTTAAAATAGTAACTAAAAATAATATAATGATTAATTGCATAAGTTTATTTTATAATTAATATAACATGGAATATGTTAAAGAATGATCGTGGGTGTAAATGTGAATTATTTTATGAAGCTGTAATTCCGAAGAGTATTGGAAGATGGACTGTACATTAAATCATTATTGATGGTAAAAATTGTAATAATAATAATTTTGATGTATTTAATATGTTTTCTTTAGATCAACCAAATATTATGTTGTTTTGAATGAATGTATAAATATTTTTAAAAATATACACACATTATATTGGCAGTGACAGTTTATTTAAATATGCATAATTTGAATTTATGATATAAATATGATACAACATTACATAAAAGCTTAGAAATAATTATATGATTCTTTCGTAAATAAATTTTGATATATATTTTTTTTATGTTATAGTATTAGAATTATATTTATTATTCATAAGTAATTATTTTATTGCAAGTTAGGAAGAGATTTAAAAGTCTATATTTTATTTTTGTTTTATTGGATAAATTAAGTTAAGTTTTATGTAGAAGTTTATGTTGGATTGAAGATTTACTGAATATAGATGATGAAGTATAAATAGTTTGGATAATTAGTATTTATTTAAAGTTGAAGGTTGTTTTCCGGAAATTTTAAAATAAGTTTAGAGGATGTTTTGTAGATAGAAATTTATTAAGAAGGAGTAGTATAACACATGGAGTAAAGTAATAATTTCACATAGAAAAGAATCATAGAATTTATCTAGTAATACTTTATGAATTTTAAATTGATGAATAATTTAAATATTATTATTTTAACAGTACATATAAGTAATGCATATTTGATAAAACATGTAGCATGAATTGCATTAAATGAAATATAAATTATAATTAGTTATTTTTATTACATTACAAAAATACATTAGTTTATATATTATAATATTAAAGTAGTACTAGTAGTAAAGTGAACACATACTAGTACATTATGGAATGAATAACAATAATACTTAATTGATGTAGCAATTTAATTATTAAAGTTTAATTGTTTACATATGCTACATAAACAGTATTTATATAAATTTATTTGTAATAATTGAAGCTTACTGATATGTATTTAAAATGTAGGTTCGAAAACATACTTCAATGTTATTAGTATAGCATTTTAAAAGAATGTAAATTATTTATTAAGAGTATAAATTAATAACAGTGTAAACATTTTGTATTATTATTTTCTTATATTTTTATTTTCTTTGTTTTCTAATTTTGAACTGTAAATATTGTAAATAGATTTTTAATTAAAGTTAATGTAAATAAATTTGTTTAATTTGTTTTAAAAGTGTTCGAGTTCATTATTTTGCACCACAGTATTTGACAAGATAATTTGGATAAACATAATATTTGAAATGTGAATTTATTAATATTATTTTAGAAATAAATACAATATTTTCTGATTATCATTTATAGAATTGATTGACATTAACATATCATATTGCAATGGTATAGAGTAATTATAATGCATAATATAAGAGTACAATATTATTTATTGCCACAGACTATTAAATTATAAGATTTTGATCTATTCTAAAATTAAGATACTATATGAAAATAAAAGATATACATGTTCTTATTTATTTAATGATTGATAATATAATAGAAATAAATAAGATTAAGTTATACCCTAAGATTAATATTGAGTATTATTATTATTAGAATAAGTTAGGTGTATTTAGGTTTGATATAAAATCCCTTATCATACTTATTTACATGAGTTATCATTACTTTAAGATAATTAGAAGAACCTGAGATTATTTAATTATATTTTAAAAAAATTAAAAGTTAAGATTTATTTATTTATTTATTATTAAAGATAGTTTATTTTATTTAAAAGCCATAAGAATGCTGTAGATGTAGTAGTAAGTTAATAATGAGGTAATAGTATTCTTATGCCATTGAGACAATGTCTTGGGAGATATTGACTCAATGTAAATCTACTTATTGCTTTGTAACTTTACTTCACAGTCTCATGATTTTTTTTTACTAAATACTTATTTAGTAAATACATACTATAGAACTATATTGATTTTGATAATTGATAATAAATTTAATTAGAATATGATAGTATAAAAGTATATTAAAAATAGATATGCAAATTTTAATTAAGTATAATAATTTAATTGAGCTAGACGTATTTCAGACTATATTATATATCGAGAAGTAAGGGTACAATATATATATATATAAATATATATATATATATATATATATATATATATATATATATATATAAAAGAGAAATTTGTTTGTATCTCACAGATTAGCCACGATCTTCTCTGAATTAATTCTCATTTCATTCTATGTAATTACTTATTATATAAGCCAATAAACATTGCATGACCACCACTTCTTATGCTTGTGTATAACTGTTTTAAAACAGGCAAAAGATACCAAAATATATGGGTACTGAACTGAGTTCAGACCCATACGACTATATAAGCTAATGGGCTTGAATTGAAAACATTAAGGCATTTTCAGTTTAAGACTCATAGTTTCGTAGTTAAGTGGAGATAAAAGATGGCTCACTGACGAAGGGCACAAGCCAGAAACTAGTCTGGGGATATTGGATGAGTAGGCACTAGATAGGGATTTTATGCACACGCCTTCTGGCATCCATTGATTACTCTATCTTGCTGTGTGTGGCAATACATATAGTTAGTTTTGCCTGTTTTAAAATACTTATTATGTAACAGGAGGTTTTAAATTTTCTCATTTGCAGATCAATTTCAACACAAATATTATACTAAATTAATACTATCTTAGACATTCAAAGTTATTCTATATCCAATTTGATTATTGTTAAATTGGCATTAAGTTAAATTTTACTTAAATATTTCATAGCTTCTATTATGTATAGGGATCCATTGGAATATCATAGTCAAACTTGTAAAATGCAAGCACATTATTACCTTTAAAGTATAACAATTCAATGCAATGTTAAAATTACGAACTCTTGTTTTTAAAGCTCGCAGATTGAAATTTACCTCCTACTTCTGAATTAATCAATCAGCACATAACTTTTTAAATAACTAGTGATTTAATTTTTTTTATCGGTAGTTTGAATATATTTTAATAATTAAATATTTAAATATATATATATACTAGAGTATATATTAAATACAATATTTTAAAAACAACTATGAAATTGTTTTAAATTTTGATGAAGTTATTGACAATGATGTTAAAAATAGTAATTTTGATTCTGAATTTCTAATAGAAAAAAGCTTTATTACAAAATTTTTAAATCAAATTGATTCTATTTGTTTATATGTAAAATGGATTTACAAGATTTTTTAAACATTATTATATAAAACTCCATTCTTTCCTAACTTTTGATTTTTTAAATTATTTTTTTTATCACTAGGATAATGCCTGTATCTGTTATTTTCACCAAACTTAATCTTTATAAAAATATTTTATAATCTACCTCATAAAGTATACTCAGTCAGTTTATTAATGGAGAATAGTTTTTAGAATACAGCCCCCCCCCCCTCTTATTCAATCACGTAAACAGAAATGGATGTTATCAATAACATATAGTTTCAAATGCCTCCAGTTGAATTCAAGATGCATTTTTAAAAACTGAATCACATTTTTTAAAAATTGAAATGCTACATAAAGTCATTATAACACCGGGGGAGGGGGTCAGTATATGCTTTTTTTTTCATTTAATAATTGTTTTATTTATTGTTTTGCTTTAAAGGTAATGACTGAAATTAGGCAAAGATAAATTTAACTATTTTTTTAATTCATCATTTATTTTTATTAATATATGTTTTTCTCATAGAACATTGAACTTTTATGATAATTTGCTCTTTATCTTTACATTTTAAAATATATATATATATATTGTAACGACCTCGAAATATATGTTGTAAAAACACACATATATGTCTATCCGAGTTTTTATAATTTGAAATAAATAAACAAATTATTAAAAAAAAAGAGAAACAAAAAAAAAAAAAGTTTGAAAAAAAAAATACATTTGCGAAAATGAAATCAAAAGACAAGATTTTTTTTTTTAAGTGTCATAGCATCGGCCGGGACGCGAACCCGCAACCCAGGCAACTGCCTGCAAGTGCAAGGCAGTTGCGCTGACCTCTCGACCACCAATGCAAGTCAAAAGACAAGATTGCATCATTTTATTTTAGAATAAAACTGTTTATTAAGTATAGGGTGGAGAAAAACGATCAGGACGGATAAGAATTTAAAAACCCGCTCTCTTCTTTTTATAAATTAAATTTTAAAAAAAAGTAAATGTCAAAAGAATAAATAAATTTAAAATTTTTTAAAACAAAAATTATCAGTAAGATTAATTAATAAAAAAAAATCTTGTAAGTTATTTCATCAGCAGGAATGTACTTAAATTTTGAAAGATTCCGGCCTGATAAGATAATAGATGGATATTTTAATGATTAATAAATATATATTTATTGGATCATCAAGGTGTAGATCCAGGATATTGTTATATTTTAAAGAATATTTATAAAAATTCAACAGTAACAATTAGATTACATAATGATACTGGGAAAGTCAACATTGAGAAAGGTGTAAGACAAGGTGACTTCATATCTCCAAAACTTTTTACAGCAGTGTTGCAAAAAGTATTTTGTGGATTAAAATGGGAAACTAAAGGAGTGAAAGTAAATGAAGATTATTTAAGTCATTTAGATTTTGCAGATGATATAGTTGTTTTTGCAAATAATGCTTCAGAACTGCAGGAGTTATCAGATGAAAATAGGAAAGTAGGACTAAAGATAAATGTTAAAAAGACTAAAGTAATGTTTAATCGATTTGCTCAAAATATGAAAATAAAGATCGATTATGATGAATTAGAAGAAGTTAACAGTTACAAATACCTTGGTCCGATTATTAATACAGATGGAAACATAATGGATGAAATTAATCATAGAATTAAACTTGGTTGGAGTGCTTTTGGTAGAAATAACTTGATACTAAAAGAAAATATGTCTAAGTTTTTGAAAAGGAAGGTTTTTAACAAATGTGTTTTACCAGTTTTTACTTATGGATATGAGACTTGGACACTTAATAGAAGAGCAATACAGAGACTCCAGACCACTCAAAGAAGTATGGAGAGATGCATGTTGGGAGTAACAAGAAGAGATTGAAAATGCATTGTACGGGTAAGAGAACAAACAGGTGTTATTGACCTCATTGAAAAAATTAAAAGATTGAAGTGGAGCTGGGCTGGGCATATTGCTAGAAGAGATGATAATAGATGGATAATTGAAATCTTAAACTGGATTCCAAAAGATTGTAAAAGACCCAGAAAGAGACCACATGTGAGATGGATGGATGAAATAAGAAAGTGTGCAGGGGTGGTGTGGATAAGAGAAGCTAAAGATTGAAGAAGTTGGATTAAACTTGGAGAGATCTTCATCTTGCAGTTGATTGATAATGGTTGATGATGATAATTTATTCTTTTGTGTTAAATTGTACTGTTCTATTTATTTTAAATATGTGTGCATATGAATAAATAAATATTTGCTTAAAATGGTGCTTGGTCTATACTCTCTCTTTTAACAAAGATTAGAAACATTTTCATGTGCTAATTAGTACAGTGCTGGATTACCTGATTTAGATTGTGAGTTAGCCTGGGTATATTTTAAGCACTAGGTTTGTGTGCCTGTTATCTGGGTGTGTTTGCCATATACAACCTATATGGTTGGATGGCACCTGAGACTTTTTCTCAAAACAAATAGTGCTTTGAATGGCAAGTTTTGGCCCAGCAGTATGGAGGAGTGCTATGATCAGGAAAGATGGCCAAGGTTGTCCTTTTGTATAGCTTTGATCTAGCTGTAGATATTATAGGTTAATCTATCAATGATATTCTACTTCTCTGCTTGAATGTGTGATCGGATGCCAGAGGTGGTAAATAAAAAAACCGATCATGTAAAGTAAATAATAAAATGTTAGTAAATAATCATATAAATGAAATAATAAAATAATACAGTAAATAACCATATGCATAAAATAACAAAATATTAATAAATATGAATGCATAATAAAATGATAAGTATAAATACATTTTTAGACAATGAATGGTGACAAATAAACTACAAAAGGTCCATGAGGTGGATTGGCTCAGTGCATTATATAACTTAGAATAAAACTATAGTTTGATTTTGCTTTATCTTTTTTTAAAAATAATTATAATAATTCAACTTAAACTAATTTCAATTAACACTTCATAATTATAATAATTTTATATTAACCAAAGAATAAGTTCAGCAATTATTTTAAAAAATTTTTTCAAAGAAATTATAGTTCAATTAAACTTAAGTAAGTATGTTTGTTAGTTTTAATTCCAGACTCCATAGTTAATAGACATTTGCTGTTGTTTATATATTACCATAACTAAAATAATCTCAAGGAGATTTATTTGATAAATATGTTACTTTGACAAGAAAATGAAGTTTCTGTTTAACAGAAATGATAATATATTTGATTACTTCTAAATGATTCATTTGATATTGAATATTTTAGCCATATGTGATGACATCAGAAAAACTCATATAAGAGTAAAAAGTATATGGAATATTATGATAATAAGGTTTAAATAAAGATATAAAATCAAATAAAAGATTTAAAAAATGATCATGTACAATTAAGCAAAAAGATAAAATTGACCACATTTTCAAGATGTAAATCTGTCTACTAATATTTTATTAAAACAACCATGATGAACAACAATAAATACATTAATTACCTGTTTATTAAAAATAGATTAACGAGATTTGAAAATTTGACAACTTGCAATAAAAACTGAACCTGATAATCTACTTCATTTTAAATTCTTTTTTTAAAACCTGTAAATTTACATTGATTCAAAAATAAGAACTTTTTAAATTATTTATATAGAAATAATATTTATAAAAGTATAAGTTTTGGGTTTCAAATTAAGTAAAGGAAGCTTTAGTTATAATATATCTACAAAATCATACAATTGTAAAAAAAAAAAAAAAAAAAAATATTATTTAAAAAGTTTGAAAATAATTGTAAAATAGTATAAAAAGACAAGAAAGTCTGGAAATATAAAAAATTAAATATTACATATTAATACAAAAAGTGATTACTGTAATCAATAATATAGTTAATTATTATAGCAGATGCTCCTTTAAAAATGTTGATTATTTGAGTAATATCAGGTAAATTTGAAACATTTTACACTATTTTGTTTATAGACTAATTTGTAAAATATTAATGAATGCATTAGATTTGTATTCATATTTCTCATAATATCAATGGATCTATTACTGATACATTGATTGTTTCTGTTTAAAGTTTCTAGATAGTATACTTAAATGTTTATTACTGCCTATATCATTTTTAAATAATAATAAAAAATCATTAATATGTTTAAACATATGAATTATGCTTATAGTTAAAAAAAACTCACAAAAAAAAATGAACAACTGCCTTGCAAGCAAGTAGTTGGTTGCATATGGTTGTGGATTCACGTCCCTGCCGATGCTATGACATATACAAAAATGAATTATGTAAACTTATTTTTTTAGAAAAATAATTTTTTATTATGAATAAGACTTTTTTTATTTTATAGAGGAGAAATAGAATATATATATATTTATCATAAATAAAAAAAAAAAAAAGCTTGTTTAGAGCTATTAGCACGCTCTTAATTTTATATATATATATATATGTGGAAACAAAGATATTTATGCTTTTTCTAACATTAATTATCATTAAATATCAAATCCTGTTCACCGCTCCAGATTTTTTTTTCAGTTCATGTAAAATTTTTGGAATGCTTTAATCCTACATTAAAAAATAAATGAAAAAAGAATAAAAGTGATCTTATAATAATATTTTTAATTATTATCTCAATAAATCAGAGGGTGTTAGCTTAATAAGCCTAAATGGATTTTTATAAATTTCCAAATAGCAGTATTATTTATCTGGATGTTTTTTTTTTAATTCATCAGAAATACAAACTTTGCAAAGTCATCACATTTTTTTTTCCAATTATTAAAATGGTGATCTCTAAATAAATGGATTCTATTAACTTTCATCAGTTTCTAGTGCTTGAATCTTATTATAAAAGAATACTCTTTAACTGTGTAGACATTTAGTATCTATGATTTTTAGTCTAATTCACACGGATTATAACGATTATAACGTGAACAGATGTTAAAGATTTATTATTGTATCACTTTTTTTTTTTAATTTTTGCAATTATTATTATTATTATTTTTAAAAATCTTTTAATGGCTTTTTAAATTAAAATTTCATAGAATTTTTTTTTATATGAAATAAAAAACTCTAAGATAATAACATGAGATATTAAAGTTGCATAAAAACAGATTACAAAATGGTTAACAAGCTTTTTATATTGAATCAGAAGCATATTTTTAATATTTAATAAAGTTTTTTTTTATTAAAAAATATATATATTGAGATAAAAATATATTATTTTACAAAAGAATAAAGCTTAGTCAATACTATAATTTTCTTTTAAATTTTTGATAATTAATTGATTATAACAAAATATAATATTTAGTGAAAACTTATTTTAATAATGATTTAAAATTAATCATATATATATATAGAAAATCATGTAACATTAAAATATTAACTAAAAACAAAATTTATATTAAAATTCTTTCATGACCATGGTTTCACCTATTGACAACAGAACTTATCAAGTGAAAAACAATTAGACACTAACTGCAAAACAAAAATATATGTGGTTTGTATCTAATCTGTTTTAAGTTGAGAAGTTCTATTTGTCAATAGACAAAACCATGGTCATGAGAGAATTTTAGTTTTAACTTTGATTTTTAGCTAGTATTTTAATGGTATATGATTTTCTATTTTATTTATTATTACTACTATATATTTAAGCAATATTTAATTATATTATTTAATTATATTATATATATATATTAATGTTATTTATGCTAACAATAAAAATGTATAATTTACATGTAGTAATATTTAATAATAATAAAAATCAACTAATATCTTGCAGAGCTTATTTTCCTACCAATCATAGACTCACAATTCTCAATTTGATATTAAAGTTTGAATGGTTATAGATTTAAAAAAAAAACATCTAATAACTACTAAGTAGTGTTTCAACTAACCAAAGCTCATTAGTTAGATTAATATAAGCACAGTTTTCAAATACAGTCACATATGATCCATATTATTGATAGGTCTATTTTCTAGAAACACTTTTTTTCATCAATCACTTTTCAATAAATAATTAATAACTGAAATACAGGCTTTTTATATATCTGTATCAATATATGTAATATATAGGGTAGATAAGCACAGACTTTTACACGACACATCACTCTCCACTCTATCTCATAACACTGATACACTTGAACACATATATGTTGAAAAGATAAATAATCACTAATATACATATTTCATGCTAAACCAGCAATCATCAGTTGTTCCAGATTATCATCTCTACACATATACGCAATAAGTGCTCAGATATCATCATCATCATCATCATCATCAACCATTATCAATCCACTGCAGGATGAAGGGCTCTCCAAATTTAATCCATCTTCTGCAATCTTTAGCTTTTCTTTTCCATAACACCCCTGCACATTTTCTTATTTCATCCATCCATCTCACATGTGGTCTCTTTCTGGGTCTTTTACAATCTCTTGGAATCCAGTTTAAAATTTCAATTGTCCATCTATTATCATTTCTTCTAGCAATATGTCCAGCCCAACTCCATTTCAATCTTTTAATTTTTTCAATAAGGTCAGTAACACTTGTTTGTTGTCTTACCCATACATTGCGTTTTCGATCTCTTCTTGTTACTCCCAACATACATCTCTCCATACTCCTTTGAGTGGTCTGAAGTCTTTGTATTGCTCTTCTATTAAGTGTCCAAGTCTCAGATCCATAAGTAAGAACTGGTAAAACACATTTGTTAAAAACCATCCTTTTCAAACACATAGGCATATTTCCTTTTAGTATCAAGATATTTCTACCAAAAGCACTCCAACCAAGTTTAATTCTATGATTAATTTCCTCCATTATGTTTCCATCTGTATTAATAATCTGACCTAGGTATTTGTAACTGTTAACTTCTTCTAATTCTTCATAATCAATCTTTATTTTCATATTTTGAGCAAATCGATTAAACATTACTTTAGTCTTTTTAACATTTATCTTTAGTCCTACTTTTCTACTTTCATCTGCTAACTCCTGCAACATTTCCTGCAGCTCTGAAGCATTATTTGCAAAAACAACTACATCATCTGCAAAATCTAAATGACTTAAATACTCTCCATTTACTTTCATTCCTTTAGTTTCCCATTTTAATCCACAAAATACTTCTTGCAGCACTGCTGTAAAAAGTTTTGGAGATATGGAGTCACCTTGCCTTACACCTTTCTCAATGTTGATTTTTCTGGTATCATTATGTAATCTAATTGTTTCTGTTGCATTTTTATAAATATTCTTTAAAATATGACAATATCCTGGATCTATACTTTGATGATCCAATGCTTTAATCACTGAAGAAATGTGTATAGAATCGAATGCCTTTTCATAATCTACAAATCCAAAACATAATGACAACTCATATTCTTTTGTCCTTTCTATGACTTCTCTCAATACCTGGATATGATCTATTGTACTAAAACCACTTTTAAATCCAGCTTGTTCTCTTGGTTGGTGGAAATCCAAAGTTCTCTGTAGACAAGTTGTAATTATCTTGGTAAAATTTTTATATAAAACTGATAAAAGGCTGATAGGTCTGTAATTTCTAATATCTTCTTTATCACCTTTTTTAAATATTAATATTATTACTGCATTCTTCCAATCTTCCGGTACATCTTTATCATTTAGACATTTGGTATATAACTTTGCTAAAATTGTTTCTATTTCTTCACCTCCTTCTTTTAATATATCAATTATAATTCCATCATTACCTGGAGCCTTTCCTTTCTTCATACATTTAATTGCATGTTTCACTTCTTCATTTAAAATTCTGGGCAATTCGGAAGATGTAATGGATATAGGAGGTACTTGTTCTTTATTACTATATAATTCTTGATAAAAATCTTCTACCAATTTCATGATGTCATCTCTCTTTTTAGTAATAATTCCATCTTTTTTTCTTATTGCAGATATAAATTTCTTACCAATACCAAAATGTTGTTTAACATTCTTGAGACTTTTATTTTCTTCTACAGCTTTCCTTGCTATTTCACAGTTATACTTTTTTATATCATTTTCAACTTTTTTCCGTACCATTTTACAAAATTCGAGATATTCAATTCTTTTTAATACATCATTTTTGTATATCTTCATATTCCTTCTTTTCTTCATAAATTCTCTAGTCTCAGTAGAAATTTTATTAGTCAATTGCTGCTTTTTTCTACCAGCTATCTTTGTTGCAGTTTTTAAAAGTGTATCAGTTATTTTCATATTAATTTCATCCAAATCTGAATCATGTTCAAAATCTCCTAACACTTGAAACCTATTTGTAAGTTCTAATTTAAATTCATTAGAATGTTTTTGAAGATTAGGAATATCAACTGTAAATATTGTTTTTCTCGATAATTTTTGTCTCTCTAGTTTTACATTAACACGTAACTTACACCTTACTAATCGATGATCACTTCCTGTGTTAAATTTATTAAGAACATTACAATCTTGAAATATATATTTCCTGTTAGTCAAAATATAATCCAATTCTGCTGTATCTTCATTTGGATGCTTCCATGTCCATTTCCTTTTAACATTTTTCTCAAAAAATGAATTCATAATATAAAGTTTTTCTTTTTCTGCAAACTTCACAAGTCTATGTCCTCTCTTATTTCTATTACCATAACCAAAATTACCTACAGCAATTTCATCTTTCATTTGTCTACCAATTCTAGCATTAAAATCTCCCATAACAATTTTAAAATGTTGTTTACTTTGATCAAAAGCCTTTTGTACATCCATATAAAAATCTTCTACTACTTCATCACTATGAGTACTTGTTGGGGCATAAACCTGAATTATCTGCATTTGGTATCTGCTATTAAGTTGTATAACTAATATTGCAACTCTGTCCGATACACCATCAATCTCCACAATATTGTTCTTCCACTTTTTATTTATAATGAATCCTACTCCACTTGTATTTCCAATATGTGTGCCTTTATAATAGAGTATATGTCCACTTTTTAATCAATTGTTTCTTCACCTTTTCTTCTAACTTCACAAAGTCCAATAATGTCCCATTTAATATAAGACAATTCTTCTTCTAATTCTTGCAATCTTCCTTCACTTGAAAGTGATCTGCAGTTGTAAGTACCTAAATAAAAAGTCATCATTAAATGGCAGCCTGGGTCGACAATCATGGTGATTTTATTGGCTTTTTACCTCTGAGTTTAAGATCGAGAAACACCATGGTCTTTCTTATCAGTGCTCAGATATATATTAAGATAATTAATCTTTGTAGTTTAATGGACAGACTTCAATCCACTCCACCCTCCAACTCTTCAACCGTCCATCCAATTGAAAATCTGATGATGGAACTCTCAAAGGCCATCCTGAGGCCGAGATATTCATGATTATTTATCTTTTTGACATATATGTGTTCAAATGTATTAGTATTATGAGATAGAGTGGAGAGTAGTTGGTCGTGTGAAAGTCTGTACTCATATATCCTATATAATAAATAATTAAATTATATTATTTTTCTTTTATTAAGCTAGAAATTATATATTGTATTTACTATTAAAATAAGATTTAAAAATTTAAATCTATATAATTATAATAATATTGTACATCTCATTTTTTTTTCATATATCAAAGCGGGAAGCGAACCTGGGACAGCTGCATGGAAGGCAGCTAACTAACCACAAGGCCTAAACAATTGACCATCTAATTTTCTCTACTATAGAATACTTAGGTGCAAATAAAAATTTGCATAATGTGCATCAGTAAATACAAAGCACAAATGTGTAGTCTTTAAAAAGATGTGAAAACTTTATCTAAATGAAATCTTATTGATGAAAAATGTATTAAGAAACATTGACATTTTTATTCAATGCATATATATATATATTGTGAATATTCAGATTAATGATCAAGGTATTTAAAAAAAAATAAAGAAGTTTGTTGATCTTGTTTGATTTTTCTTGTGCTTGATAGATAGATAATGGAAGATCTTGGAAATATGAATTTAAATTGATCACTCTGGCAACCTAAAGCTTTTAAATAGAATTGTTTACTGTTGATTCTAGCTTTAAAATAATAAATTTGCTATAATCAAACTCAGGAAAAACATATAGGTAAATAAATAAATTTTGAAAACAATTCAGTACAATATAAGTTTACTTAAATAGGATCGATATTATTTTACATATTTTATTTTTCTGTCAATGCAGTCACCATAGCAACATTATTACATATAGTTCAATGTTTTTATGTCATATATATCTGTTTATAAATGAATTAAAAATTATTATTGTTATTAAAAAAAATATCTATGTAAATTATTTGTGTTTATAAAGTGAATAAAGGTTGTTATATCAATTTTGTATTTTGGTTTACAAATAATAAGAAAAATCTAATTGAATTTGGATTTAATTTCCATGTATCCATTTTCTCCAAACTTACATCGTACTTGAATACCAAGCAGGAAAATTTGTTCTGTTTTATCATTTGCCTTGAGCTTTATTTGAGTAGTATTCAGTGGTTGTTATGATATCAGAACGTCAGAAAGAGAACCTATAAAAAAGCCACAAAAGACTAGAAGAGTAAGCTATCATCTTTTTGTGATTGCCATGAACGGATGTATTTTCTAGTTTTTTTACTAATAAAATTTCTTCAATATTTTTTTTTAACTGTTAAACCATAAAACATGAAAAAATAAACTTGAATTATCTGCCCGTTCAATCACTTGAAGGGCAGTTGTGAAGGATTACAAGGAAAACGATAAAATGTAAAAAAAAAAAGGAAACCTACAAGAAAAAAATGCTTTATATAAAGATCGGCTATTTTGGTTTTAAAAACAAAGATATTTCTGGTTTAAAGTTTGGCATATAACCACCATTGGATTTGGATAAATATCGTGTCATGAGCAAAGGAACACAGGATCAACTGGATTAATTTGTATCAAAAAAAAAAATAAAAAGGCTAATTAAATTGCACTCGCCTCTCTGAAAAGGAAAAGGGACTGTTAGTGAAGCATTATAAAGTTCGAATTATTATTTCTGAGAAATAAACTTCTCTTTGCGTCATAAAAACGGAGGATAAGTCAATGGACAAATAAATAGTGAAAACGGACACTCTTATATATGGTATGATTTTTTTTTTATATATAAAAAATGTGCTCGTATTAATTTTTTTTTTACACGTATTTAAAAAGGATGTGTATTTTATTTAAATTATCTTTAAGAGTAATATAATTTATTAAATGAAAATGATCGGAGAGATTCAAATATATCTATTATTTCATATTCATTTATCAGTTATTATTTTGATCAACAAATAGGCTTTGATATCATCCTATTTCATATCTTGGGTATCTGTTATATATAAATTTTTCAGTAAGATATCCAAGGGTCTCTCCATTCATTCATTCATTCATTCATTTTTTTTATATATGTCATTATTGTTCTTGCAACAGATTTAGAGATACACATAGTAATTTTATCATTTTTATTTATTCAATCAATCTGAAATATAAATTAATTTCCGATGTATTTTGTTATTAAGCTTGCCAATTTTCTTTTATATAATCAAATAAATTGAGTTAATTTAAATACCAAGACTACGCTTAATTATTTTTTATTATTTGGATGGAATAAGATGACTTAGCTATTTAAATGACAAGGTTCAAACTCAGTTTGGTAAGTGAGCTAAATATAAGATATGGTATGTTTTGCATATTAGTATTTTATTTTATTCCCATATGAATTTTATATTTATATTTGCATTCGAATATTATATATATTATCATTTATCTTAGTTAATATTACAAAGTCAATCATTTCTATGTTTGTCTGATTCCGTCATAAAAATCTAAATAGATCGTGCTTTATCATTGGTTCAGAATAACTAGTCTCAGATATTTTTAAAATTTCTCTAGAATAAAGAGTACAAACTTTGTTGAATAGTTTACTTAAATATTCTCTTTAAATTGGGATAAATCTAAATTATAATCATATATTTTAATTATTGCAAACCAATTTTATATTCATTTATTTGAAGGTTTAAATAGATGATATTTATTATTATAGGTCGATGGACATCCAATGGAAACTTAATATATCTTTTATATAATATGATTGGACATTATAAAGATAGAAAATAGCTAATAAGTTTTCGTGGAGTATTCTATTTTAACACATAAACGAAAATAAAGATTGTAGTAGAAAGAATTGTGTATCGCTTATTGACACGAATGTTTATACTTTCTATTTAGCGTTTATTAAACTAGATATATATTTGAGTCAAGTATTATTTTGTTTTGATATTTAAATAGTGTCTACATTTTAAAAGGTTTTGTAAAATACAATTAGAGGTACTTAGAAGCTTATCCGTTAAGATAAAAATGCAGCATCTTTAAATAATGAAGTTGATTTAAATTACTACAATAGTAATAGCCTAATAAAATATATATTGGAATCTGCTTTAGTTATTAATTGGATTTGATTTTCATTAGATTGCTAATCAAGTAGTTAGCCTAATCATATATTATTGTTTAGGGCAATGATATGCGAGTTCATTGCTCAGTGCAGTTTACTTTGTAATGTGATGGATTTGTTGATGTCTGGAGCAGATAATCTCTTTATTCTTTCGTTTCACATATAGCTTAAACAAATAAGACTTTAAGAGAGATTATTTGTGCTTTGTGATGGTTTATTACATAATGACGACCCCGATTGAGCTAGACTGGATCAACTTAAATTAGATTTTATATTTTTCATCAGATCAGATTAATCATTCTACCCATCTAATTCCATCAGTTACTATATATATATATATATTGTGCCGGTCAAAATCGTGTATTCATTCAACAAGACCAATAATCCAAGCAAAAGTACCTTGAATCCAACCATGCACAAGATACATATGTCAGGACAAGAATGAATCCTAACCTATTTGCCTAAATTATTGCCTCTCTGACTAATGGATAACGTTTGTGATGACACTAGCAGTGCTTGGTTTTATTCTGTCCCAGCTGGAGGTCATGGTTCACATAGAGACTCAAAATAATAAAAGGGTTTATATGAAAAATTAATGATATAATGGATTATTACAATTGCAGAACGGTACAGATATGATTTGATCGATTACTAATGGTTTGAACCGTAATAATGATAATTCTTTATGGCAACATTACAAAGAAGTGAATTTACATCAAATAAATATTATAAACAAATAGAGTAATTAACCTTAGAGATTGGGAGTGATGACAAACTAAGCTTATTTAAATGACAATATTATAGAAATTTATTAACGAATTTAGTACAAAATAAGTAGTCTTTGTTTATATAACTTGGTTATTTTCTTTAATTCGTTTTGATGTGGCTTTGACAAACAATGTAAAAGTTTGTTAAGTAGTCGGCCAAAACCAAACAGCAATAAAATAAGATATTACAAATAAATCTGTTATATATATATATATATATATATTACAAAATATGAAAGATGGGCATTTAAAACATTATTACATTTAAAATCATTCGTATATAATGAGTGTGGGAAGCAAAATAGTTCTTAAATAGATAATTGACAATTATACAGTCAGATTTAATTAATTACGAAATTTGTTTGTGAAGGACGTGCTATCATGGCAGAGAGCATTTCAGGTTAGCTAAATAAAGATATAAAATGATGAAGAAGGCAATATGCTATTATAGATTACAACAAAAATAAATGAGGTGGCTTTGCTAAAGGAAATTCCTGATATGTACAGGTAGATAAGAGAAATGTTGGCCCTCTAGCCAAAGCATGTCTCTGAATAATAATAAAATATTTTTGATGTGCTGGGCTTCCATACACATTTTAAATGACAATGCCCGAAAAGATCCCTTCGTATGAACTACATCTACTTTGAGAGAGTGTGAAAGACCGGACTGGTCAAAATTAAATTTCCGAAGGTCCTGGTGAGTAAGTAGCAAAGCAAAATACTAATACTAAATGAATGGTTGTAGCTATAAATACATAATGCCTTAGACATATATATATATATATATAATGTATCACTAGCAAAATTAATAAATGAATTCCTGATTAAAATAATCAGTTCCCTGACGTAGATAGAAAGTCCCCACAAACCTTAGTCCACTAATGAATGAATCATAAATATAATATATAAATAAAGAAAAAAAGAGTTAACTAAAATATAAATTGTTTACCACACTTCACAAATATTTCATTTATTAATAAATTCTTAAATAATTTATAAAAAATTACAAAATAAGACTGTTTTTAATTAACATAGACGGGCATTAAATATCAAACTAATAAATTGTAAAGCATAATTTTAATATTTTCTGACAAATAAAATATATGTATGAAATATATAGATTGATAAAATTCTATGATAAATTTTACTTAATTGATTCACTAAAATTATTTATTCTTTCAGAAATAATTACAGGGCTATTTTAAATTGGAGGTAATAGTAAGATACTTTTAAAATAATTTCAATCATTCAAATAAATTTATATATGAGGTACAAAACTAAATGAGCTTTCTATTAATTAATTTACAGAAGGAAGTCTTCTTGTAATGATTTTTAAATTAAAAAAAAAATAACAGGGGGAGGATTTAAAGTTAATAGCTCATTGAATTTTGTAGTTGGCCATTTCAGTAAGTCAAATAATCTAAACAAACCGACAAAAATTAATTTAATTTGCCGCATCAAAATAATGTAAAATTTTATAAGAATTGATATTTTAAACTGAATAAAGTTAAAAGACGCATTTTAAATCAAGCCATATAAACATCACACAGATATATAAAATATAAATTAGTATTGATTTGGAAAACAAGTAAAATGGAATCAATGGCTTGCAGCAAATTGGATGTTACCTCAGAATCAATCAGTATGCATTCCATGGCTGGAAACAGACATTTATACAGTTAGATTATTTGCAGGCTTCCTCGACACAGACAGTCTCTGGCTAGATGTTTAAGCACTGGAAAGGCATGGATGAGTTGGTGGAACAGACCTCTGAGAAGCAAACGACCGATCTTTTCACCCCGTCATTTCTTTAGGCACGATATATATATATAGATTAATCACTTCTCTTCAGTCAACTCAACAATAATTAATTAATTAAATTTTCCACTATTTATGTGTTCTGGTCTTATCTAAAGGATTAAATCTACACTGACCTCCACCAATTGTAACTGCTCTCAGCAGTTCTGTGAGGTTGGTGCCACTTTGTAGGAAAAATCTCTAACTCTGCATGAACATGCCCCAAGGGTTGATTTGCTAATTACAAAAACAACAACAAGCATATTAAGTTTATCAGTCATTGTACTAACAAAATCTATTTAATTAAGATTTAGATTAATAAAAATGTATATTTTATTCAGAAAAATTTTAGGAATTTGGTACAATGACTTTCAAACATATTTGACATAAACTTAAGCAGAAATTTACAAAATATTTATTAAAAATATTACATTGTTTAAATAATTGATTCTCAAGTGTACATTGATTAAAAGATAAATATAAAATGTTACCCACTAATTAATTGAAGAAAATGAACTTTAATAAAGAATTTGAAATATTTGTAACATTTTATAGATATCTAGGATTCAATTACATATAAATGCCAATTTAATAAAATAAAAATAGTATACATTTTTACAAATATAAAATAACAAACTAATATAAAAAGGTTAGTTTTAATTATAAAATAAGATTAATGAATTATAAAAGATTATAATATTGCTTAAAATATACTACCACCTAATATGAGATGGGTGTCAGTTAATAAGGATGGGGTTCAAACCCACACTAGTGCTGATGACATTGGCACTAGGTAAAGCAGAAATATGTACTACATTTCCAGCTTCAATATATATATATATATACACACTTGAAATGTGAAAGTAATTTTAGTTTCTAGAATTGACACAATATAAATGAAAAGTTTAAAACTGAAATTCATTAATCCTACACTCAAATGTTATAATTGTATTTGATTTTAATTAAATGTAAAGTCTATAATTAAGATTAAATAAAATACAATATTTTTAATACAATAAAGATTATTATTTAAATTTGTATTAAAATGTTTGTTGCGAATAAACAGTTGCAGATAAAAATTGCATAATATATTTAAATGAAAATTGAGAATACATTAAAAAAAAACAGTTGTAACAGTAACATATTTTATAATGTATTGACTGACGACAAAAAATTTCCACTTCATCTCAAATTAAATAATACTTGTATTTAATAGCTTTTTCAGTATTTAAATTGGAAACAAAATAAAAAAATAATAGTAGGCCGACATGTTAAAGAAATAATGCTCCACCCTCTTCCACTACCTCCCAAGAAAAAAAGACTTCATAAAAAAAGGTTTACTATTTATGGAAAAAAAATATTTATTATGTGAAGCCATTTATTACTGAACAAATAATGGAAAGACTCAAACGATATTGATCAAAATGATGTTTAGATTTTCTAAAATTTTGAGTTTGAAGCGCTGATAAAACAATAAAAAACATCAGTGGAGATTATTTTGAAAATAAAACCATCATTTTAGGTTTACATCTTATCTTTTTTTATATATATGTTATTTTCTATCTTTGCTTTGACTCAATGGTTGAATAACTTTTGTAACATAAAATTAGGTTTATTTTAATTAATCTGTATGTATACATGTTGGTAATATTTCTTTATAGAATTTAAAAGAATGGCAATATAACATTAACTATTCAAAATGCTTATAAAGTACGGAAAATATAAAAAAATCATTGAATATGAAATGCATTACAAGATAAAAACGCTAACAAAGTCTATAAACCTGTCAAGCGTTGTTAGCCGAGAGGTCATCGCACCCACCTTGCAAGCAAGTAGTTGGTTGCAGACGGGTGTGGGTTCGCGTCCCGTCCGATGCTATGACATATGGAAAAAAAAAAAAGTCTATAAACACAATAACTTTATTTCAAAAATCTTCACATTGTTGCTAAGACTAAAAATACTTACAATCTATTTTTTTTTTTATTATCTATACTCAATATATAATTTAGGATGCTAAAATCATTTTCTAAATATTGACAGAAAAATTGTACTCCAAATTTTTTGTTAATAGAGGTAATTACCGTATAAAGGATAACGAAAATAAGAAATTTACCTTTTGGATGAAATTGTAATAAGAATAATAATATTAATTCAGAAAAATACAGTCCATTATGTAAATCATTTTTATACATGTATATGCAATAATTTTTGAACAAATCTATCTGATATATAAAAATATGCCAATTTCTTTAATTGAAAAAAATGTGCAATGAAAATTGTCAACTATCAAAACAAAATTTGCTTACTTTTATAGTGATATATATTTCGCTTACACAGAATCACCGATCAATCAAAGGCACATTTTGTGCAAGGTGAGTTCCAGTGATTTGAATTCCAGAAATAACATTTGTAAATAAAAACAAAAGTACAGTTCTTAATGAAGTTAATTTGTCAAAGGCAACAATTATATATATATATATATATATATATATAATGCAATCACAAGAATAATAATTTCAAAAAAATATGGAGGGAATATCACTTAATGAGGTATGTAACTTTTTTATTTTTATAACTGTTGCTTTTGATAAGATTATTCAACACTGAAAATTTATTTAAGTTACATACTTCATTAATGACTGTTTATCACCATTTTTTTTGGGAATTAATATTATTTGTAATTATATTACTGTGAAAAAAAAAATCTATAAAATTTTATTTAATAAAAGTTATAGAAACAGTAGAACATTAAACAATTATAACGATTTACACTTTTACCTTTATATTTACATATTAATTCTCCTAGCTTTGGCAGTTATAAAAAAACTTAGATATTTTCTTTCCATGTGGTAAATAATGCTAATATAATTTTGAAAACTTGCAATCAGACCATCCTTAGAAAAATTCTTAATCATTACCAGATTAATAGAATTTTCAATCATTTTTAAGCTCATATTTTTTTCAAAGCAAAAGCAGATTAGTAAAACATGTAAAGCATTAACATTGGTATTTTTTTTAAAAAATTAGAAAATCTATAGTTAAAAATTAAAAAAAAAATGTATTAGGATTATAAAAAAACTTGCAATAAAGCATCAGAATTGATCCCAGAAATCAAAATTACAGTGGCAGATGTGACACTAATGTGCGATACTGATTGGGAAATAATAGTATTAAGAAAAGTTGATTAATAAATGCAATTATTTGCTAAATGGCTATTGTTTAGCATGTCACAGAATTACTGTAATTATTATGAGACGTTGTTTTTAAATAAGTTTAGTTTTAAATAAATTATTAATTGTAATGTATTATTTTGTATATAAATTAGGATATTTAAATAAAGGTGATTCTGAAATCTAAGCATTTACATATGTATTTTATTAATTAATGCAGCAACATGGGATTGGCCTGTTAGTTTAGGGTAATGGTAGAGTATATTTGTATTATAATTTAATCAATTGCTAAAAGTCTAAGTAAAGAAGTAATCTTCTTGTATTTAAATAATAAATATTTTTCAATCAAAATTTATTTCTAACAATAGGGATATATAGAATTCTAAACATTTACAAGTAAATTTTATTAATTATTGAGATGAAATAGTACTCGCATTGATGCTCTTTTACAACCTGTATAATTTGCATGATAATAAATATCAATCATCATCATCATCAACCACTATCAATCCACTGCAGGATGAAGATCTCTCCAAGTTTAATCCATCTTCTCCAATCTTTAGCTTCTCTTCTCCACATCATCCCTGCACACTTTCTTATTTCATCCACCCATATCACATGTAGTCTCTTTCTGGGTCTTTTACAATCTCTTGTAATCCAGTTTAAAATTTCAATTGTCCATCTATTATCATCTCTTCTAGCAATATGTCCATCCCAACTCCATTTCAATCTTTTAATTTTTCAATGAGGTCAGTAACACCTGTTTGTTCTCTTACCCATATATTACATTTTTGGTCTCTTCTTGTTACTCCCAACATGCATCTCTTCATACATTTTTGAGTGGTCTGAAGTCTCTGTATTGCTCTTCTATTAAGTGTCCAAGTCTCAGATCCATAAGTAAAAACTGGTAAAACACTTTTCCTTTTCAAATACATAGGCATATTTCCTTTTAGTATCAAGTTATTTCTACCAAAAGCACTCCAACCAAGTTTAATTCTATGATTAATTTCCTCCATTATGCTTCCATCTGTATTAATAATCTGACCAAGGTATTTAAAACTGTTAACTTCTTCTAATTCATCATAATCAATCTTTATTTTCCTGCAGAAAGGAGTTTGCTGTTAACTGAAAGGAGTCCCTTTGATTCCTCTTGGAGGCCTTAAAGGAACTGAGCAGGGCAAATTCCTAATGTCCACTTCATACGCTCTTGTCAATGCAGTTGTTATTACTATGTGATTATTCATATAGTATACAAACATGGATGGGCTGCTCACCAACACCCATTAGCCAGCGTGGTGAGTTTATTGGCTTTTTACCTCTGAGTTTAAGATCAATAAACACCATGGTCTTTCTTCTCAGTGCCTGATAAGGCAGAATGAATGTTTGTGTAAATGATAAATATTTTTTCCAATAAGTATCAATACTTTACCATAAAATATAAAAAAAAATATATACAGAAATACTTTTTTTTAAATATATTTTTAACATAATAATATTTGAAGTTTCTAGTGCATTATAACATAAAAGGAATTTAGTTTTCATTACTTCTGTTGTTTTATTTTAAATTGCCTTATTTAATGCTATAAATTAGGAATGGACAACTCTGTGATCTCTAATGCATGTGGACTGATGATTGGTGTTCTAAGTGCCCTTGACATTTATCATCTAAATAATATATTTTAAACATCATTTCTTAATCTTTTTTTAAATTTGTAAAGATAATTAAAAAATAAAAAGTAAATAATAACTTTATAATAATAAAAATATAAAAAAATAGTATTATGTTCAATCAATACACGAGTGTACCAATAGCTCAAACCTGCTCTTAATTAATAAGTATGGTGTGAGAAAATATTTAAAATCTCTATCCAGAACACTCCCATCTCCACACCAACTGGTTTTGAGCTTACGGTCTGGATATGGGAGTGTTCTGGATAGAGATTTTAAATATTTTCTCACACTGCACTTATTAATTAAGAGATTGTTTGAGCTATTGGTACATTCTCTGTATTGCATTTTTGTAAATATAAGCTTATAAAAGTAATGTCATATTATATATGACTTGCTTTGTTGTCTTTTTGATTATGTTCAATCAAGTATTGTTCTTGTCTTAACTAGCTTTCTCTTAATTTCAGGTGTCCTCTTCTTACTATAATGCTTCCTGCACCACATCAGCTTATGTCTATTGAGAATTTGTTGAAGTCAGTTGAGATTAACAACTTGAATTTTATACATTGTCTGTCAAATAGTTTTTTTCAGTGTTTTGTGCATTTATCATATTTATTTTTTAAAATATTACTTGTTTATAATATTAAAAAAACTCCACTAACATGTGTGAAACAGGATGAAATAAATTATCTTATTAATGGGAAGATGAATATTGTTTTGTAGAAATAAAGGAATATGTCTTTTGTGAAATCACAAACTAACAATTAAAAGAAACAATATTGAAAAGCATTTTAAGAAGTTGTGTAAAAAAATACAGTCTCAACCTTTTTATTAAGATATATTTATTAAAAGATAATAATTTATTTATGCAATTACCAGATGTATTCTGTCTTTTGAAAGGTCATTGTTTTGATATGTTTAATTTGACATCGTTACTTCCTTCACATTAAATTCTTTGTAATAAAAATTATGTATTATTAAATCTAATATTTGTAATATATTTTTAATTAGTTGCTTTAACTAATGTAAATATATGTTTTTTAAAGTAAATATTGCTTAGTATGTCATTCATATGAACTACATTCCACATCTTAAATTCATTCATAATGGATACTATTTAAAAAGCTCAAATTTCATTATCAATTAGTCATTATATGGGTTAAATTGTGTCTCTCATGTTAATTTGGATTTTATAATTCAAAAGTCAAAAAAAAATTTCATTTTCAAATATTTTGAAAGAATGTGCCAGAATAAATAATATTCTAAACATTAGAAAAAAATGAATTTCTTTTAAATTATGAAAATTTTGGTAAGTAAAAGTCAAGACAGAAATGTAATAAAAACATCATATATTTAATTTATAAATAATTTTAGTATAAGTATGTTTTCTCTAATCTTTATAATTTGGAGATTGGAGATCAGTTGTAAATGTTTAAAAACAATAACTATTTATGGTTAAGTGTCAATACTTAACATTTTATATGTTTTATTGGTCTGTTGATTTAATCTGACATTTTTCTAAATGAAGATATCTAAAACAGATAGATGTGATATTTTATAAATATCACAACTAGATACTGTCATGAATTTATTAAGATTCTATCATATATTTAATTATTCTTGTGACATTTATATTAATATAAATATTATTGTTCAGTTCAGTGAAACTCCAGACATTACATCAGTTTTATTCA
This sequence comes from Epiperipatus broadwayi, assembly GCA_028023455.1. Lineage (NCBI taxonomy): Eukaryota > Metazoa > Onychophora > Udeonychophora > Euonychophora > Peripatidae > Epiperipatus > Epiperipatus broadwayi. The sequence goes on along the minus strand of JAQFVV010000012.1, from coordinate 3,645,728 downwards.
TAAGGTGAGCTTGATAGGTCTTTTATGCAATCCATCAGTATTTCTTGAGATTAGATTAATTAAACCTATACTTGAAATAAAAATATTGTAATTTGAGTTAATATTTGCTAGATTATGATATAACTAAATTTATAAATCAGCTACCTAGAGAAGCATATCTTATTATTTAATTAAAGATGCAATAAAACATTTTTTTAAATCTTAGTGATTATTTATGTCTTTTAATTAGTGCCTAATAACTTTCTCTAATAGTGTGCTCTGTTTTACATCACTTCAAAATAAACAACACATATTGTTAGTAATAAATTAAAAAATCATTTTTTTTAATTAAAACATAAGAATAGTAATGCTAAAGTTGCAGAGAACTTATTTATTTAAATATTTTTTATTACATTATTGTTAATAAATTAAATAAATTTTGTTAATTTATTCTTGTTATTGTTATTTAGAAATGTACTGCTTCTGAAATATGATTTAAATACAATAAAATACTCTTTGATATTTAATCATATCAGTAATAATAATAATTTATAATTTCAATTTAGGCAATACAATAGCTTAGAACAAACTTGTTAGACAAACATAAGAATGATATAAGGTTTATTTATTCTTTTAAAATATATGGTAATATTTAAAAAAAATAGAACCCTAAGATACTAATCTTATTAGAGATAAATACATATCTGTAGACTACTTTTGTTAAATAATTATTCATTTATTATAAAGTCTTATAAAGTAACAATCCTAGTTCAGTTTTCAAAAGTTTAAGTATAAGAGAATTGAATCAAAATTCCAGTTCAATATATATGATTGGATTTCCTAATACCCCAATCAAAAATTTTTAAATTATGTTACAATATAACACTTATCTAGCTGCATTTAAAATATACAACTTTCTCTTCAAATGGTAGCCATTAAAAACACAATGTATTAGATCAATAGTCATTGACCTAACTTTTTTTTCTAACATTTGGTTTTTGAAGATAATGCTTAGCACTTTCAAGTCCAAAATTTGATATATATATATTATAACGATCCGGAGAGTCTGACTTAACGTTATCCGCACTACAGGGCGCCATCTAGGCATTTGAACCTAGAAAAATTTATAAAGTAGGCAGATATGTAAGTAAAAAAAAAAAAATTATTTTATATAATTTGATATCCGGATGTTAGCCCATTGTCACTAGCTCAATGGAACAGCAGAGATTTATATTTCATAAATTCTTATCTAAGAATAATTTTTTAAAAAAGAATAAAATAAGCCACTGCCAGTAATTAACATACAAACATTTATTTACGCACATATATATAAAATTTAGCATTTTTATTTTAGTATGTTTATTTTAGATTTTAATTTGATTTTAGAATTTAAATTTACATTTTAATTTTTATAATATTATAAGTTTACATTTTAATTAAGTTCGCACAGATGGATTTATGAAAGTTTGTTTTATAATGTTGAGTATAGATCGGTTACATAGATTACACGGTTAAAAACATTTCAAAATAAACATAAACAATCAAAATACAAAGTCAATGATACCGTCAATTGCATAGGAAATACAAGAAACCCAATGGTATTCATCATAAGATACTGCAGAGACACCAATAATTTAAAAGACATCCGAATAAATACATTTTAGATACTCACCGTAAGGTATCATTATTTCCCAAATGTCTATATATTTTGATCAAATATGAAAACCAAAAACATAATTAACCGATAACGAATCCATGCTATACCCAACTTAAATTTAATGCTTTTTTATTTAGAGTGTTGAGTATGAATAGACTACATAGATTTGCATTTGAAAGAAAATATTCTATCCTTATTTAACCTTAGGCCAAAAATTCGCAGTCAAACCGGTTCCAATCCATCTGATACATTTATGTATTCAATGTAGCATGAAAATATGACAACACAAAATACTAAACTGTCAGGAATGTACATCTGAACAGTAAGTAGAGTTAGAAAAGACATTGTCTCTCTACCAACAGGAATGCTACATCTGTTGACGAGTAGAACAATAAACAAAAAACTATAGGAATGGACTGCGGTCCTTTGCTGACTTACAAACCCATCCATAGGCAAACAGAAGGTGTGTGGTGTATATATGCAATCCTGCCTGTATCGGATCTCATACTACATCTACTAATTACACCAATATATCCAATCCATTGACCCAATTTAACTATGAAACAAATAACCTAAGATTACCCTCCCCTAATATAACTTTACAAATCTATATAGCCATTTATGCCTGACTTAAGTTTAACATTTATATAATTTAATTTATCACACAATAAAAATCATAAATAAACTTAAAGAACAAAAAAATAAATAAATGGAAATGATTTTACAAAAGAAATACATTAAATAAAATTATAACTAATTAATAAATAACATTGGTCAGATAGGATTCTATTTCTTATAAATTAAAGACTGAGAAAGTTTATATTTTAAAGTTCTTAATATTTCAAAATATTTTTAAAGTTCTTGCAATTTTTAAAACATTCCTCTTTATCCATTGCATGCCGTTTGGAATCCACATTAAATCCCCTGATGATCCTGTTGTCCTCAGTATAAGAAAAGCAATGTTTCATTTCTTTTTTTCTTATAACAACTGAAGGGATTGAAGAGTGCATCTTTTCAATCCCTTCTCCTTCAACTTCGCACTAACACATATAGTCACATCTCATCATAATCCATTATTCCACTCACTTTTTATAGTAGCCTTTCAGATCCAGTGGACATTACATCATCGTTGATGATGAGCCTTCCATTGAGGTCCAATTTCCCAATGGATTTCTCTCATTTGCTATTAGTTTCTATTGTTTTCCTATCTGACTGTTGCTTATACATTTAAATGCCCAAAGGCTAGTTCACTTTGACTAATTAAAATAATCATTTCCATTTCTGATTAATTAATGTGTCTGCCAAACTTAAAGATATTTTTATCTCTAAATCTTTTTGGTGAAAGATTTAGTTTTTCTATTTTTAATAAAGTTTTATTTTAATAATTTTTTTTTTTATCTGTGCGATTTTATATATATACGAGTTTAAGATGATTTTTTAATTTTCAATTTTTAATTCTTAAAAAAGAAATTTTTTTTGCGAACTTTTATTTTTTTCATGTTTAATAATAAAAAAACAATGTAATGTCATCTGTGCCCATTACAATATATATATATAAAATGTCCATTAATTATAACAAAATTGTAATTATAATTGAAATAATAAATTTAACGGTTTACAAACTATTATAAACAATCCTTAAATCTGTAGAAGTACTTTCGGTTAATTTCTTAAACCTGTCTCAACTGCCATTAAATTAAAAAAAACAACAAAGCGAAAGCAAATGTCATCAATTCAAATTCCACGAATCTCATATTTTAATGTTAGCAGCTTGTCTATTTATTAAATGCATTTTATTCCTATTTATAAAAATTGCATCTTTAATTTTTCTTTTATTATGGTTTCTCTCTTCATGAAGAATTTTCACATTTTCAAAATCAAATTTAAATTTATACTTACGTGTTTTTCATGATCAAAAAAAAAACTAAAGGAGATAGTAAATCACCATTATTTTTACTTTTTACACACTTATATAACAATTCATACTCCCTCAATCTCTTCTCAATACTACACCTAGATTCACCTATATATGATACTATACAATCACAAAAAATTTGATATATGACATTACTTTTCTGCTTGACAGGTATGATATCCTTAGAATTATTGACTAATTTATTAATATTGCTTGGAACATAGAATGAAACATTAAACACATTCTTATATATAGCCTTAAAAATTTCACTTGTGGATTTGAAATAAATGGAATAGATATCCATTGTTTACTATTAATCTTTATTTCATTTAAATCATTATAACTTTTTTTAAATTGACATAAAGTATTGTTTATTTGTTCCATTTTATAACCAACATCAAGCAATTTCATGGCAGATATCTCAATATTTTTCAGTTTATCACTTTGTTAAGGACATAATTTTTCATTCCTAAACAAAAAAGACCTAAAACTTGCCATCTTATGCATCATTGGTACTTTTGATTTACAATTTATATATTCCCTTTTTTGCAGTAGCTTAATTATTAATTTATAATTTAATATACTGTTATCTCTTGTAATAATTAAATTTAAATATTTAATATTTTTGTCCTGTTTCTTTTCAATAGTCCATTTCAAGTCATTCAACTTATTTAATTCCTTTACAAGAAAATTTATAGTATTAGTATTTCCACAAACAAAAACATCTTCCACATATCTTTTGTAAATATTAATATCTCCAAAAGTACACATATTCAAAATACTACTCTCATATGTAGATAAAACAAAATTGCAATATATATATATATATATATATATTGTACCGGGTTCGAATATGTGTCTTTCAAAACACCGGCCTCTTAGACAGAGAGGAACATATTCGAAGAATATGTATGTCCAAGCAATAGCTATAAAATATATAACTAGCGTTACATTTCCAGGACATAGCTTCTTCTCGGCTGTTGAGTTCAACACCACGTTCAAAGCACTTTTTTTTTGTTTGTGTATAAACACGGGTGCCAGCTATCTATTCAAGAATGAATAAATAACGCACTTTGAGCAATGGTCACTAACTCAATGCCTAAATATTCATGACTAGCTCAGTTATTTGTAATCACTAACAGATTATACATAATTAGTGGTGAAAGAATTGATAAAAAGATTTGTAAAAGAATTGATAAAAACATTGACTGACAAATAGAGTTTACATTTTAAGACAATTTATTAACTAACATTAATTTACTAAATTTAACCATCTTTATAATTTTTTAACTAATATAACACACACACATTTTAAATTAATACACTATAATATATATCTTATGAAAAGACATAAATAATATTTGACGTTTATAAAATCATATATATATCTTATGAAAAGGCATAAATAATATTTGACGTTTATAAAATCATATACATTCACAAACGCGCACATCAATAGTTCATTTTATGCATGATTATAGAGTTCAAATTACTTGTCTCTGGAGGCTTTACAAATTTTAATGCAATGGCTATTATGGTATAAATGAAAATAAGCAAATGTTTTACCTAGGATTTTGAACGTAGATTTAGAACTTTGTTTTCTTCTTATTTGCTGCTTCTTCCAGCCAGCTGGGACATTTCCTTGATGAGTTTCCTTATTATTCACGATTATTACTATTGGAGATAATTAGATATTGATTGAGATTTCCAAGTTGTTACGCTGACATTATTTCATGGGCAGATCTTGCTGTTTTCATCGGACATCAGACTGTGGAGAAAATGTGTGTTCCCAAAAGCTACTCAGCACCAGCACTGCATTTTGTTTCTGGATACAATTAACTCAACTGATTGTCCTCTCTTGACTTAACTGATTCAATTAATTCCTGAACTCAACTGATTATCCGATAAAATTTTACTATTTACACCTGCGAAGTGTTTTTCTTTTCGATATCCTCTGGCAATATCTGTTGTTGAAATTTCATTGATAATCCTTTGACAATGTGTTTTGGAAGATTGTTTAATTAGTAATAGCCATGCAGGAGTGTTGTTTTATATTAATAGCCACTGCTGTGTTTTTTAATGATAATCTTCTTTAACTTTCATTTATTTATAATAATATTTATTACGCATACATTTATTTTACATGTATACGCACATATATAACTAGTTTTAAGATTACTTTTTTTTAATTTGAATGAAAAGCGATTTGTATTATTTTAAACTTTAAATTATATTTCAACTAATAATAATAGACTTTACTCCTTTTTATAAAACTTTTAGTTTAACTTTTCTAACCAAACTCTCCCTCTCCTCTTTTAATCAATTATTTTCTAACCTTTATTTCAAAAACTAATGATAGAAAACTATTTGACTTTTGTCTTTTTCGAAAACAAACTGTAATAAACTCTTCAACATTTAATTTTGCATTTTTCTTTTATGAAAGATTATTTTAATTTTTTTTTTAGATAAAATTATATGTGCCAATATCAATATTGGTACATTACACTGCCCCCCTTTGAGAGTAAAATGCGTCTATTTTTGACCATTTTATCTCTGACAACTTTAAATCTTAATTTATTATTCTTTTTAAGTTTGCTTTTTGATATCTTTTACTTTACATACCAAGGGCAATCTCCAATGATACTTTTCTTCTTTCTATGCTGGCAACATTGTTTGCAATGTTTTGAGTCCTGTATAGTGACCACGAGGACAAACTAATTTTGTGGCACAGGGATCTTTTATAAACGAAGCTTTGGCTGCCAATTCTCTTGATCAGACTTTGACTAAGAAGATGTTGCTGTGAATGGCAGGAATTTTCAACTGTCCATTTTTGACTTAGCATTGGAAAACGAGGTACGAGATATGAGAATTCTCCCCTGAAAAGTGACTTGTGGCTTACTCTGGTTGTCGCCAGTGTGCATTTTAAAAGAAGAATGATCCCTGCCAATCAGTTACAAGTACTAAAATTTATCCAGTCAACAGCTTTAAACTTATCCTTATCTAAACCTATTTCTATACTACCCTCTTCCCTTAATTTCGAACCCTTATACACTCCTAATATAACTTATCGACTTTCATTTATATTATTAATCTTACAACATTATTTTAAATTCATATGAACATTACTTTAACATTTGTATTAATCTAATCTTACAATATTATTCTAAACTACCACAGACATCAGTTTTCATATTTATTTATATTAATCTAATCTCGAATATTATTTTCAAACCCTTATGAACATTTTAAATATTAGTTTTACGATACTATTTTTAAACCATCACAGACATCAGTTTACATATTTATTTATATCACGGAATCATATTTTAAATCATTTACTTAACTTTTTTATTAATGTGCATGCATTCAGAAAACTATTTTATTTTATCTGCTCTTTGTTATTATACAAAGATTTTATTGGACTTGATTACTTTAAACCATTTATTTACTTCCTTTTATTAACCTGCATATATTTAAAACTATTTTATTTTAATGTGCATGTACTCAGAAAAACAAAACTGTTTTACTTTATTACGATTCATTATTACACTGATATTTTTTTTGACTTGACTTTAAATCATTTATTTACTTCTTTTTATTACCATGCGCGTATTCCCCCCAAAAAATCTATTAGTTTATTATGAGTCATTCTTTATTATTATTTACTACAGATATATTACACTTATTTATTTAACTTGATTTTATTGATTTTATTTGACCTATATTTACAAACATTTTTCTTAATTACTTTATGTGCATGGAGAAAAAAAAAATCTTTTATTTTACAAAGCATCTGTCATTATTATTACTTTAAACCATTTCATTTATTATTATTCATTTATTTTTAAATTTATCATCTTAAGTTTTAAATAGAAGTTTTAGATTTAATTTATTAGATTTATTTACTTTAGAATAATCATATTCATGCTCATTGTTTATTTCTGGTCCTTTTTGTTTATTTCCTTTACTATTCTGCTCATTTACTAACTTTTAAACTATGTCAGGTGGTTCCTTCTTTCTTTATACTAACTCACTAACATAAATTATACTCCATATTCTCACATCTCTCCCTCGATTAGAATTTATTGCTTTATCTCTTTCCCTTTCTGTTCTATTTTCAACTTTTTTAAATTAGAAAACCTTTAAGCTTCGCAGACCTCTGTATCTTTCTTAATCAAGAATATTTTTTCTTACACTTTCTCTTTGTTTAAAATCTACATCTACAGTGAATGTGAATGTTTACTTTAAACCTTTTATTTTCAATTCTTTGTAAAAACTCCTTTACGCTATTTTCTATCTTGAACTTATATCTCTCTTCTATTTCTTGGTCTACATTTGTTTCTACCTTATCAGTCACAATGCTATCTGATTCTAATTCAATTTCTACCTCTTTCATGACCTCAACTTTCTTACTTTCTTTGACAAAATCTACTTCTATGATCTCTTGAGTTTTGTCTACCATTCCTGTAATTTCATATCTTATTTTCCTTACTTCTGCTCTGAGTTCTTTAATTTCTGTTTTAACCTGACTAATTTCTTCTTTCAATTCTGCTTTGAGGTCTAACTGGTTTTGTTTAAATTCTTGACACATTTCTTCCATCATATTCATCATATTTGTGTCTCAGATACTTCTTTCTCTTTTTCCACTAGCTGGGGATTTTTAAAATATATTGGGCTTTCTTCTGGCTCCATTTCTTTATTCATAATTACACTATTACTTTTTTTTAAATATTTTGCATTAACAAATCAAATATTATTATTGATTATTTATTTTTCTTAGTAAGATGGAAACACATGCTGCTCCACCCCTTTTGTTCATTTTTCTACTCAATCTTAACATTTTAACTCCACCCAAACATCTGACTGCCTCTGATTTAACATAATGACTTATTTTAAACATAAATAGCATAAATCTCTTTTCATTTAAAAAAAAAAAAGTTTTCGGTCAATTCTTTTTTTAAAATTAAAACACTTTTACATATGTAATTTAGCTTTTGTATAAAAATTTTTTCGAACAAGAAAAAGTATTTAATTACTATTGTTTCTTAGGTCCAGTCCCAAGTTGGGTATAGCCATTTGTACCAGGTTCGAATATGTGTCCTCGAAACACCCGCCTCTTAGGCAGAGAAGAACATATTCGGAGAATATGTATGTCCAAATGATAGCTATAAAATATATAACTAGCATTACATTTCCAGGACATAGCTCCTTCTTGGCTGTTGAGTTCAACACCACATTCAAAGCACTTTTTTTTGTTTGTGTATAAACATGGGTGCCAGCTATCTATTCAAGAATGAATAAATAATGCACTTTGAGCAATGGCCACTAATGCAATGCCTAAATATCCATGACTAGCTCAGCTATTTGTAATCACTAACAGATTATACATAATTAGTGGTGAAAGAATTGATAAAAAGATTTGTAAAAGAATTGATAAAAAGATTGACCGACAAATAGTTTACATTTTAAGACAATTTATTAACTAACATTAATTTACTAAATTTAAACATCTTTATAATTTTTTAACTAATATAACACACACACATTTTAAATTAATACACTATAATATATATCCTATGAAAAGGCATAAATAATGTTTGATGTTTATAAAATCATATACATTCACAAACATGCACATCAATAGTTTATTTTATGCATGATTATAGAGTTCAAATTACTTGTCTCTGGAGGCTTTACAAATTTTAATGCAATGGCTATTATGGTATAAATGAAATTAAGCAAATGTTTTACCTTGGATTTTGAACGTAGATTTAGAATGTTGTTTTCTTCTTGTTTCTGCTTCTTCCAGCCGGTTGGGACATTTCCTTGATGAGTTTCCTTATTACTCACAATTATTACTATTGGAGACAATTAGATATTGATGGAGATTTCCAAGTTGTTACGCTGACATTATTTCATGGGCAGATCTTGCTGTTTTCATTGGACATCAGAGTGTGGAGAAAACGTGTGTTCCCAAAAGCTACTCAGCACGGCATTTTGTTTCTGGATACAATTAATTCAACTGATTGTCCTCTCTTGACTTAACTGACTCAGTTAACTGACTCAATTAATTCCTGAACTTAACTGCTTATTCGATAAAATTTTACTATTTATACCTGCGAAGTGATTTTCTTTTCGATATCCTCCGGCAATATCTGTTGTTGAAATTTCATTGATAATCCTTTGACAATGTGTTTTGGAAGATTGTTTAATTAGTAATAGCCATGCAGAAGTGTTGTTTTATATTAATAGCCACTGCCAAGTTTTTTAATGATAATCTTCTTTAACTTTCATTTATTTATAATAACATTAATTACCCATACATTTATTATATTATTTCCCATCGCACATATATACGCACATATATAACTAGTTTTAAGATTACTTTTCTTTAATTCGAATGAAAAGAGATTTGTATTATTTTAAAGTTTAAATTATATTTCAACTAATAATAATAGACTCTACCTCTTTTATAAAACTTTTAGTTTAACTTTTCTAACCAAACTCTCCCTCTCCTCTTTTAATCAATTATTTTCTAACTTTTATTTCAAAAAGTAATGATAGAAAACTATTTGACTCTTGTCTTTTTCTAAAACAAACTGTAATAAACTCTTCAACATTTAATTTTGCATTTTTCTTTTATGAAAGACTATTTTAATATTTTTTTTAGATAAAATTATATGTGCCAATATCAATATTGGTACAATATATATATATATATATATATATATATATATTGTATCTTCCTTAAAGGAAATCATGATTAAAGAAAATCCTGAACAAAAGAATCAGGCTAACTAAAATATAACAATAGTAAATTGCAAATAAGTCACAAAAACAATGACTATTAAAATAATACTGTTTTAACTAGCTCAAAATACATTATTAAGATACAATATCTAATAAAATAATATGTTCCAATAACTAAATATAAGACAATTTATTAAATTAAAATATAACATTTAGGTTCATAATAAATAATTAGAGATCCAACTTGAATACTCAATCTATTCATTTCAATAATAAATTTAACTTATAAACTTGCTCAACATTATAAATAAAATATGGTTCCATCAAAAATAAATATAATTATGAAACTCTTAATATAAGACATTCAGTAAGGTACACTGGCTTAAACATTGAGAAGAAATCCCCAAAGATACATTCCCAATGGCATAAGAATATTACCTCTCCGAATTCACATAACAGAAATACTATGTAATACTTTCATGGCTTAGACACACACATATAATAATCCTAAAATATGATTTATAAACTTATTACAAAAATAGCAATAAATTACTTAATATTCATTTAATAAAATTACTAATTAAATATTTAACATTAAGTAATAATTTCTTACTTATCATCTTTCAATAGAAAATTTTCATTTCTTCTAAATAATAATAATAATAATAATAATAATAATAATCTTAGATGCATTTATAACAAACTAATAACAACATAAATAAATAAATTAATATCCTGTAGTTAAATATAATGAGGGATTTTATATAATATCTAAATATTCTTTCAAACTAATAACAGTAATAAGCAACTAAAATAACTTAATGACTCTCAACATTAAATCTATTTAATGATTAAAGTTTAGCAATAATACATAAATAATATGATAAGATTTTAGGTAATTATTGTACAATCTCTCTTTGTTTAATGTGACTTTGTTAAAATATGTTGTATTTCAATATTGTAGCAATGTCAAGTATATCTTTCATTGGTGTTGTATCAGCTTAAAAATAATTACTAATGATCATATCTTGTATGATGATAATGATAATAATAATATGCTTTGTTATTCAATTAGATATATCTAAGTAATCTTTATGGATCATGTGTCAAATAAGTAATATTTCAAATTATTAATTTCTGTTGATCATGCATGTAGAATGGAAAATCAAACAATCAACACACAGATAAATCACAACATGACTAAAATATAAATTTTAAAAACAGTTTATTTATAAATTAAAAATATTATACTATTACAGTAAGATTATAACATAAAATAATATTTGCAGTAAATCATCAATAAATGACAAAAAATAAAATAAGGTAGCCTTCACTCCAGCCATTTCAAATAAAATAAAAACTTACAACAGTAATGATAATATATTATTCTTATTCAGAAAAAATAATATGCTCTGTTATTTTATGTTGGGAGCAGTTACAATAAATTTCCCAATTATATTACACCTATACTATTATAAAATGTATTTTTTATGATGTAATGCATCAATATTAGTTTATATTCAGAATACACTTCTTCAAATTCAACAAATAAAATATAATAAAGAAAATATTAAAGATGTTCTTTGCAGTTTAGCAAATTATCATCCTGATATTGAAATATCAGAAAATTTTAAATAAAAAAATATGAATACTTCTCTCTATAAAAAAATAACTATTTATGCAAAATACTTAAGAGACCATTCCATAATTTTTTGTAACTTAAATGGGTTTGAGTTATTTATAATAAAATTTAAAGAACTATCCCTAAATTATATTGCTTGACATTTGTATTTTTGTTTTTTTTTTATACTTTTACATTCATCATATCATCCAAAATCATTTTCACTATTTTCATTTTCATTCCAATTTGAATATGCATCTGTATAAACTAAGTAATCTCTAATACTTGTAGGAATATCAATCATTCCTCTCTTATGTTATATACTATGACAATCACCAAACATCTTAACATCATTTGCAAAAGAAATTTCTATATATTTCATCTTGCTCTCAAACAAAATTATCAACTTCAAGCAGTTTAGTCATTATTTTACTAACTTATAAAACTAGCCTCTACAATGATCCCTGTGGTGATAGATAGCAATTAAAGTGTAGGGTATGAAATAATAACAAGAATGACCCAATATAGTAAGATATTATTATAAATATATTGCAAAATCATAATAATAGGTTCATATTCATTGGGCACTTAAGATTCAAGTTGCGACTCTATTATAGCACTTATTGATGATAAGAAAATGTAACTGTCCATAGAAAATGATATACAGCTCTATATTATCTGTATATTTAATAACTTTAAAGTATAAAAATGTAGATCACATATAACATATTTCAACATATCCCTAACACCTAGGATTTCATATAAATATTACTTTTCTGACCACCAGCTATATCTTCCACACTAAATAACTTACTTAACATTGTAAAATATACAAGCTGCATTCTAAAATAATTTCCAAAACAACAATATTAAAAAAACAGCAAAGATCTAAATTTATTTCAAGATGTTTTTTTTAAGTTTTCGAGCACAAATGATCTTGATAAAAACATACATCAATACTATACCCTTATTTATTTGTTATTATATAATTTATAGATCAGTATTATGTTTTTCTCTGTATTTCAACAGATAACATTCATGAAAAATAACATATCAATCATGTAATGATGTTACATAGTGTATGAATATTCAAGCATTCATATTAAATAAATATTTTAAATATCCTTGGATGTTTTGAGACATTCATCTGCATTCATCACATCTTTTGTAAAAATACACACAATGGTAATTCTATCAACAGTTTATTCCACTGTTTAATGTTAAATTCAAGCAATATGAAATACTAATTTAAAATATGAATTAAGATTTATTATTTAAAAAAATTATCAAGCAAAATATAATATAATAATAAAATAAATTACCAATGATCTCAAGAATTATTAAGATCATTTATGGTGATTCACTTCTTGGACCATACATTCAGAAAAACAAATTATGATTGTAATTACCTTATTCAGAAAATTACTTTCTGAATATTCACTTTTATTCAACATACTAATAATAAATGTTAATCTATTTTAAGATTAAATTTAAAATATAACAAGGTTAGTTTTAAAGTAAAATAATTGTAATATTCTAAATATTAATGCTAGACATAATATAAAAACATGACAAAGTTTTAAAATTACAAAAAGATTTTTTTCTCCTCCTGCTCATAAGCTGAATGCTTGTCAGGAATCTCCCCCTGTTGAATAGTTATGGGTGGAAAGCTTGGTGCACAATCATACTCCTGTCTTGGCACCATTTAAAGAAATGTACAAATAATAATAATAAAATCCATTAAAATCCAAGAAGAATATTAAACATTCCAAAAAGATAAAATGTTTATTTTAGTCCTTTCTGAAAATTTTATCATCATATCATATCTTTGTAAAATAATAATTTAATGATCCATTTTATGTTAAAACATTTGTTTTTTCCTATGTACATATTTTTCATTAATTTTGGTCATTGTATTTGGCAGATATATAGCAATAAATGTAACACAAATGAAATTTGCATCTCCAACGATCAAAAACATTAGTGAAAACATTATATAATATAAATTATTTATCTAATACATATATCAACAGATACATTTTTATAATTTAGAAGTAAATATTTCTTTATTTATAATATTCTAGATTTCATCTTTTAAACATGTATCTTTCACTAAATATTTTCCAAGTAAATGCTAGCTATATTATTCAAAACATGTGTTAACTGATATAATTTCAATCTGTTAAAATGTATTATAGGTAATTTATTCAGATAAAATCATTTTTAGAATATATAGCTTATTTATTGATTTAATCAATACCAAGTCTTTTTATAAGCATAAAACACATTCTAAAGTCATCTTCAATCTGTCTTTAAATATATCATTCTTAAAATGTAAGTTCATTTAATTTACATTAAAGACAAATTAAATGTAAATTATAATTATCAATTATATAATAAACAGTCATTCTATCATACCATAAAATAAAATATTTTAAATTCAGTTTTTTAAGCTTAGATGCAGTTTTAACTTTCTTTTCTTTCCTCCAAATTTAATAGTATAATAATGATTTTTAGTAAATATCCAATCCTCTTAATTGACTTTAATAAATTAGTTTTATTGTAATATGATAAAGTTATTGCAAACAAATGTTCACTCACCCAGATATACTATTCATAAAAATTTCAAAGTTATATAAATCTTCTCTGGTCTTTTTATAGTATCTTTCTTGAAATTTGGTGTTCATTCTCCCAATATTTAAGTAACTACTATCATGATCCATAGAATTATTGTGGTCCTAAGCTAAGTTTCAAGAAGAATATAGTCTGATAATCAAATTTGGTGTTTTAGTGAACCATTAGTTAAATAGTTATTCCAATTATATTTTTAAAAACACTTTTAAATAAAAATAATAATAATTTAAAACAAATTACTACTTTTAAGATATAAAAAAAACAATAGTTATAAATTTCAAACTGAATTTTACTTTAAAATCTGAATTACTGTCTTATTCTGAATCTGAATCTGTCTTAATCTGAAAATTACTGAATCAGTGTTTAGACTTGCTTCAACCTCTCTTTTTAGACTGACCCTTAATCCAATGATTTCATTGATCAATACTGCTTGTAAAAATCTTCAAATTTACATAATTACATCAATATCATTTTTAAAATTAAGTTTTAAAATTATGAGTTGTAAATATTAAATATTATCAAATTATTTAATACCTTAAATATTTTTATCTAAAAAATTAACTATCCTTGTTAAAACCATTTTTAATATTTTAATGACCTAACATTTATTTAAAAATAAAATACTACAATTAAATAAAATAATAATAATTTTAATTGTTATTTTTAAAATATTATTTCTAGACTTAATATTTGTTACACTTTATTATGTATGAAAGTTTTGTTAACAAGCTAAAATTAAAGTTTTCTTTCCCTAGCTTTTAAAAGCTCACATATTTACACAACTACCTCTAATCATGTAATACTTTCAGCATATTCTTAACTAATATTAAATTAACTTATCATTTAAATAATATTTTAAGCAAAAATAATTACTTTAAACCTATAATATAAAATATTTACTGCTATAATTAAGCTATTCTATCATTATAGTATCTTTCAAATACAATAAATTAAAATTAATACTATCTTTTAAACAATTTATTGTGTCATTTTATTATTAATTCATCTCAAAATGAGTTCAAACTACCCTAATATATCTTTATAGACTCCTATCTTCTGAGTTTAACTTATTACCTATAATATCAAAATATGCTAGATAATAACTTTATCTAACTATCTATACCAATTGTAAAGGGTACAATATATATATATATATATATATATATATATATATATATATATATATATATATATATATATATATATATATATATATATCATAATAAAATAATAAACATAATGGCAATATTTATATTTATTATTTTTATTATGATTACATTTTTGCTCTAATGAACAGGCATTTTATATATATATATATATATATATATATATATATATAGTAATGGGTACAATATATATATATCAATAACAATACTTAATTATTAATAATATATATTTCTTAAAAAAAAAACCCAATAAATGAAAACCATGTTATTGCTTGAACTCATAATTCAAAATATTCCTGTAATTAAATTTTGAACTACATATATTGCATTTTCAATCAAAATTATTATTTTCTTTTTTAAAAATTGATTAAATAAAGGTGAATCAAAGTACAGTATTGAGTTTTGCTTTCTCTTTCATGATAATTTCTTATAGAGAAAATTTCTTCTTTTTTTCTCAAAGACTCAATGTTTTTGAAAATCCTTTTTTGAGACCAGATGTTTCAGCGATATTGATTAGTATAAAAATGTCTGGAAGCCAGATGAAGGGCATTGGATAATTTTAAGTTTTATTAAACCACAAATCTGAGAAATAAAAGATTGAATAGCTTTTCAGAACTTAAAACTCAGGCTTGAAATTGAAGAGTAAGCCTTCAAAACTTGCTTTCGTTTAGATATTTTTTTAATAGTTAAACATCTAAATTTTAAAATTGTGAATTTTTTTCTTAGTTTTTTATTTTATTTTTGTAATTTGATAGAGCATATAGAAATAGGTAAATTATTACTAGAAAAAATAATTTCTGATATATATACACAATTGATCTTTACTTCAAATGTTTATTTTTTTTCCAAAAATCTAATTAATCGAACAATCTATTTAAAAGTAATTCAAAAATACTAAATATTAAGTAAACTAATTGCAAACAAATTAATAGAAATAAAGAAAAAAGCTTATATATATATATACATACTCATATATATATATCAGAAATATTTTATACTAATTCTGAAAAAAAAAGAAGTAATCAATATGATAGAAAAACAAAATAATAATTTATATATATATATTGAGATGGTTGTGTCTCATGGCATACAACAACATAGTAGTGTGTGCGTATATATATATAATGTTGAAGGAAAAATAGAAATAAACACAAACCAATTTTTCAGGAGATATTTTCTACGTTACCATGGAATAACAGTTAAGGATTAAATAATAAGTTTTGTTAATAAGTCAATTATTTTATATAGCGCAATGTTTTTTATAAAAAATAGTATTTAAACAGCATCAAACTGTTGCACATGCGCTTTAGATTTTAAATATAAAATGAATGAGTACTAACACTTCAACCAAATGATAATGTCTTTGGAAAAGATAGAATGGCCAGTGAATACTAACACTTCAACCACATAATAAAGTCTTTGGAAAAGATAGAATGGCCATGGAAAAGATAGAATGGCCAGTGGCCATTCTATCTTTTCCAAAGACTTTATCATGTGGTTGAAATGTTAGTATTCATTCATTTTATATTTAAAATCTAAAGCACATGTGCAACAATTTGATGCTGTTTAAATATTATTGTTAATAAGTTTTGTTGTAAAATTATTATAAACTGTACTTTTAAATCAAACATTTAAAAAGGTCTAAAGTCTTATTAAATTTGATTTCAAAATTAAAACAAGTATATCTTGATATTACAATAGATATACAGGTAAGTATATAATATAATGAGTGTGCTAATAGCTCTGTCACAAGAAAAATAATTTAAAATCTGTATCTAGAATTATCTATATCCCCAAACAAGTTTCAAGCTAGTAGCTCTCATCAGTGTGGTGCTAGGATATTCAGACACTAGATCTAAAATATCAATTCAAGCACAGTATCTATCTAATACATAACTATTAAGTAGAAAATCTGAAATTTTCAGACATCTATATCTCTTCAAATCCAGCTATCTAATTTAAGTAGGTATATGGGTCTGAATAATTTTCAACTTTACCCTATATTAATAACCTTAGCAATATAACATCACCAAAGCCTTAAAAGGCAAACTATAATAGAAAGCCACTAGCTTGAAACTGGTTTGGATATAGGGATAATTCTAGATAGAGATTTTAAATGTTTCTCTTGTAGCATTTATTAGAAAAGCTTGTTTAGCAATTGTAACATGCTCAGTGTAATATATTTGTAATACAAGCATATTAAGTTAAGTGACATTATGTATGACTTGGATTTTTTTACTATTATAGTTTGCCTTTTTAAGGTTTTGGTGATGTTATATTGCTAAAGCTATTAATATATGATGTAGCTGAAAATTATTTAGACCCATGTAGTTATTTAAGTTAGACAGCTGGATTTGAAGACATATAAATGTCTGAAAAATTTTAGATTTTCAAACTTAATAGTTAAGTATTAGATAAATGCTGCATGTGAATTGCAATTTTAGATCTAGTGTTGAATATCCTAGTGCCTCACTGATGAGAATAACTAGCTCAAAACTGGTTTATGGAAAATTCTAGATAGAGATTTTAAATGTTTTCACTTGTGGTATTTATAAGAGTTATTAACATGCTCATTATATTTGTAATACAAGCTTATTAAGTTAAATCATATGATATATGATTTGAATTTTTTTTACTGATAGCTATAAAATTCCACTATCTATTTTGATTAAATCAAAAAAAGTTTTTTAATTAAAGCTTGTATAATATATTTTTGATAGAAATTCTTCAAAGTGGTGAATTAAAAAGTGTTATTAAATTTTTTCAATCAAGATAAAGAAAACTTACATTTAGTTACTGATCTGATGATAAAAAGATAGGAAAAAAGAGATTAGAGCAGAGATTACGACTTCAGGATGACTATGAAGTTATAACCGAAGGCAAGGGATAGGATATACAACTGTTGCTACTGATATGATGGAAGGGTCTTGATTCACATGAAGGCCAGGGCCAAAGTTTTATGGCTCATTTGACCATATGTATATTATTGTGTACTAGCCTGTATGACTAAAGTCTATAAAATTCTAGACTAAATGGAGCTAACTGTATGTATGTATATCAATTGTGACTGGAGTATACCTTTCTCAAAGATGACAGTAAACCAGTCTACTATTTTAGAAAAAACAGTTTATTCCATCAGCTTGCTGGAGTAGTTTATATGAATACTGTTTTATATATATGTAGAGAAGTAAAAATAAAAATAAAAGGAAAATAATAAATGAGTTTTGTGTAAAGAAAACTCAGAGAATCTTTTTTTAATATTCAAAATAATGTTACAAGGACCTGAATTTTAAATGAAACTTTTCAAATAATAATAGATTTTTAAAGAAAACTTGTTCTTACCATAAAAAATTAGAGGCTATTTAATATCTTTAATTCAGATTATCTTCAATTTTTATTTACACTCATATATGTACATTTCATCTACATTTTCAATCTTGAATTAATTGTTTTGGGAAAATATAATATGGTTTAGTAAATTTTTTTTATTAACTAATGAAATATTGTTAGGATATAAATGCCTGTGGGTGCACACATCTCAATGGGTATCTAAACATATGTTAAATCAATCATTATTTGTGTTGTAAAAATGATTTTTTTACTGGTTTATGACAGTTCTAATATGTTAATTCTATATTATAAAACCCTATATTATGCTTATACAGATGCATGTCATGTAGACACACACATGTTAAAATTAATCATACTTTATGAATTATTAAAATGAATTTTTTTTTAAAAATCTGTGACAATTTGAATATGTTCATTTTTTATACAGGTATGTCTGTGTGCAAATGCATAAAGTGTTTTATGTAAGCATATCAAGATATTTGTAAATTACAATGTGATAGCTTATTTCTTTTTACATTAATCAAAATCAGAAAGTGAAATTCATATTTATAGCATAATCATCAGATCTTCATTTCATTTTATTGTTTATAATTAATAAATTAATATTTCATTATTTAAATTATTCCAGTGAATTTATTTAATGCTAAAATATTAAAAATTATTATATGTTGTATTATATCTCTTGATCACCATAACAGTTAGAGTTTTTACTCACTGAGATTGATTCATGCATAATGACCTATTATATAAAAGGGGTTTATGTTTAGTGTTATGGACATCCAGAAGATGATGATCCTGGTTCATGCAAAAGGGATATTTTTTAAAGTCCATATTTCATTTTATTTATTATTTCCTTAGAAATTTAGTTTATAGTTGGCCAGTACATTAATGGTACTAAGTGACTAGAGCATTGATGATGGTGAGGATGTTTTTATTATCTTAGCATTATTTGACTTATTGTTGTATTTTGATAGAGTAGCACCTAAGTATGTGTATCCAGATAATTAATGTTTGTATTCCTGTGCTAGAATTGGCATTAGCTAATAATTAGCCTGGTCTATAATGGATCACTTTCAAATATAGTCACAAGTTTGACTGTTGATTTATTTTGATTGTTGATCATTCATGATGATGAATGATTATTATTTTTGTATAATATTGGTGAACTTATAGTTAGTTCTGTGTTGATCTCTCATGCTCCTCATATTCATTATAACATACTCATTCTTTTTATATTTAGATTAGTTCATTAACTGTGGTTGATAATGATGATTTTCCATCATTCTTGGTTCACTCCTTACTTCATACCATTACAATGCATACTAAAAAGTGAAATCAGATCATTTTTTACAAATGTATTAATTATTATTGGTATAATATTTTAATATGTTAGATCATTTATTGTTAAATGACTTTATAATTTCTACCATAAGATTCTTTTGTAGATGTTAAAATGTCAATTTCCAATTAATTTCTATTGTAGATATTTTCTGTCATTTTAATTTTGGTAAAAAAAAAACATGAATAAAAATTTTATTTCCTATTTATATATATTTGATAGGCTAACTGAGTATAATATTTCATAAATTTTAATTGTTTGTTGAGTTCTATTATCCCTTTGCATTTATATACACATAAACAAGCAGCTTCATTTACATTAATAAAAATATACTGAATTTTTTAAAACAAGTATTATACAGCAAAAATACATAACCTTGCAAAGTTTTCAAATATATATATATCGTGCCCTTTTTATTGGTATATCCCATCATAAAACTAATTGAGAATAAACTTTATTATGTATAATTTTAAATTTTATAAAATCAAAAATATTCACTTATTAAACTGTGAAAAATAAATTATTGTAGTTATCCTAGGGTTTGAACTTGGACTTAATTAATTTAACATAGTATAAAAGTTAAATTTTGTTAAAATATTTATTTTCAAAGATATATAAATGATAAAATAGTAAACTACAAGTTAACAATATTTCATAATAAATAATCATTTGATAATATTTAAAATGGTAAGGGAGTTCAAGCCTAATTTGATAAATGAAAATATACCTTATATAAATGAATAATTAGGTCTGTGAACATTTGGTATTATTTATTAATAACTGTTTCTGATGAAATCTTTAGATAATTTCCAAAATAAATAATACTTATGGTATGAATTTTATGAGTAATATTTCAGAAAATTAATCTTGGATTTAGTTTACATAAAATCAAATCGAAATAATCCAAAACAAATTATATTTTTATTCAATTTGTAAAAAGTATTGTTTTTTTTATTATTTGTAAATATTTTGAAGAAATAATAGTTGTTTTAAAAATAGTTAAAACTACATGTAACTAGTGTATGGGAGAATCAACCAATAAGAAATCACAATTGGGAATAGAATTAGAAAGGCAGATAATAATTGTTTAAAAAATGAGAGGGAAATATTTTTGGTCAAAGATATTGTACCAGTATAAATCCACCATGCTTACTCATACACAGTACCCGAGTTCAAACCCAGTCCATGTTTAAGAATAAATTCCAAAACGCCAACTAAATTCAAACCCAAACCCCGGTATGACCAACCGATGATGACTTTATAACAGCACAGGGTTATCCCTTTACTAGCTCAACTCAGAACACAGACTAAATTACTTACAGTTAATTATATATAGATCTATTATACTCTGGATATTGGTACGGTCATTAATGTAATGTATATATTTAAGTTGCCAATACAGACAGTAGGTGACTAAATAGACTTCGAGAGTAATGAGGTGGGAGACACAAAATTAGATTAAATAAATTGTTTAATAATAAATAGAAAGCATTAACAAATATTATTCAAAAGTACGGTAAGACTTCCATAAATATTCTATTATAATTGGCTACTAGTCTTTAGTAATCATTTTACCTGGTAAACAAACTCATGCCAATATCGGTGTAGTTAAATGATTGACGGGTGACTAAGGGAATCAGAGTATTTGGGGCATTGAAAATATTTATCTACTATTTTTATTAAGTTATTTTATTCGAATAGATTCGAGCCGTTGCGTATACGAATAGTTGGAGGTGGCTTCGCATAAATATGATATCTAAAATTGATGTACTAGTGGTTGCTTAGATTAAGGAGCCCTACAGTAATCACTTGCAGTGCATTAACGGAATATCGGGCGGCTTGTACTTTGACAAGGCTTAATGCCCCCAAGTAGATCCGGGACACTACAACCAGCCGGGATCATTTCGAAACCCGGTGATCCAAGAGATTACCTGGAAAAGAATTGCTTTCTTTCCCATATGGTAGTACGGCGAGACGCCAACTTCGGCGAAGGAAAGGCATTGCCACAGTCATTGAGGATGAGTGCTTGAAGTGGATTTGAAACGGAATTACACAAAACCAAGATAATCTATTCGTCTATTTCTACGCAACAGGCTGATATAACTATTCCAATAAAACCTGGCAGAATCAAACTGACCGCGAAAGCAATGATTAATTAAGTTTACTCTGAAACCCCTAACCCCTCAGGTTGTTCAGGCGGTAGCGATAATAACAAATTATACACTGAGAATTATTTTTCATTTCATGTAGGCAACAAGATGATAAAACTTTAAAACCATTTTACATATTTAAGATTGAAAGATAGGTTACAATAGTATGACAAAAATAAAGGAGAATAATAAAGTGATTTAATATCTGCCAACTCAATATATGAACTAATCTTTAATTCAAAAAAAACGAACTTACTTTTAAAATAACTATAATCAATATTATAAACTAGCTTTAAACAGAGTTGGGAAATATTTCTATTGGCATCGTTTGTTTATAGAATAAGTTACAAAAAACATATAAATGTATTCATTTGAATTATCATTATTAGGTACAATATTTATAAATTATCTTCTAAAGACTAGAGCGGAGGAAAAAGAGAAAAGAAAATTTACTGACAGGTTTTAAAAAGTAGCATTATAAAAGAAACAAAACTTACATGTGATTAATTTGATTGACAGATTAACTATAAAATTAAGCTCGGGAGAAAGTTAAAAGTTCATGTAACACAGTTACCCTTCTTTCTTCATCCGGCTTGGCTTCTCACGGTGGTATTTCTGACGAACGTAGGCGCGCATTTGAAATTTACTTGAAAGGCATAGTCAATTTGGAGATTGGAAGCTGGAAATTTTGAAGCACGTAAAGCATGATCAGACAGCAGCACGAAGATTCAAATTGGCAGGACAGAGATCAGCTCCTGGCACTTAGCCCATCGACATTACGGTTTACTGGTTGACTTCTTAACAAAAGTGGTAGCGATTTCTCTAGCAACTGCTGTGCTGTCTTGAGACTATCGGAAGAGCACACGTCTGAAGTTAGAATGTTAGTTTTTTCTAAGATGGCCACGGTTGACCTTTCTGTCTGGTTTTTGTTTTAGGCTCCGCCTACTTTTCTCTAGCCTCCAGCAATCCAACCTGACTATACAATATCAATTATCCATTTCCATTGTTCCATTTTCAGCTATCTTTAACTTTAATACACAATTTTAAATTGACCAAGTAATTACAAAATATAAATTCCTTATCTAATTTTCAAATACAAATTAATTACTCTATACATTTGTACAAGACAGATTTTAATTAAAAACACTGATCAAAGGAATGTGACTTTTGATCAGTATTTTTAAACGACTTTGTATAATTCTAAAAAGTTAAAATTTAAACAAATACACCCGCAATGAAACTTTTAAATTAAGCTGCTATAAATTCACAAACCACGCACACACGAATATTATTTCATGATTTGTGATATTTATACACAGAATCTTTACATATCTTTTTACAAAACATAAAATATATCCCAATTTTTATGTGACTTGAAATAGAAAAATCCCATTGCGGGCAAATAGTAGTTCGAATTACCGTACTTCAAAAAACACATGAAACTAAGATCGGTTCATCGATCTGTCTGTTTCAATATATATTTACAGATTGCAAATAAAAAGCAAGTAACTGGTTTGTTTTGTTAAGAAAAGTTTGCTGAAATCTTTTAAATATTATTATTTTTTAAAAAAGATAAGTAATTAATTATGATTTTATATTTTATATTATCATGTTTTCATTAAAATAAACACATAAAAACCAAGGAAATCTCTGCTGGCTCAACCAGCAATCAATAAGTTTGCTGACATATCTTGGAATCATTATATTAGGAAAAATATGAAAATAATGGGGAAAAACATTGCATATTGGTGCCAAAAGTTTATCAGGTAATACTAAAGCAGAAGAAACAAACTGCGAGTATTATATTGATGTATAATTAGATGAGTAAGCAAAATAAAATATTTATGCATTTTAAATATAACATTTATGCAAGATTAGGATGGAAATGATATATGAATAACAGAAAAAATATTCATGACCAAGGTAAATGGACAGTTTTGAAGATAATTAAATTAAAAATAAAATCAAAATGGAAATATTTGTGTATTAAAAAATGTGCTGAATATTAAAATACAACTTATAAATATACCTCTGATGAAAATTTTACTAGGAGAAAAGATTTAAACAAATTATTATCAGTGAGTACAACTTTCATGTATAATAAAAACTTTTATGATAAATTATAGACAATATCAGTCACATTAGTTTGTTAAAAAATCTAAGCTATGTTGAGGATAAAATTTGTTACCTTTAAGAAGAAAGTGTAAAATACTTTCTATTAAATGAAAATATTAGTAAGGAATACATCCAAAATAATATAAAGACCAGGATCAATAAGAATGGAAGGATCTAAATAAAATATACCACATAATTGGAAAATAACCTTCGATCATGGAGAAAACGAAAAAAAAGTTAAACATTGTAGATAACATGAGAGCATTGGAATTCTATAGTTATAATAATTTTTGTATAAATATAAAAAGAGGAAGAGTAATAAGAAGATTGATGTGTGACAAGTTGCAAGTATGAAAAACAATTAAGATACTTTTAATAAAAAATTAGTTATCTTTTTATGATGAGCTTGTATGTTAGAAAAAAACTGGTAATATTAATGTTTGTATATATAGTTAAGTTCATGTTTTAAAATAATAATTATTAATATGGGGGGGGGGGATCAATCAAGAAACAAGGAAATCAATAATTAATGTGATTAGTTTAACTATATTAAAAGTTGCTTAACATTTTTTTTTATTTGATTATTACTAGACCATTAAAATAAATGTATATATGTTATGAGGTAGTAAAATCTACACCAAAAATATTAAAATTGTAACTGTGTTCTAGTTTAATATTAAAACTGATAAATTTTGATATTCAAAGTTTGATCTGATGTTTAATTATTAATGCTGTGATATCATGTAATATAGTTGTAGCTAATTTTATTTTATAAGTCTTCATGAGTATTATTTATAACACAGGTATAAAACAGATATAAACTTAAAATAAGAAATTATGACTTGAGTTATTAGACAAGATGAAGATAAATATTTTTCATTTGATTCAGTGTGCTTCAAAGAGTGATCTATCCACATTCAGCTTAATATTCTAAATGGTAAATGAATTTATGAAGGAAGAGATAAGTAGTCATATTCGATAGAATAAAAGATAAAAGTTACTTGTATTTTTATTATATAGTTGAGTAATAAACCATAAGAAAATTGAGGAAAAGGCAAAGAGATTAAATGGTGAATATCATAAAATAAACACAGATAAAATATAATGTTTTATAATATTATAATGAAATTATTTTAATTGGGAAATAAAACATTGTAACTCTTCTTCTATTTTCAGCATAATCTTTAAGACATAATGGAAGGAAAAAAAGATTGATTATTTAATACACCCATTACATTGTAATATAAGGGATAAAATTAAATATCAAACAATATTTTATTGTATTAGCAAGGAATTTTATTTTAATCACCTCAGTGTAACTCAAGGGGAATATAAATGTTTAAATTTTTACATATACTATTACATTATATTGTTGTATAATTTTTTTATGTTAATTCATTTATTAACTCTTATTTAATTATTGAAATTTGCAAATATGATGTTATTAAAATTAATGTTTAAGATTTGAAATACAGACATTCTTATACCTGGAACTTAATTGTAAAAATAGGGGATCTCAGACTTCCAAGTAACCTTCATACTATTCACACTTTCTCATATTACTGATACACACATGTAGAAAATATAAATTATCACCAATATACATATTTTATGTTGAACCAGAACTCATCAGTTGGTCCAGATTATCATCTTCCCTCCATATATATATATAATCAGTGCTCAGTTTATATTAAGATTGCAGATCTTTATACTTTAATGGACAGGCCTCAATCTATTCCAGCCCCAACTCTTCAACCATCCATAACATTGGAAATCTGATGATAGAATGCCCAAATACCATGCTGATGCCAATATTATTGTAATGTATATCAGTAGTATGAGATAGTGTAAATAGTTGAAGGTTGCTTGAAAGTCTGAGTTCAAATCCCCTATATTTAAAATGAATGTTTTAAAATTAAAATTAAGTATCTAGAGTTGCATTTGTTTTGTGGGGATTATCATAACTACACCATCACCAGAGAGTATGAATTATACTATACACATTAACAGAAACATACGGGTTGAAATTTGAGGAGAATTTATTTCAATCCAAGATATAGTATCATAATTATCTGGGAAAATATTTCTTGAATGGAATCTTAAATTATTGCAAATTGCTTTGATCTCATCAGTCATTGATAAAATATATTTCAAATATAATAAAGTATGTTTATTTCGAAGTTCTAAATTATGATTACAACTTAGATAACAATAGTGATTTACTATTCAATAGTAATAATTTACTAAGGCTGTAACCTTAGAAATAAGCGTCTGAAAAATACCAAGGTAGGGACCTCTATAGGTCTTAACATTAATATAAAGTAGTAATATAATTTTAATTATAGATTAATGTTATAAGTCATCTCTGAAATGACACACTATCTATAGATTTAATTAAGTGAAATCCCTCTTGATATTTTATAGGTGGTATAAATAGCTAAATAAAATCAATGATAATCCTGAGATCTTCTTAATATAATATTATTATGGTTATTTTTAATGATAATTCTATAACAATAATAATAATAAAAGATCAATATATAGTAGAATAATCATATAACTGATTAATTAGGTTAACTTAAATTTAATAACTATAGATACTTTATTATAATCATTTAAGATTATTGTTAGTCATGGGAATATTTAGATACATTATAAGACTGAGTATCTTGGTATTCTTATGCCATTGAATAAATACTTCAGTATTCATTTAATGTTAAAGGGTTATGTAATATTGTTAATATTATCAGTGGCTCTCATAATTACTAATACCAATTAAATATTATTTAGAAATAATAAGAGTATTAAAAAGTCATAGTACAGCCCAATTTAAGAACTTGTCATGTCTTCTAGGGGTCATCCTCCTATTGGCAGGGTACAATATATATATCATCACCATCATCATCATCAACCATTATCAATCCATTGCAGGATGAAGGTCTTTCCAAGTTCAAACCATCTTCTCCAGTCTTTAGCTTTTCTTCTCCACATCACTCTTGCACACCGTCTTATTTCATCCATCCATCTCACATGTGGTCTCTTTCTGGGTCTTTTACAATCTCTTGAAATCCAGTTTAAGATTTCAATTGTCCATCTATTATCATCTCTTCTAGAAATATGTTCCGCCCAGCTCCATTTCAGACTTTTAATTTTTTTCAATGAGGTCAATATCACCAGTTTGTTGTCTTATGCATATATTGCATTTTCGAGCTCTTCTTGTTACTCCAAACATACATCTCTCCATACTTCTTTGAGTGGTCTGAAGTCTCTGTATTGCTCTTCTATTAACTGTCCAAGTCTCAGATTCATAAGTAAGAACTGGCAAAACACATTTATTAAAAATCTTCCTTTTCAAACACATAGGCATATTTCCTTTTAGTATCAAGTTATTTCTACCAAAAACACTCCAGTCAAGTTTAATTCTATGATTAATTTCTTCGATTATCTTTTCATCTGTATTAATAATGTGACCAAGATATTTGTAGCTGTTAACTTCTTCTAACTCATAATAATCAATCTTTATTTTCATATTTTGAGAAAATCCATTGAACATTAGCTTAGTCTTTTTAACTTTTATATTTAGTCCTACTTTTCTACTTTCATCTGATAACTCCTGCAACTCATTTCCTGCATCTCTAAAGCATTTGCAAAAACAACTACACCATCTGCAAAATCTAAATGACTTAAATAATGTTCATTTACTTTTGCTCATTATGATTCCCATTTTAATCCACAAAATACTTCTTGCAGGACTGCTGTAAAACATTTTGCAGATATGGAGTCACCCTGTTTTACACCCGACTCAATGTTGACTTTCCTAGTGCATGTAATTCAATTGTTGCTGTCACATTTTTATAAATATTTTTTAAGTTATGACAATATCCTGGATTTATACTTTGATGATCCAATGCTTTAATCACTGAAAAAAATGTTTATAGAATCAAATGTCTTTTCATAATCTACAAATCCAAAACATAATGGAAATTCATATTTAATTGTTCTTCCTCTACCTGGATTTTATCTACTGTACTAAAACTAGTTTTAAATTCAGCTTGTTCACTTGGTTGGTAGAAATCCAATGTTCTCTGTAGACAAGTTGTAATTATCTTGGTAAAAATTTTGTATAAAACTGATAAAAGACTGACAGGTCTGTAATTTCTAATATCTTCTTTATCACTTTTTTTAAACATTAATATCAATACTGCATTCTTCCAATTATCTGGTACATCATCATCATTTAGACATTTGGTATATAACTTTGTTTAAAAAATTCTATTTCTTCACCTGCTTTTTTTAATATATCAATTATAATTCCATCATTACCTGGAGTTTTTCTTTTCTTTATAAATTTAATTGCATGTCTCACTTCTTTATTTAAAATTCTGGCAATTCAAAAGATATAATAAATATAGGGGGTACTTGTTTTTTATTACTATATAATTCTTGATAAACGTCTTTTACCCATTTCATGATGTCATCTCTCTATTTAGTAATAGTTCCATCTTTTTTCCTCATTGGAGATATACATTTCCTACCAATACCAAAATGTTGTTTTACACTTTTGAGACTTTTATTCTCTTTTACAGATTTCCTTACTAGTTCACAGTTATACTTTCTTATATCATTTTCAATTTTTTTTGACACCATTTTACAGAATTGGAGGTAATCAATCCATTTTAATGCATCATTTTTATATATCTTCATAGTCCTTATTCTCTAGTCTCAGTAGAAATTTTATTGGTCAATTGCTGCTTTTTTCTACCAGCTATCTTTGTTGCAGTTTTTAAATGTGGACCAGTTATTTTCTTATTAATTTCATTCAAATATGAATCATGTTCAAAATCTACTAATACTTAAAATCATTCTGAAAATTAGGAATATCAACTGTAAATATTGTTTTTCTTAATAATTTTTGTCTCTCTAGTTTTGCATTAGCACGTATCTTACATCTTATTTAAATTTATTAAGAACATTGCAATCTTGAAATATGTATTTTCTGTTAGTCAAAATACAATCCAATTCTGCTATACCTTCATTTGAATGTTTCCGCGTCCATTTCCTTTTAACATTTTTCTCAAAAAAAGAATTCATAATATAAAGTTTTTTTCTGCAAACTCCACAAGTCTATGACCTCTCTCATTTAATCTTTCATTTGTTTATCAATTGTAGCATTAACATCTCCCATAATAATAATATCACATGTCTAAATTATTCTTTCAATTTGTGTTTTTCATGGGTTCTGTTTTAACATTGTGGATATTTAAGGGTGGATTTGAATGATTGTAAGCTACTCTTACAATATATATACAAAATAATCTAAAAAAATAGCAATAATATTTTCTCTTTTATTTTGAAATCATATCACTAAAGTTTTCAATAATCTGACAATGCCTATTTCCTGCTTAATTGTGCTGGACCTTTAATCAGATTTACTCATTTGTTTAAATTTTCTTGAATATATAAACTTTTATAAAAAGTTATTTTTTTATAATTTTTAATGTATTTTATTACCTGAATATTTTTTTCACAATTCGTTCTATGACCAGTATCCCAAATTTTTTAAATGGCTCTGATCTTATATCCTCTCTGTTAAGTGCCCTATCATGCTCCTTGCCTTTTCTAATAGCAGTCTTTCTTGTCTGGCAAAAAAATATATATATATATATATTGAAAGGGGGGCCAGGGGGGGAAGGGCTTCCCCGGGGGGGGGGGGGGGGGGGGGGGAGGGGGGGGGGGGGGGGGGGGGGGTATATATATATATAATATAGGGAGTGTCCCAATAGCTCAAAACAGCTTTTCTTTAATAAGTACAATAAGAAAAAATATTTAAAATCTTTATCTAGAATATACTTATCCCCAGACCAATTCTAGATAAGGATTTTAAATATTTTCTCTTACCACACTTATTAAATAAGAGCTTGTTTGAGCTATTGGTATGCTCTCTATATTACATATTTGTAAATACAAGCTTTTAAAAGCAATGTCATGTTATATGGTCATTTGCTTTATTGATTATATATATTATATTGCAAAGGCACAACTAATTTTATCAAACAACCCTACCATATTATTAATATTGCCCATCTGTTTTAAAATTATACGTTCATTTCCCTAAAGATTCACAATTTTTTCATCCTATTTTAATATCAACAAGTAACTTTTTTTATTATCAGTGTCTTATATAAATATTCTGAATATGGAAGTGAAATCCACTTCTTATTAGTATACACATGCCTTACACTATCTTTTGTATTATTATTATTTTAATTTCTGAAAATCTTTTTAATACCTTTTCTTTTATATCCCATAATAACACCAATTTCAGAAGTAATGCTTCTTTTAAATTCAGTGTTTGCCTATCATGTTTTAACTTAAATCATTTCAAAACTGATATTTTATACAACCATGGCTGATATGAATTTGAAACAATTATACATTTTTTCTTTATCCTTAATATAATCTTTAATAATTATTTCACCATTAATAGACAGAAAAGTATTTTAAAAGCACATATATCTATGGAATTACTGGAGTATATTAATCACAGTTTATTTACTCATAATAGCAAATTAAAAAATAAGCTTTATAAGAAATATGATAATAAATGGAGATGGTTATCTTTTAAAGTAATAGAATTGGATAAAAAAAATAGTTGTTTTGTGATAAAAAATTGTAATAAGAAAGAAACGGTTAATAATTTCGTAAATATATCTAATATTAATTTTACAATTGAGAAATCACAGATTTTACATAAATGGACTAAAATATATACCACTTGTGGATAGAGATATCCAAAAAAACAACAGTTGTTTGTGTGTAACCTGCAAGTATTAAGAATAGTTTGAAAACCGAATTACAATTAAAAATTAATAATGTTATAAATGTAGTAAAAAGAATGAAAGAAGTCTATTGCAAGACAAATTATGAAGAAGATAAAGAGCATTTAATATTAACAAGTGAAGATAAAATGATCAATGTTTATTGTTTTGAGTGAAATGACCTATGATAGGAAAATAAAAAAGATATTGTAAAGCAGGCATACCAAAAGATAAATAATGATCCATAGAATTAAAACAAAATATAAGAATTTATTAAATTATATAAAAATAAAACAGTTAATTAATGAAAAGATGTTTATATCTTACAACCTTTTAACAACCGTATATATTTGTGAAGGTTATACACAAAATGATGTTTTTCCAGTGAGAGTAATATTAGACATTAATAATTATATTCTTGAAGATTTATATGATATAGTATATATAAAGATTCTCATTACAATAGGTTTTGGCAAATATTGTAGTAGAAATAAAACAAGAATAACATAAATGATAATCAAAATTATGGAATAAAAATGTAATTATAAAATTACAAAAAAGTAAATGATAATATCTAGAAGAGTTAAAAAAAAACACTTTAGTAGGTAATAATTTTTTAAAAAAAGTAAAATCATAAAAAAAGAAAACACTAATTGATTTCTTTAGATTGATGGATATGTATAAATAAAGAAAATGATTTAAAAAAATTGTAACAATTGAAATAGTAAAAGTGCACACTGAAACAATTTTCAAAAATAAAAATTATACTAAAGCAGTGTTTTTAAATTGACTAGCACAGATGTAGCACTTCCTCTTATTAAAGACTATATATATTTTCGCAAAATAGATAAAACTTATATATCAATATATGAAATATGCAGAAAACGATTATTAACAATATTCTATTTATTCTATTAGTAAGCATGAAAGATAACTGACAAATTATGTTATCATAAATACATATATCTTCCACATCATGATGAAAGCTATCTCATAATAAAACACTTGTTTTATTAGTCTATCAACACACATTTCATTATAAACAAAAACAACCCTATTAATTATATTTTTATTTATTAATCAAAATGAAATGATAATATGGTTGGATATGAGTTGAATGAGTGAAAATTGTGAAATTTATAAAAGAATTCTTAGCCTCCTAAAATGTTTTTAATTTTACCATAATATATCTAATTCTATTGTTTTAATTATTATTATTATTATTAAAGATTATTATTAAATAATCCTTCTCCAGAACGACTGACTGTGTGAGTTATTTGTTAAAACTAATGACAATGCAAATAAAGTTTTACTAGCAGTTGTAAATGGCAGCACAAAGATTTATTGTTTAATAAATATGAAAAAAGTGATTATATAGAAAGTAGATTATTGTTTTTTATGCTGGTTTGGAAAAAGATAAGGGGGATTTAAATATAAAGGTTGTTGAGTTGACAAAGATTATGTTGTGGAAATGGGATGGAGCAGAATATGGGGAGAATTAGATTGGGGAATGTAAAGTTAAGTAGCTAACAAGTTTTTCTTGGTATAATTGCTGAGAGATAGTTGACTTCGTTTAAGGAGTAGCTACAATACATCAGATCACATCACATACATTTATTGTTTAAAGGTAATACGGTATGCAAAAGATTTGGATAAAGAATTTATATCTGTATATTTGTATAAAAGATGTGATGATTGTGTTAGGAGGATTGTTGAGTGTTATAGTGGTAAAGAATGGGATAAAAGAATAGATTTACTAATAAAGAATAGGGAGTTAGAGAGATGGAGAACTAGTGTGGAGAGTAAAAAGAGTTTAAATATATATAGAAATAAACAGAATATTAGGTGTGAGTTAATTTATGATAATAATAAGAAAAGTAGTTTATTGTTTAAGGCTCGAACAGGATCTTTAGCAACAAGAGAATATGCATGTAAATGGAAAAATATGGGTGATTTATTTTTTAAATTATGTAAGGAATGAATAGAAAATATTAAGCATTTGTTAATTGAATGTAAATGCTTGAAAACAGAAAGTGCACATATAATGAAGTTATAGGAAAATAAATATAAAAAAAGTGATTATACAGAAAGTAGATTTTTGGTTTTTATGCTGGGTTTGGAAAAAGATAAGGGGGATTTAGATATAAAGGCTGTAGAGTTGACAAAGATTATGTTGTGGAAATGGGATGGAGCAGAATATGGAAAAAATTAGACTGGCGAATGTAAAATTAAATAGCTAACAAGTTTTTCTTGGTATAATTGCTGAGAGATTCTTGACTTCGTTTAAGAAGAAGCTACAGTACATCACATCACATCACATCAATGTTATGCAGATTGATTTTATATTAAAGATGAAGAAGTCACTGTTATTTAAGTCAGATGAAAAGCATTAGGTTGAAAATGATGAAATTCTTAGTTCTAGTGTATAAACATATATTATAGATTAATAGTTTTAAACAATTGATTCATATCATCAAATAATTATAAACCATGTATCACGCAACATTTAGAAATAGGAAACCTTTTTTTTAACAATCTTTTTTAATCAAATTTTTTTGGGGTCAAATGAATATTTTGGAAGTCATCTGAACAACTCAGTTTATTATTTTTTAATTATGAATGGTTATATAGTCATTAATTCATCACTATTGCATGGCATAGCTAGTTACATTAATGATTAGCTTTCTACTGGGATTTTTTTTTTTTTTACATCTATGGAAAACAAATTCAAGATTCATATCATTTAAAGTAAATTAAAGATCATGAGCACAGCAGAAAGGTATGCTAAATACAACACAAATGAGTTTAAAATTTGCTGATATGCTTTTGATTTAAAACAAAATTAAATAGTTGTGTTGTTAATTATGTAATACTACAATTTAATCTGTAAGACACCAACTTTCTTGAACTCATACATTTGACAACATCCTCTTTAGATAAATACACTGATGATTATTACTAGTCATCTTTTTCCCAGATGTAAATTTTAAATTTTGTTAAAGTTTAATATTTTTTTTTTATTAAAGATAATAACATGTTATAATTTATTTAACTTCATCCTCTTATGTTTTCATTGTCTTAGCTATATTTAAATTCTTTAATGCACCATAAATCTTTCTATATGTGTTAGATGTGTGTATTTGGTAGAAGTTTTAAATATGTCTACATAGGTAATGTGACAAAAGTAGCCTTCTGAATGTCTGGGTACAAATCTGCTCTATGGGAAACTGATTTTCAACTATGGGTAAAATTTTTATTCATATTATTTTTTTTAAAATGCTTGTAAAAAATATATTGCAATGATATTGTGTAATAATATTTGAATTATTGCTCACTTTATATTATTTTTAAGTTTACTGTATTTTAAATTTACTATAGTATTGCTTATATGCTAAATTTTAGGAAAACTTTTAATATGGAATAATGTTACTGAATAATTTTACCAACTATGATTTAGCTTTGGTTATTAATTTTTTTTTTAAATTTTGGTAGTTTGTTATCTCTTCAGCTAGCTTTTTCTGATTTATGATACCAAAAGTAAATTCATGTTTACCAACAACTAAAGATTTTATCATATTGATATTATAAAAACATTGTGAAAGAGATGTTTGCAATTCTGTTCTAATGTTGTTTTTCCTCATTCTATCAATATTAGGGATACAACTCTGATATATAAAGTTGTCACTCTGACTAGCAGTAATATCTTTTTCTGAAAAAATTTTACATTACCAAGCTTTCATAAACAGGCCTTACGACTAGATCTTGAAAAGTTTTGTTTCTACATTATCTTTATTTATGTTCTTTCATGGCATTATTCAATA
The DNA here is from genome assembly GCA_028023455.1 of Epiperipatus broadwayi. Lineage (NCBI taxonomy): Eukaryota > Metazoa > Onychophora > Udeonychophora > Euonychophora > Peripatidae > Epiperipatus > Epiperipatus broadwayi. The sequence goes on along the minus strand of JAQFVV010000012.1, from coordinate 3,610,412 downwards.
AATTCATAACTCTGTTAGCAATTATCAGATATTTGATAACAAAAATTGGTTATAAAAAGTTTTGCTAGTTTTATTCCATCATAGAATAAATTGTTTATGATATCAATGAAGAATGAATCTCTGTTAGATGTTATTAAGAGTTTGTTAGACCTATCATAGCAAGAACAAATTGGAGAAATTATAATAATATTTTGTTCAAGATATCCAGCATATCAATGCCAGTTAGTTTTACTTTTTAATGATATGGATGTCTGAAGAGTTGAACATGAAGGAGATTGAAGTTTGTCCATTAAAGCTCATGATTTGCTATCTTAATATAAACTGAACCCCTGATTATATATATATATATATATATATATATATATATATAATCATATATATATATATATATATATATATATATATATATTAGTTTTGTTTGGGGGTGGCGGAATGGGAGAAGATGATCTAGACCAATTGATGGGTGCTGCCTTAGCATAAAATATGTATATTACAGAGCATTTATCTTTTTTGATTGAGTGTAGTAGCTGAAGGGAGATTGAAATTCTGTGTTCAAATCCCTACATTACATTTAAACTCCAATTACATGAAATATGCATATATTTTCAAAATATTACAGATACAGCCTGTATTCTGCCCATCCCTCTTCTGTATATTTAAATAGACAGGATTCTATAAATGAGGGGTCATAATAACTTAAGGCCAACATGGGCATGCCAATAATATTTCATCAACAAGTTATTTGGAAATTTCATCATCAGATTTTTAATGGTATGGAGGGCTGTAGAGTTAGAGGGTGAAGTAGGTTGAAGCATATTTATTAACATTTGAAGATTTGCTATCTTAATATAAACTAAGCACTGGTTATATATATGTAAATTTATAAATAAATATTAGAAAATACAGTACTTAAATGTTTATAAAAAATATATATCTATAAACGTCACTTAGGAGTGCTTTCAACTATCCTTGTAGTTTTTGTCAACTAATAATTTGAAAGATCAACTTTTATATATATATATATATATATATATATATATATATATATATATAAATTATATGGGCAATGATGATCCAGATCAACTGATGAGTGCTGGTGTGAAAATCATGTACTGGTTGTATAAATTGGATAACTGAAGGGAACTTGATAGTCTGTGTTCAAATGTCCTATATTACATTTAAACTCTAAGTATATAAATTATTCTTGTATTTCAAAAAAAAAGTTATTAAATTTCATGTCTGAACAGGATAGTTTATAATTATAGGAATGCAGATTCCAATAGTGAATAAACTTAATTTCTGTTGAATATGGAGAAAATGATCTAATATCAATAGTTCAGCAGGTAATGTGGAGTTATTTTTGTTTACCATCTGCCTAAAAAATTGTTTCTTCTTTCTTAGCATTATAAAGCAAATATATGTTGCTTACATCTATTCTACAGATTGGCAAACTTCTTGATCTTTATTTACATAATCCCTAAGAGACTACTACAAGAATTGTAATCTTCTTTAAATACAGAAGATATTGGAAGATATGCAATCTAAAGGTAGGGCTAATTATATTGAGGAGGCAAGGATTGAAAATATTGCATGTTATCTATCTGCATAGTGATTGTAATATTTTGTCCTCCATTTAGTAAAAATAGTTTGATTTTCAAGATAATTTGAAATAAAATTTAGCCTATTATGTTTATAATGCATTCTATCATTAGTTAATTTAAATTCAAAAGTTTTAATAAAATATGCTTCTTAGAAGAATGATGAATCTCTTGAAGTAAACACTTAATGTATAGATCTCTATTTTCAATTTTAATATACCCTCAATAATAAGTTGAAGCAATTTTATCGTATTTCCCAGATGAAGTCATTTTGTAGAAGATAGTCATATCATTATTTGGTCTTCCATTGTTGCCAACTTCATGTTGTTACATTTTTATTTTGAGAGCAAAGATCCTTATTTTTGTAGTTCTGATGTGGCTATCCCTTATAATATTATTAGAGTTCACATTTAAAATTTTGTTGTGTCTTCTTATAATATGTTGTTTTAACCAATAGTTCATCAAGAGATAGTTTGTTTCTAAGTGGAGACAAAATTTTTTTTATACAAATGCACATTATTGAAGAGAGGCCCATAGACAAGCTATCAACCACCAACCCCAGCCATCCAGTTATTAATCAGGGTGTATTTAGTTATTTTTATCTGGTAAATAAAGGTTCCACATTGATAATATCTTAGACATATGAACATTTAAATTTCTATGAGATATATGCTGTGAAGTTATTTGCTTCAAAATAGCTCACACATTAGGAAAAAAATGAATCTCTAATTGTGGTGTAGAAAATTGGCAATATCATTTATTGAGTGGCTCGATTAATTTTTTTAACCTCTACTATACAATAGATATAAGTTTTAAAATCTGTTTTTAAAATTATTGTAGAATAGAAGCTTTGAAGTTATTCTTTCTTCAGACATTTCTATTCCTTAGCACTATCCCCTTAAATAACCTATTTCTTGATATATTTTTGGGGATATTTCTTATTTGGGGATTCAGATTAATTTAAAGCTTAATAAAGAAAATCAATATTTAGAAGTGTTCACCCCCCCAAAAAAAAAGGTTTATTTCAGATAAGCTAATTTTGCCTGAATGATAATGATTTAGATCCATCTGATTTTATTAAGTGAATAATTTCCCTATGATTTGACATGATTGATTAGTAAATTTCATACTTCTTTGAGTAATTAAATGACTTATTTTTTCTTTTATACAACTTTAAAATATTTTATACTAAGCCTATATCTAATCCTTATATAAATTCCTGTAAATTAAATATTAGCCATATAATTCCTTGTTAAATGTTTAAAATAAATATACTGATATGAAACAAAATATTTACTTTTCAAAAATCAAACTTTTAATAATTGAAAGCGATGTATTTTATTTTATGAAAAATTATCCTTATAACATTTTAACTTCCTAAAACAAGATTTAATTTTTAATAAAACATTATAAAATAGTTATAATTTTTATTTTTTTATTAAGGATTTTAATGCCATTTTATAACATAAAACAGAATTAAAATTCATAGCTGAAAATTTTTAACAAATTTGATGAACTAATTAAATTTTCTAGGTTTGAATAAAATTGCAGAGGTTCGGATTTTTTTTCATAAAATGTTATAATTTAATTTTCTCATATTTTAATTTTTTTTAATTATTAGTTTGTCTAATTTTTTAAAACTATTTGAATAAAATTTTGTTTGCATTTAGAAAATGTTTATATGAATTGAGAAATATTTTAATGTTTTTTTTATTTTTTATTTTACATAATAACATAATTCAATTAACAAAAAAATACCCTCTGCAAAAATAGCAAACATTTGGAAAGAATAAAATTTTAACTTTCTCCCCCCCCCTCACTCAAAATTATCGATACAAAGTCTAATAATATTATTAGATTATCCTATTTTCAATAAAAGTAAGTGAAGTAAAAATTATTTGATTTATACAAGCTATTAACTACAGTTATTTCAATTTTATGCAAGAAATAAAATACAAAATTTATATTTAATAAAGTACAGTTTCTTTTTTCTTTTATCCTGTTTTTTTTTTAGTTATAAAATGTTTGTTTACTCACATTTAACTTTTTTTAAAAAGTAAGTTTCCTATATAAGAAGTAAAAAAAAAAGTAAAGATAAAAAGACAAATCAATCAAGAAATTTTTGATAATCAAAAATTTTGTTGCTCATAAGTTCATGTGACATTCAAACATGTGATATGACATTAAGTTTTGAGTTTCTTTCACTCTTAAATACTTTACTCTAATACTGCACTAAAATGGACAAGGAAGCAATTCTGTTAAAACCGAAGAATGAAAGAAGAAAAAATAATGAATGTAAAAAAATTATAAACAAAGGTAAAACTCTCCATACAGTAGTGCCACCCTGTGCAAACCAGAGTAATCAATGGATGCCAGAAGGCTTGTGCATAAAATGCCTATCTAGTGCCTACTCGTCCAATATCCCCAGACTAGTTTCTGGCTTGTGGCCATCATCAGTGAGGAGCCTTGGATCTGAGAGCACTGCATCTAAATCTTGGGATCTAATGCAACCCTCCAGCAGCCACCTTTTAACTCTACTTTACTACAAAACTATGAGAATGAAATTGAAAACACAATAATATTTTCAATCTAAGCTCAATAGCTTATATAGTCATAAGGGTCTGAACTCAATTCAGCACCCATATATTTTGGTGGTGGCACTACTGTATGGAGAGATTTGCCTTTGTTTACAACAATTATGTGCTAGTATGAGATGGTGATCATGTGATATGTTTAGTGGTTTAAAAAAAAATTATATATAAAGTATAAAAAAATTACTTATTTAAGCTCAAGCAATGTATTGTTTTTAAATCAAATGATCAATTCTCAGGTGAAAAAAAGGTATTCACATATCAAAATATCAATCAGAAGACATTGTGTTAAACTATGGTTTTAGTTTATTTATTTCCAGTTTTATCAATTACGAACTGATGAGAATTCTTTAGCTTTTTGAATCAGCCATTGATAATCACTAGCTAATTTCATAGTATGTTTATTTATTAAAAGCAAATAATCAAATTGATCTTTATCTGGTATAGTGTTAAAGTTAAAGACAAATTATGATTGTTAAAGATAAATTATATAATAAGTTTCTTGGGAAGTCATGTGACTTGTTCAGCACTCAAAGCTGTATATCTCCTCTCCATCAATAGTAAAGATCTCATTACACATGCCATTATGTTTGTTTTATAGCTAATATATTAATCCAACCCAAGTTATATGATGTTTTTCATCTATTTATTAATAACTTAATATCTATTTAATGAACATTATGGGATAGGTAATAAGATAAACTATGGGTTGATTTCCTGAGACAAAAATTATCTTACCATCAGTTTGTTTTTTGTTTATTCATTCTCTTTAAATATACAAAGTAATCAAACTGATATGCAATCAATATAGTAAGCAAACAGTAAAATGAATTGTATTTTGAAGAGATATAAAACAAACATATCTAGTTTTTCTGGAATTATTAAAATACATATAGTAAATACTAAAAGATGTGCTATAAAATATACAGGTGAATTAAAAGTATATAACTACTATTAGTGATATAAAGCTTTCTCATTGAGGTGACAACACTGGAAATATTATCAAATTATCCAGTGATCAGAGTAATATAACTTACATTTATAAAATGAAATCCATTGTGTTTGAATCAAATCTACAAAAAAAAAAAATACATAACAAAAATTAAGACACTTGGTAGAAAAAAAAAATCCATAAAATCAAAGTGAGAATAAACTCAATTCCTTGAGATGTTTGACATCTTTCTTCAGTGAAATTCATGTTACATTAAATTTTTGTCTTTTGTGTATAACACCTTTACTGACCCATCCACAATAATTTGAGATCTTTTATTTTTATGGAAAATTTTCTAGATATTCAATGATTGATCAATATGGTGGCAGTTAAGTAACTGCTATTTAAAACAAATTCCCAAATACTTTTCTGGATTTAAATTTCAATTAATAAATTAATGTATTAATAATTTTGTCATGTGATTTTCTAAAAGCAAAATAAGTATAAATCAATTTGAGAATTGTATTAAGCAATTGAGTAACTAGTTAAGCATGCTCTATACTGAATGCGCAAAAATCATTGATTTCTAAGCTAAAAAGAGAGAGAAAAAATTTGTTTGGTTAAATGAATAAATCCATCATTAACATAAGTCAACTGTTCTCATAAAATAATGTAATACATTAATAAATTTGTTTACATGTTTTAAATAATATCTGAAGTAAAGTGTTTACAAAAATAAAATTTAAAAAATGACAAAATTCCTCATCTTCCCTTTCCTCTTTGACTCCTGCTTTCATATTACTCATCACAGCTTTCACATCAGCTTTGGTTGCCATATTAGCTTTTATATCCATTAACATCATTCACAATTTCACATGACAAATCAAATGTTACCTCAAACACAAAAAGTAACTGAAGCTATAACAGTACAACCTCAAGGAAGTAATAAGTATATGGCTCAATTGTTCCAACTGTTAATGGATATAAAAGCTAATATGGCAACCAAAGCTGATGTGAAAGCTGTGATGAGTAATATGAAAGCAGGAGTCAAAGAGGAAAGGGAAGATGAGGAAATTACAATGGAAGATAATAAAAAAATTTTACCTGGTAGACCTTATCATTGGAATGACTGGTACATTGTTCGTACTCAACTTTATCTATATATTTGGAGTGACATGCAGCTTTAGAGTTATACAAAGACAGCAATGGATATTTTCAGTTTATGTTGGATGGAAAATTTGCTAATATATATAGTAGTGGTAATCCATATGATGCAGGTGATGGGAAACAATTTTTAGAAAAACTGCAAAGTGCACATAGTCAAGTCAAACTTGATACTCCTAGTCAATCTATTCTATCATCACTTGATTCAACATGTTTAGCCATTGAAAATTGGTCTTTTACCTGTGAAGGGGATATTGAGATTGTCATTAACAATTCAAAAAGGCAGTGTCAAGTTATTATCTTACGAAAAGATTTGCCTGGCTTCATTTTTGAATCCTATCATGGCACTAAGCATTCTTTCATCGCTGAAACTTCACTTGACCCTAAGTTTTCCATTGGTTAGACATTTCAAGTTACCAAGGATGAGGTAGAAGATTGTTCTTTTAATCTTAATTTGGAAAAAGTGACATCAAATACACATCAAAGTGATGCAGATACCCATGTGTCAATCTCACAAATCATCCTCATGAAAACAAACAAAATGAATGCGGATATGGAAGGAGAAATGAGTAAAATGAATGCTGATATGAATAAAATGAATGCTGATATGAAGGGAAAAATGGCTAGAATGAATGATAATATGGTAACTAAAGTTGATATGGATAATATGGAAGTGAAATTAAAAGAAGACATAATTTATATAAAAGAAGAGTTAAAGAAAGATATTGATAATGTTAAGGAAAAGATGCAAGTAGAAATCAAAGTTGTTGTTGAAAAGAAACAAATTGCCGATGAAGTAGAAAGACTTCATGATACAAAGGCATCAAAAATATCAATGCCAATAAAATGCCAAGAATCCAAAACTTACCCTGAGCATGAGATATGTGAATATAATGATAGCATTCAAAACAGATCACTCTTAGTTCAAATGAATATTTCAGAAGAAAACTGTCATGACTATCATTTTCCCATACAGCAGAGCAATGAAGTAGAAGATCATTGCAGCATTACTAAAGTGCTTGAATCTGATCCAAATATCTTAGAAAAAGAAGAGAATATGGATCATGTGAAATATAAATTAAATTCCAAGTCTCAGGAATTGAAAGAAACACAGTCAACTGATAATACTGAATGTCTAGATAAATTAAGACTTCGGATTTCTTGTATTAATAACAAGTTAAATCATGAACTCATGAAACTTGAGATGACTCCACTATCTAAAGATATAATAGATGAATACAACAGTGAAGTGTATTTTGAGTCAGCCCATCATATTTGTGTTTACTCCCAAAACAAAAGTAAAACATTTCATCAACAAGGTGTTGATAAATTGTATGACAACCATCTAATAAGATCATTATCAATGATAATATTTAATAGAAAAGAAGGTTGTTTTAATAGAAAGTTTAACTTAGAAGATATGAATGAAGGCAATAGATTTAATTGTCTTAAGTGTAAATTATGGTGTATGAAGCATCATCATAATCCTGAAGATGAAGAAATTATAAAAAGTCTTCAGACAATAATAAAGATATTCATAATACCAGCAAAGAGACAGAAAGGTTCACAATTCCATAGGTTGTGTAATACTTATGAAGGTCCCTTCACATTCATTGAACATGTTAATGGATGTGCTTAAAAAGTAAAGCACATATATAAGGAAGGACTTCATGGATTACGACTTTGGGATGTGACAATGGACTTTCGGTAATGATAGAATCCATTAGGCTGTTCTTTTAGGAGAATAATTGTGTATATGTATATAAATAATTGAAGTTGATATTAATAATAGAAAAAAATGTATCAAGTTAACCAAAGTATGAAAAAAAAAATACAGGTTTATTAGAATACAAGTTATGGTTAGTAGATAGTAATAATGGTAGATCAATTAAGCATCATGATAATGCAATTTGATGTTGATACTACTTATAAAATGCAAGTCCATTATTATATATTTTGATATGGATATGTATAAATAAGAGATTTATTTTATATAGCATGATGTTGTTAAATTGTAATAACAATCAGCATTAAACCAATGTAAATGTGCTTTGTGGATGTATATATGAATATATAAAAAGATGGTGTAAAGGCTTATAAACAAATTGTTCAAAAAAAAAGGCCAATCAAAGAAATAAAAATGAGAAGACAATTTCACACAAATTCAAAATTGGGGATCAAGTTTTTATAAAAATACCTCATATGAGTAAACCCCAAGAGTGCAAATATCAAAAGTTTTACCATCAATATGAAGGACCTTATACTATCATAAAGCAAACAGGTCCCAATGCATTCTGGATAAATATAAAAGGAGACATTAAAGGCACTTACAATGCTAGAGCTTTAAAACCCTATTTTGGTCAAACAAATTAATAATGTTTGCCACATTTTACTTATGTATAAAGTAAAATATTGAAAGAAAAGATCATTTAGAATAGATAAGGGGGAAAAAAGTTTTCATCTAAAAGTATATGGATATATATATGTATAAGGATGTATATAAGTCAAAAGAGATATTAATTTTCTTTGATGAGGGTATGTTAAGCAATTAAAATTAATTCTTAGGATACCTGAAAACTAAAACTGTTTTAAGAGTTAATCCATGCTGAATGATGGATGTTCTCGGGTTTTGGATAGTTCTCAAAAGAGTCCATAAGTCTCAAAGAAAAGCAGGATGGAGACTACCAAACAAATATATGTGACATCTATAAAAGATGCACATGACAATAAATCCATCAAAGGAAAATAAATAGAAAAAGGAAGAAAAAGAAAGAACCCTATATATATATAAACTTCCTTATCCTTCTGTTTAAATTGAATAATATTTAATGTAGAGAAAGAAAAAGGGTTAAAAAAAATAGAGCAAATAATAAGGGTTGATAAAAGCAGGAAAGAAAAACAAGCTCCACAACTTTATATTTAATGCATACATTGACACACATTAAGTGTCCAAATTTTAATGGTAAATATAAAATTTGAACTTTTTAAGGGAAGGGGTAATGTGAGAATACCATATGAGCCTCACCTAAAATGATTTGTGTTTCTTTGTGAATTTAACTGTGCCTATATCGAATCAACAGATATAAATAACTTGAACCTATCTTAAGCTTTTCATGTATCAGCTATATATATATAAACTAGTTAGTATTAAAAGAATAATTCTAAAAATGAATAATTCTAGTTTATTTATACACACACATAAATAAAATGTTTCTAACTAATAGTATTTTTTTTTTTTGTTAATATAAAAACTTGACATTTGACAAAGCCTTAAGTCAACATTGCATTTTTATCAGTTGAAACAAAGGAAATAAATGTTTGGGGTTCATTACAAATTGTATATGTTAAACAATAGAGAGAATGAGCGTGATTATGTGATATGCTTGCTGCAATTAATCCAGTATAAAAACGAACTAATATTGTTATAACAATAATCTTTTTAGTTATCAAGGCAAGAACTACGTTTGTAAATTTAAATGTGTTCGAATTTAGAACACATTTAAAAAAAATTAAAAAAAGAAGATTCAATATTTTAAAACCTGCTTCAAGTAATTAATTTACTGCCTTTGAATATTATAAAGAACTATAAAAAAATAATCAGTGAATTTAACAAGGTTATAAAAGTTATCAATGTCTTCGAAATGAGCTTTCAAAATATAAATTTAAGAAGACAAAAATTTATAAAGATGTTCTTTGGCTACATAATTTATGCCAGATATTTCTACTGATGTTTTAAACCTGAACATGTAAATTTATTCCTACTTAATCAATGCCTAAAATATAATCGTCGTAATTCTCATTTAAAAAGCTGCTTTAATATTGGAGTATTATATTGAAGAAGATGTTAAATATTTTACTACATAAATATTTAAAGAATGAATATCTGGATTTTCTCTTCGAAGGATGATCAATGAACTTTGTGTTTCAACATTCATCATCATTTTATTTCGTCTAAGGAGGGATATAAAACCGTATTTTTTCTCGTCTTGGATTACTTCATTGTATAATTTAAGAACTCTTAAACTTTATTTTCTTTGTGGGTAATTATATTTACTTAGAAAAATTACTTCGTATATTAAAGTGGAGAACTGATAAGATGAACACTTTATTTTTTTTATTTATTTAATAAAATTTAGATGTAAATATTTTGATATATACTCTGATGGAAATGACAGCCGACTAAGGTAAACGTTTTTAAATTATTTCAATTTGGAAGTACGTTTTATTATATTCCAAATTGAATCTTACATGACAATTAACATAATATATTTTTAAACATACATAACTAATATCAGAATACATTCTATTATTAATCTAGTGTGAATGGATGTTATCGTATATAAACATACAACACACACTGAATTATTTTAATGACACAATAGGTAGATTAATAATGTGTCATGTGTATTTATTATACGCATGATTTTAAATTATATATATATGTAAATGATTACATTATTTTTTTTTTTTGAATATTAAATAATTTATTAGTGTATATAAGCACAGATTATAATTCTAAATTTTAATGTTTTTATGTGATAATATTTTGTTTTTTATTACTGATTAAAATGTGTTAAACTTGATTTCAAAATTAAACAGGTCTCGTTTGTTTATTTTATTTAGTCGTTTTATAAAACCAATATTTATAAATATACATACTCATGCATATATATGTTAAATCAACTTAGTGATTTAATATTTATAAAGAAGTTATATATAGCTTATATTAAATTTATTATTACTATGGGATATTTGTGGAAATGCCTGAAGAGAGTCGATTGCAAATTTCTACTCTGAGCTCAAATTCCGAGACTAACGAGGTTATTAATAGAGGAGTGAATTGGATTATATTTTAAATAACATCATCCATGGCATTCTATAAGAAGACTCAAAGTCTGACTATAGTTAGATGCAACTTCCTCGAGTCCTGAAAAGGATCGTCCCGTTATAATATATATATCAACATATAAACTATTTAAAAAGAATGCATTTATTATTATATTTCTTAGTTGATTGTTTAAACATACTTTTTAACATTTTTACCTTTTGTAGTTTTACTTTGTTTTGTTTTTTTAATGTTTGGTGTTCTAATGTTATTGCAAGATAAAAATAATGAGATTTATTAATTAGGCCCTATTATGTAATATAATTTTCATAATGTTTAAGTAAATAATGTACATGAAAATATTGTCTTGTAAAATTATCTAATGTATTTTGAATTTTATCTTAGTAATATCTTGCAAACTAACTATTTCAGAGCAAATATTTTTTAAAACCTCTATAATTTCCATATGCAAACTATTATTATTATTCCCCCCAAAACATTTTTATAATTACATTTCTAATAACATAATTAACAAGCACAGTTTTCATTAGTAATTCTGAATCAGAAGGTAACCAACCTTTGGGATGCACTGTTTAATCATATTATTCATTCATTAATGTTAGAGTGAGTATGCATGATGCTCTCAAACCCAAATGCAAGATAGATTTAAAAAAAATAAGAATGGACATCTTATCTTTGTACCCAAATGAAATTATATAGGCCAATCTAAAGCATTTTAGAATGAGAACTTGAAAATTTAATCTTCTTAACTTTATGTCCATTACATAATTAATTTAGAGTTAAACCCAGTGAAATTGTCAAATTTATGGTTGGTTATAAAAACTGCACTTGTAAACTATGTTGTTATTTATTTATATTGACTCTAATATCACCTAATATTTACAAGTTGTAAATTTGAAAATTTTGTTGGATTAACTATAAATTAATAATGCAATGGATGTAAAGTTATGAAGATTAAATCTTTATTCTCTCATTCTTAGGTACAAATATAAAATGGTTATTCTTATCTTTTAAAAGTTTCTATCTTGCATTTGGTTTTGAGAGTGCCCTACATACTCATGATAACATCAGTGAATTAGTAACATGATTAATCAGTGCATACAAAATATAGATTTATCTTCTAATAAAAAAAATTCAAGTTCTTTTTATTATCAAGGTTTTATTGCCATCTTATAATTATTCTTTGTTTGTTCTAAGTATTGCATAAATATTTCCAGATTCAAGAAGGCTAAACTATATATTAAAAAAAAGTATATTGAATTTAATTTTCTATCCATGCTTTACCATCTATATAAAATTAGTTATCATTTACTTATTGATTAATGTTAAGATTATTAACTAAATAGCCTAAAAAGCTGAGAGAAAAATTCTATTAGTAATAAGAACATGGAAATGTTTCAAGTTTAACCATACTGGATTTGAATCATAGTTATAGGTGTGGCAAAGAACATAACCTCTCTGCTGCATCACAGAACTTTAATATATTTAATGCTCTTTTCAAGATGTTCTTCAAACCTCCACTTCATCATACATTGTGGTGAGTGCAGAGAATTTGACATTTCCAAATCATTGCATTAATTTAATATTCTTTTAATATATATTTTTAACTAAAAAAATTTAAAAAAAAAAAAAATAATATTCTAAATGAAATCTGCGATTTCTTTATTTTATTCATTAAAAGTTGAATATAGAAACATTAATGAACCGGACCATTTTAAACTTTATAAATAAAATTAAAAAATGATACTTACATATTTATTCACTCTTTTTGGCAAGTGGTTAATTATTCATTTTGAGGAGTGTCAAAGTATTTGTTTGTTTTTTATCTCAAAAATATTTTATAGAATGTGTGCTATTTGTTAAGTTAAACACCAACAGGTTGAGTGCTTACAACACATTATGTGCTTGTGGCAGCTGATTTGTTGAAATTTTTTCTTTTTTAAATTGCATGAAAACTATAAGCATAATGTCAACAGAAATTCCAGAATTCATTGCTGCTTAATTTTATCTTTAAAATAATTATCACAATTTAAAATTAGATACAATTTGAATTTTTTATTAATATTTTTGTTAATAGGTGCATTTAATTTTTTTTCTTTTTTGATCAGTTTACTAGTTTACATGAAGAGGAGAAAGGTAGAAAATCTTTATTGGTCTTACTAGTTATAAAATGAATTAAAATACACCGATGATTCATATTTCAAGGCTTTCAAACCAATATAAATGTAGTAATGGAATAGGAATATTAGTCATAAGTATTCAACTTTAATTTTTTAATTATTTGATAATATTTAATTTTTTTTATTTGATAAATAGTATATATATATATATATATATATATATATATATTGCATTTGTACTGGTGTGTCTGGGTAGTATATAAATTATATAATATTAAATCATTTATGCTCTTTATTATACAGTATATAAATTTGTATTCAAATATAACAAAAGTGGTTTTTGTACAGTGTAATTTTAGGTCTATAATTCAAGTTTGAGGCAACCTTATTTTATAGACATAATGATTCTCAATTTTAATAATTTATTAATATGTTTATATTTGTATTTGCACTTGCATGTTTGTGTTTGTATAACAAACAAGTAATGATATATATATATATATATATATATATATATATATAGAGAGAGAGAGAGAGAGAGAGAGAGAGAGAGAGAGCAGTACAATGTAAATTCTGACTGATTATCAAATGTACAGAATGGTTGCAGTTGATAAAGCAATCACAAAATTTACTGGGCATAAATCTATGTGAAAATATAAACACTTAAAATCAATAATGAGAGATTTCAAATGGTGTGTTTGTAATGGTAGCCTTATGCATATAACCCATGGAATTGTGTGCAGGCAAAGAATCAAATTCTGATTCTTGTCTATACCTTGATACTCATGCTATGGAGTCAGTAGTTTTCCACATCTTGCATCACATTATTTTCCAAGTGTATAACAAGAAAAGCTACATGTAAATAAATTATATCTCTGTGGGACAATAAATATAACAAGATAGCATCACTGCTGTGCATAAAGAATATAAACATCACTGATATACACACAAAATATAAAAGGAATAGATGAAATCATTTTATCAGTGATAAAGAGAGTAGCATACAATTTCTAGTTTTAGATAGACATGATGCCAATTGCTTCTAAAAATGATTTGTTGTATATCTTTTATTAGAATGAATTTTTTTCTTATAGATGCCTTTGAGATTTGTTAATTTTGGGGTACAAGATAAAATGAAAAATTCTTATGTGACTAGTTTTGGAGATTCTGAAGCTATGGATTATCTCAGGTAAGAAGTTATATATGGTTTGAAAGATAATTTTGTGAAGAATACAAAGAAATTATCAATGAAGATACAATTTAAACTTAGTTAATGATAAATGAGAAATTATGAACAAACAGATGTTGAAGTTTCCTTTCCCCCTTACTTTTTAAATAAGTATCACCATTTGTCTTAGCTTAGTTTTTCTAGTTTCTAGCAATATAAAGTTTTTTTTTCCTCTAACATTATGACAACTGAAGTTATTGTGAAAATAGTGTATCAAGTCAGTTTTTATAAAAAATTCAATATGGTGCCTGGAGAATCAATAAGTTTTAAAAAATATTAAGAAATCAAATATAAATTCAGGTTAACTTCAAAAAATATTTTTTTTATAAATGTCATTCACAACATTTAATGTTATTTTTTTTACGTGTAACATACAAACCATTAACACATTGCTGTGTTTTTTTTTATGTTTACCGTAGCATCATTCAAGCCGTTGGTTAATTATTTTTCCTAACCTTTTGCAAAAATGATTAAAATATACCAGTGACGGAAGAAAATGCAGTGAAGTATTTTCAAAATTACGGAATAGTGCCTGCGCGAAAAGTGTGTGTTAATTGATATGATATGAAACTTTAGGTTGAATGGAGTTAATGACGGAGTAATCTCAAAATGTGTTCAAAGCAAGTATTTTTTCATCATGCTTTTTATTTTATTACAGTTATATTAAATTTTATTTAATTACAACCATTTGCAGTTTTGTATAATTTATAGCCGAGAGGTATCGCAGCTGCCATGCAAGCAAGTAGTTGGTTGCAGACGGTTGTGGGTTCGCGTCCCGGCCGATGCTATAATCATATGAAAAAAAAAAAAAAAAGTCAATAAAATAAAATACGACAATCAACTTTTTAAAAAACAAAAAACAATCTTATTGTTTAAAACATAATGCCTCTGAAACTGGATAATTAACCAAAAAACATCCGGTGTAGAAAGCGAAAGAATAAGTAAGTTTTAAAAAAATGTGTAATAAAAACTTTTAATTAGAAGATAAAAGATAAAAAATTAACAAAGAAGATAAAAGAAAACAAGATTAAAAAGAATATAGCAAAAGTGTATTGTCAACTTTAAACTAATCTATTATTAGACAAATATAAAAAAAAAATATCTCAAGAGCCAAAAGCCATCTTGCATTGAGTAAATTTTTATTCATTTTTCTACTATTTTCAGTTTTGCTCTAATTAAAATAAACGTTTTAAAATAAGTCATTGCCTTGCAAAACTATAAAGAATAATATGCTGTAGTGCTTACCAAGTCTATCGAGAGCTATATCGATAAGAGTGTTTTTTTCATATGTCAAATGCGTTGACCGGGAAGCGAAACCGGGTCAGTTGCTTGGAAGGCCGCTATGCTAATCACTAAGCTATCAACCCTTGACTATATAGATAAGAGTTTGAGTGTTTTTTTTTATATTTGTTTTACTTATAGCTACAAATAGCCAGGTAACTAATTTGTGACCAGTAATGGATAGTTATCTAAGTTGGCTACGTTGTTATTATTTAAATAGTCTCAAATTTGTTGAAAAAAAAATTAAATGTGCTTGTTTTGGATTTGAACTCATAAATATGGTAGTCAAATGAGTTAATGCACTACCCCACCCCCCTTGCATTATTTTAATAAATAATAGCGGCTTTGTGCCAGTGTTAGCTTAAACTTAAAGAAAAAAAACACTGAAGATAAAATAGTGTTGTTTTTTTTTTTAAATGCTAGACAAAAATAACCGTTAAACGTTATTCATGATTTTCTTTCTATGTGAAAGTTTTTTAAGACACGAATAGAATTTTTTTAAAACATTGCTTTTGGGGATTAAAAAAAGATTAATCGGGGTGATAAATTATTATAATGTAGGAATATTATAAGAATCTGATTTCACAAATACACACAATATAAACTGAAAATAAAGAAATATATTTTTAAAAAATACTTATAGATTAAATACCCTCATCTATTACATACATGACTAAAAGTTCGATCTACATTGGAAACTTGAGATTTATAATTGACCCCACCCCTTCCTCCATCTAATAAAAGAAGAACTTTGAGGATGTTTATATAGATAAGAAGTTTATAATATTCAATTCGGCTAATATTTCCGTAATTATTGGTAAATGAGCATCTAAATAGTTTTAGACTAAAAGATAATACATATTCTTATCCAGAAATAATCAATCAATAGTACATGCAAAAATGTGACATATTGCAGTAGTAAATGTGATGCAGTTGACTTCCGGTAATAAAACAAGACTAATTTTTGTAAAGTACTACTGTAATCAAATGTGCACTTTTATCAGTGAAGTAGGCCATAAATATGCTATATTTTGTTCCAAGCTCACTCTGTATACAACAAAAATCGCATATAGTAGCTAACTTTTTATTGATAAACAATGATTAGAATAAATGCATTTTATTTACTGTACCTTCATCTATTACATACATGACTAAAAGTTCAACCTAAATTGTAAAAAAGGCTTTTGATCAGAGTAAACAACATTTTAATTAAAATTGTTATAGGAGACTTTAATGCTAGAATTGGTAAACAAATGAAAGATGAAAGTGCTGTAGGTAATTTTGGTTATGGTATTAGAAATGAGAGAGGACAGAGACTTGTGGAGCAGGAAAAGAAAAACTTTATATTATGAATTCTTTTTTTGAAAAAAATGCTAAAAGGAAATGGACATGGAAGCATCCAAACGATGGTACAGCAGAATTGGATTATATTTTGACTAACAGAAAATATATATTTCAAGATTGTAATGTTCGTAATAAATTTAACACAGGAAGTGATCATCGATTAGTAAGATGTAAGATACGTACATGTTAATGCAAAACTGGAGTGATAAAAATTATTAAAAAAAACAATATTTACAGTTGATATTGCTAATCTTCAGAAACATTCTAATGAATTTAAGTTAGAACTTGTAAATCAGTTTCAAGTATTAGTAGATTTTGAACATGATTCAGATTTGAATGAAATTAATATGAAAATAACTGATACACTTTTAAAAACTGCAACAAAGATAGCTGGTAGAAAAAAAGCAGCAATTGACCAATAAAATTTCTACTGAAACTAGAGAATTTATGAAGAAAAGAAGGAATATGAAGATATACAAAAATGATGCATTAAAAAGGATTGAATATCTCGAATTTTGTAAAATGGTGCGGAAAAGAGTTGAAAATGATATAAGAAAGTATAACAGTGAACTAGCAAGGAAAGCTGTAGAAGAGAATAAAAGTCTCAAGAGTTTAAAACAACATTTTGGTATTGGTAGGAAATTTATATCTGCAATAAGAAAAAAAGATGGAATTATTATTAAAAAGAGAGATGACATTATGAAATGGGTAGAAGATTTTTATCAAAAATTATATAGTAATAAAAAACAAGTACCTCATACATCTATTACATCTTTTGACTTACCACCAAGAATTTTAAATGAAGAAGTGAGACATGCAATTAAATGTATGAAGCAAGGAAATACTCCAGGTAATGATGGAATTATAATTGATATATTAAAAGAAGCAGGTGAAGAAATATAATTTTTTTTTAGCAAAGTTATATACCAAATGTCTAAATAATAAAGATGTACCAGATGATTGGAAGAATGCAATATTAATATTAATATTTAAAAAAAGGTGATAAAGAAGATATTAGAAATTACAGACCTATCAGCCTTTTATCAATTTTATACAAATTTTTTACCAAGATAATTACAACTCGTCTACAGAGAACATTGGATTTTCACCAACCAAGTGAACAATTCTGGATTTAAAACTGGTTTTAGTACAGTAGATCATATCCAGGTATTGTGAGAAGTTATAGAAAGGACAAATAAATATGAGTTGCCATTATGTTTTGGATTCATAGATTATGAAAAGGCATTTGATTCTATAAAAGCATTGAACCATCAAGGTGTAGATGGAGAATATTATCATATTTTAAAGAATATTTATAAAAATGCAACAGCAACAATTAGATTACATAATGATACTGGGAAAGTCAACATTAAGAAGTGTGTAAAACAGGGTGATTACATATCTCCAAAACTTTTTACAGCAGTGCTGCAACAAGTATTTTGTGGATTAAAATGGGAAGCTAAAGAAATGAAAGTAAATGGAAATTATTTAAGTCATTTAGATTTTGCAGATGATGTAGTTGTTTTTCCAAATAATGCTTTAGACCTGCAGGAAATGTTGCAAGAGCTATCAGATGAAAGTAGGAAAGTAGGATTAAAGATAAATGTTAAAAAGACTAAAGTAATGTTTAATGGATTTTCTCAAAGTATGAAAATAAAGATTGATTATGATGAGTTAGAAGAAGATAACAGTTGCAAATACCTTGGTCACATTATTAATAAAGATGGAAATATAATGGATGAAATTAATCAAATAATTAAACTTGGAGTGCTTTTAGTAGAAATAACTTGATACGTAAAGAAAATATGTCTATGTGTTTGAAAAGGAAGGCTTTTAATGTGTTTTACCAGTTCTTACTTATGGATATGAGAGTTGGACACTTAATAGAAGAGCAATACCGAGACTTTAGACCACTCAAAGAAGTATGGAGAGATGCATGTTGGAGGTAACAAGAAGAGATTAAAAATGCAATGTATGGGTAAGAGAACAAACAAGTGTTATTGACCTCATTGAAAAAATTAAAATATTGAAGTGGAATTGGGCTGGACATATTGCTAGAAGAGATGATAGTAGATAGACAATTGAAATTTTGAACTGGATTCCCAAGAGATTGTAAAAGACCCAGAAAAAGACCACATGTGAGATGGATGGATGAAATAAGAAAGTGTGCAGGGGTGATGTGGAGAAGAGAAGTTAAAGATCAGAGAAGATGGATTGAACTTGGAGAGACCTTCATCTAGCAGTGGATTGATAATGGATGATGATGATGACCTTTCAAAATGCATATGTATATAAAACAAATGCTTTGTGTATATAGTGTGTGCATATATTTTTCTTAAAAAAATAGTAACATAGTTATTAACAATAGCAGCATATTTACATATATATATACACAAAGCTGTGTGTGTGTTCAATAAATTTATTAAAAAATAATATTGTAATAAAATTTAGTTCTTTATTATTATTATTGGATTGATGTGTTTATGTAGACAATCTTTAGTTATACGTTTACATATATAAAAATTGATTTATTAGTTTACACAGGATTGCAGGAATTTTTACACACTGTGGATTAGTTTCAAGGGTTTCACATAGTTTGGATAGCTATGGTTACATGGGTAATCTGTTAGATGTAAGTTTACATATGTAAAAGTTGATTTATTGATTTACATGAGATTACAAACATTTTTTCATGCTGTGGATTAGTTACAAGGGTTTTACATGACATGGATTGCTGTGGTTACATGGTAATCTGTAGTTGTAGGTTTATGTATGTCCAAGTTGATTTATTTATTTACATGAGATTACAGGAATTTTTATATACTGTGGATTAGTTACAAGGGTTTTACATAGCATGGATTGCCATGGTTACATGGGAAATCTGTAGTTGTATGTTTACATATATAAAAGTTATTTTATTGATTTCCACAAGATTATATAAATTTTATGTGATCTGGACTGCTGTATCTACAGTTGCAAACCAGGTTTAGATTTATGTGGTTGGGTTGCCTGGATAACATACACAAGAGACTAGCAATTTTCATGGTAGTGTGGCAATTGTCAGTGAGATTCACACTGATATGAGCTCAATGTGTTATTTTTAGGGTGCTGGATCTTCTTTGTGTTACCAGGTTTTCCTCTTGGTTTCATTAGCAATGTGGGTTGGGAAGGGTGTTGTTATGGATAAAAGACATGACAGGATTGCTTTCATAATTGGTACAACCCCACCATGCCTGCTTTCTGATGCCTTTGAATAGATGAGTGTTCCAAAGGAGGATGACCACTCTGTTAGAATTGGTTGCAATTGTGAAATTGGAGTTTGTGGTAGGTTGGTTAGACTCTGGGTTTATCTGTGTGCTAAAGATAGAGGCTGAATTAGGCTTTTGATAAAATTTGAGTGTGAGATCCATGAGTAGAAGGTCCTGATTTCCAGAGAAGGCTGCTGGTACAGTTGTTAGAATTGATTGTTATTATTGAGCTGGGGGTTGGTAAGTCTCTGGGTCAAGCTATTAGAGGTGGAAGTCAAGTGAGGCTTTTGATATAATTTAAGTATGCAAATCATAGGTAGAGGGCTCAGATATTGGGAGACAGTAAACCTGGATCAGTTAGGCTCAGCATTGCTATTGGAAGTAATTTGTGTTTTTTGAAATTATCTAATAACTTGATGTTATTTGAAGATTTGAATGAAATGTAACACCAAATTGGAAATTGAAAAAGGTATATAAAGTTAGTTTTTTTTTCCTGCTAGCCTAAAGTTTTGATTTCTTTATAAGTATAAGCAGCCAGAGCTTGTTAACTTGGTTGTGAGCATGTGAATTAATTGTTGTGAACTTTCGTTTCTAAACAAAGATTAGAGTTTGCTACAATAACGTTAAAAATAAGCGTATGCTTGACTGACCTTTGGACTTTTTTAAAACTCTGTGCTGGTATTTTTGGCAACAGACATTGGTCATGTGATGGTTTTTTTTTTAAATTATATATAACTTGATTTTAATTGGAAGTTTAAATAAAAAATGTAACACAAAATTGGAAATAAGTAATCAATTGATAAAAGGTATATTATTATCTTTCAGTAAACTAAGGTTTTGATTTCTTTTTAAGCATAAAAACCAGAGCTTGATAATTTGTTTGTGAACAAGTGAATTGCTTGATGGGAAATTTGTAAGTGCAATTTTTTTTGCCCATGACAAAGATCAGAGTTTACTACAATAAAATTAAAAATAAGCTTATGTTTGACTGAACTTTGGATTTTGAAACTCTATGCTGGTAGTATTGGTGGGAAGTATTTGGTCATGTGATAGCTTTGTCTCCATATTGTTTTCTAAAATTATCACTGGATAACTTGATTTTAATTGAAAATTTTAATTAAAAATATAACACAAAATTATTATCTAATTATCAACTCATTGAAAAAGGTATATCAGGATATGGTTTTTACATTGCCAGTCTTAGGTTTTGAGTACTTTTGTAGCATGAAAAACTAGAGCCCTTTAACTTGGTTGTGAACAAATGGACTATTTTATTATCATCATTATCATCATCATTATTATTATTTTCTCCTTTATTTAGGTTACCCTCTTTATATAATCAGATTGAGAGTAACCTTAATCTGTGTGACAATTGATTATAAGAAATTTTGTAATCTTATTAAACTTAAATGTTATGTTTGATTTTGTCTTTTAAATTTTACTTTATTATGTATACATTTATATTTTCATTTTATGTTATATGTTTTATTTTCACTTTTATTGTATGTGCAAGCTGTAATTGGCTATATGCTGTTGTTTAGCACTTAAATAAATGAATTGAATTATCATCATCATCATCATTATTATTATTATTATTATTATTATTATTATTATTATTATTATTATTATTATTATTATTATTATTATTATTATTATTATTATTATTATTATTATTATTATTATGTTTCAAAGAATTTTATTAAACAAATGTTACATAGAATTATAAAAAAAGATTGCATTCTGTCACATAGGCAATCAAGTGATCTTTGGAAGAAGTTCTAAATTTTAAATTCAATTGTATTTTACAGTTTATCTGTTTGATGATGATTCTGTTATAGGTTTGATGATGATGATGATGATTATTATTATTATTATTATTATTATTATTATTATTATTATAATTATATCATTTATTATTATTATTGTTGTTGTTATTATTATTATTGTAAAATGGACAATGGATTACTAATCTTCTGAAGCCATCCTTTACTTGCAAGGAATTGTTTGTTTTTTTGTATTCCAGATTCTTAACTAAATTCTTGGTAAAAACATAATGCTTTCTGATGCAGCATAAGTCTGTCAACCAGAATATTCTTATGATTCATGTCATTCAGCCATAGATTTAAGGCTTTATAAATTTTACTCAAAAATATTCTTTACTTTACTTACAACTTTAGCTCTTTCAGGAGCATGAGCAATGATAATATGAATTTGCTTCTTTTTTTTACTATTTCTGTAATAAAAAATTCAGTTTTGATACATATGGACCACTTTTGAATTGTCTTTTTTCTTTTTTTTTCCTAAATAGATAATTTTCATCTTCTTCTTTAATAAAAGTATTACATTGTTTTTTTTAATTATCATTTTTGATTGTAAAAATATATATATTTTATTAAATATATACTATAAAGAGTAAAATGTTTGAAGGAGAAAAAATTCTAGGAAAAAAAATGGTACATATGCTTTAATAACAGTACAAAACAGAACAAGTATAGTATTTAAATCACAAAGAAAATGTAATCACATAAATTTATGTTTAAAAACGTGATATTTAAAGAGAAAAAAAAAGACTACCATTGTAATATATAGAATTTAATAAGTTTGTAAACTTCATTGTTTATATTATTTGTTTATTGTTTTTTTTACCTGTTTTTACAATTATGTTTGTATAACATATAGTAGAAGTCAAACAGGCAAAAACTCTTTATATAGTAGTGCCATCTTGTGCTAACCAGAGTAATCAATGGCTGCCAGAAGTCTGGCATCCATTGATTACTCTGGTTAGCACAAGGTGGCACTACTATATGGAGAGTTTTTGCCTGTTTACTAACAGTTATGTGCTAGTATGAGATGGTGATCATGTGATGTTTAGAAGTCACATAGTTTGATAACACATAGTTCATGTCATCATTGTACTTAGAAAAAATATATAACAAAAATTTAAATTTTCTTAGTCAAGTTAAAAAAACAAGGAATATTTATTTCGTGGTTATTCTTTCTGCAGGCACAAAATTGGCTAATCTTGAGATGCTTATTCCAAAGTTCACAAATAATTAATATACATTTGTAATTATTTGGACTGTGTTCATCATTTGTAAACCCTGCAATTTTGTTCTTTCAAAAAATATTTTCAATTACTGATCATTTGGAAAATAAAATGAGTAAAAGAAAAGTAGAAACAGATAGTATTCAGAATTTCAATGATCATTAGAAGAATAGTTATTTTTATGGGAATTATCAGAAGAAACCATTATACATTGTTTGGGGAAATACAACTTTACATAATAAGTGATATAATTTTAATTCTGTCATCAGACTTTGCAAAAATATTTGCAGTGACATAGGAGTCATCCAATTGCTTTCCTTATGTGCATTTTGTGATACATTTATTTTTGATATTGATTTCTTGTAGTTCATGAATTTACTTGAATATAAACAATATATTTAATTTACACCTTTGTTCAGTAGATAGAACCTTTTGTATTTAGAAAGTTGCATTTGTGCAGTAACAAAAAAGAACATGCAAAAAGAATACAACTGCAGTGAATGATTTTATAGATTAAAAAACAGAGGGGATTTGAACACAGACTTTCAAACTCTTTTTAGTCATCCACTTTATTTTATACAACCAGAACACATCACCTCATAAATATGAAAAAGATAAATGATCTCTAATATACATATTTTGTATAATAAGTCATAAAAATATTTAATTCAACATATATATATATATATATATATATATATATATATATATATATTATATATATATATATATATATATATATAATTATTTAATATAATAATATATTAACTATAATGTACATATTTAAATTTAAATTGTTTTATAATAAGCCTGCAAGCATAATATTTTTATAAAGATATATATTTAAGCAGTAAATTATGTAATTTTTTTAGTAATAAAATTATAATATTTCATTACTTTTTTATTATTTATATCATTTTAAATTTTTATTATTTTTCAAATTTATTTTGTAATACTTTATTATTTTCAGAGATTAATTTGTCAAATAAAATTGTCAAACTGTCACATGAAGATAACATATCCATTAAAAAACAGTTGTGTTGCAGAAAGTATTCACTATAAGTTAGGCATACATTGAGTGCAGTAATCATTTAATGTGGAATGGAAAATATGTTCATTTGTCCACAAATATAAATAATTACATTGTTTTGTTAAAATGCCTTATATGTGTTGAAAAACATGTCTTCTTTACAAAAAATAAAAAAACAAAAACAAATAAACAATACTGTAAATAATGTGGAAAACCAACGCTATTTGCTTGTGTTTGTGTTATAAAAAATATATAGTAAAAATGGAAGAAATTAAAAGAAAGCAAATTATATTTGTTTAAAAAAGCTGTGAAAGATTAAAAAAATTAGAAACACCCTATGAAATTGTTTTAATTTTAGCAAAAAAAAAGAAAAAAAATTGATTTTCTTTGGTAAAGAAAAAGTGGTGTGTTTTGTCCCATGCCTTGGTGACAAAAATATAAAAATATTGATTAATGCCATTCTTAAAATAAACTATTATGATATATATTGAAGAACTTTTTATCAATTTGTCTGAGCAATTAAAAGATGATTGCAATGCTCAAATATTTGTTTATTCTGTATAAATCTGCCAACATATGTGGCATAGTATAATTATGCATTTTCATACAAAAAAATGATAATTTAAAATTTTTTGAAGATCTTATTACTCTTAATTCAATGTATGAAAAAAGGAGAGGGGCAGATATATTTAGCAAAATAGAATCATGTATAGAAAATACAAAACTAGATTTTTATTTTAATAACTTGTATGAGTACTGATAAGGTTTTCTAAAGAGAGCAGTAAAACTACTGGGACTATAACTTTACTTGAAAACATTCTAGATCAAGGGTGGGCAATTGTTTTGGCTCAGGGGCTGCAGAAGGGGTAGAGTGTCACATCAGTGGCCACTTTGTGGAAGCGAAGGTTAGAGGAGGGCCGCACTGTTTTTTCATGATGCAATAAAACACTGCTTTATTCTCTGTATTACCAAAGAAATATTTGTTTGTCCATTCTTTATTAAACACACAATATTCATCACTGATTTTGCATTTTTTTGGAGAGTTCATGGTTTCTCTAAAATTGGAAATGTATATATTTGCTAATGCAAAGACAAAATTGAAATTAAACAGATCAACTGGAAAAGCACCGTACATTGTGTCTATACTGCACATGTGTATTGATGTGGCCATTCTAGTGGAAAATATGAGACAAATCTTCAGTCACGTATGAGTAGGAAATCTCAGTTCAAGGCAGATTTTTCTGATGTCTTGGTGGGTCGCATAAAAACTCTTAGCAGGCCACTATTTGCCTACCCTGTTCTAGATAATTCTCTAAATATTTTTACATTATTCACCAAGAATCACTGTTTTGGTAATCTTTAAATTTTCAGTAAGTTAAGTCATTGTTTTGCAACATGTGTGAATAAAATTAAGAAAGGAAGATTAAATAATATTTAGATGTAAATTCATAGAATATTGCAAAATATTACATTTGGAATAAGGTTGTTTTATCTTTCATTGTGAGGCGCACTCTTCTAGAAGATGTCTCAAGTAAAAATTTGTAAACAGAAAGATTTTGTTCATGAATTTTAGAAAAAATGGGCATTGATAAAAAACACTCTTGGTTGATATAATATGCTATCCCAATGATCTAAATCTAAGACTACAAAGCAGTAATAATTTGTTTTATAACTTAGTAAACAATATAATGTATTTAGTATAATAGAAAACTGTTTACTTCTCAATTAAAAAATAAAAATGTGACTCAATTTCTATACTTAAAAGTGCAATGTGAATGTAAGATTATGTTAATTTTACAAATTAAAAAAGCAGATTATTTCAAGAATTATTGGGATATCATATTTACTTGTGCAAAAAGAGTGCTTATTCACATTTATAAACCTTCTTTTATTTAGTAAACAAAAACCATAAGGACATCCACTAAGTGATTTGAAAACAAACTCATTATTGACTATAAACTTTTATGAATTTTTCACAGTTACAAATGATGTTAGCATAATTAATTTTTGATTATTCCTGAAATAAAAAAATTGACCATAGTAATATCTATCATTTCAGAACAACATACATATATTAATAGGCATTATTAACAATGATACTGACATAAAAAAGAATGATATTATGACAAATAGAATGAAATTTGAAAATTCTTGTCGCTTTTATTAAACAACTTGAATTCCTTAATTGAAAGTTTGTGAAAACCAGCAGACTCCATGTCTCACAAAAGTTTTATTCAAGGTTTTTTTTTCTATTTAATACATTATTATACCACAAAATGCTAAATATTATTTATCTATATTAGCATTTTTATATAAAAATTAAATCGTTGTGCCCAGATTGTATGATTGTATTTTGCATCAGAATTCATGTTTGATAAAAACTCCAGATGCATGGAGTATAGAACATTAAACATTCTTGATTTGTCAGTTAGGGATTATTCAAATTAGCATCAAATCACTATCTGCAAAGAAAGCATAACCCTAAAATAACACTACTTTGAAGGATGCCAAATATCTATGATGTAGAAACAAATTGGATTATAAATAGAACTTAATGCAAATTTAAAATATAATAAAAATAATATTGTCAATAGCTGAAATCTAAGCAGATAATTATTCGGTAAAATTATTAAGAGTTCATTAAACCAAATGAAATATTCAAAAAGATAACTCATTTTAAAATCGTTTAAGTACGTTTATTTAAATATATGTCTTTTCTAACTGAGGATAATTAAGTATTTTATAATTTCTTTTATCTGCCTACATTATAAAATTACCAGGTCAAAGCAAATAAATAAATTTAATTAAATCTACATAAAATTCTTTTTAATCCATCATTCAATCATTGTCAGTTTTTAATAATTGGAATTAAAAGATATTTGATGGATTTCTGAAATCAATTAACTTTTTTTTTTCATTTCAAAAAAATCTTTTAAGCATGTTGACAATTCTCATTAGTATAAATCTAGCATTTGTTTACAAATGAAATCTCCAGATGCCTTTGCTAATTTGCTGGCAAAGAACCATCTCTTATCCTCATTTAATATATATATATATATATATTTAAAAAATCATATATCATAACGATTTAAAATCATTTTTCTAATTTATAATCAAATAAAGTATTGGAATAATTAATCATATAAAAATTCATTGACTGGAATATATGAAAAAATATTATAAAACGAATAATAATATTCATATATATATATATGATAAATCTGTATAGAAAATATTAGAATATTTTATATTTATATACACATATAAAGCAAATCAAAGTTATTTCTAAAACAATAAATCACACGTTTTTCAAATATTAATTCTAGGATTTGTTTTAAAAAATTATTATATAAAATGCTAATTTTTTGTACTAATTAATTTCCTGAAAATTAAATTCCTATAAACAAAAGTATGCACTACCCACGTTTTAAATATTGCCAAAGATAGGTTAAAAGAATATACAATTTCTTATAAATAAAACAATGCTATATTTTTTTAATGTATAAGATTAAAAAGCAACTTTCTACTATAGTATCATTTATAGTACATTAAAATAATCAGAATTTACTGGATAGATATGCATTTAAATATCCATTACCAGAATAGTTTTTGGTTTCTGTCTTTATCAACCAAGCTTTGAATACAACACTGGAAATAATATTGTTGTAGTTCTAACAACAATTTTTAACACCATTTTATTATTTAAGCCTAAAATTGTAACTTCCTAAAGTTTTAAACCAAAGAAAATCTGCTTGAATATTTATATTGATCTAACTCTTGGCCAATAACTCAGTGTTCAAATACTAATGGAATGCATCATTTTTCCAAGGCTAAGAATATTAACAATAAATTAATTTGTTAGCTTACACAATATATGATAAAACAAGATCAATTATTTACTCTAGTGTCATCTATAATAAGCTTGAATAATTCATGATTATCAAATGGATGTGCATTTAAACTTCCATTCATAAAATAATTTGAGGTTGTATCTCTGTTAATGAGATGTGAGCATTAAAATTCAAAGTAATGCAATAAAAATGCAATCTTCTTCAATCATATGATTGAGGAAGATTAGAATTTATATAATTCCTTTTTTAAAAAATAGCCCAACATTAATATAATTATCACAAACATTCATTACAACAATGTGGAATAAGAATAAAATCTATAAGTTATACACTAGTTATGTTTGGAACATTAACTATAACCAATAAGATATGCAATGTAGGAGTTGCCATAGAAACACTTCTACTATTCTTTTATCATCACCAATGAAAATTGGAAACATTTAGAATTGCAGTTGTAGAGAAATTTATTTTCATCACTATCTTCCACAAATGAAATATTTAACAATTGATTTACTTACAAGTGAATCTACCTGCACTTAATTTGAAGTCTTTCATATTGAAAAAATGGATTTTTCAAAGGCATTTTCTAAAACTGGCCACATTCAAAGGCATTTTCTAAAACTGGCCACATATATATATATATATATATATATATATTTACATTTTAATTTTTCCAATTACACTTTTATAGAAAGTACATCTGTGCTCTGCTAAATATATTAATTACAAATATATATTAAAATTGAATATTTGTAACAATTTCAATTCATTTCAATTTGTAATTTAAAACTTCAAATAGACTATACCATAATTGTTAATACTTTTTGAGTTTTAACTAGGTGACTACTGGTGCAGTTTTGCAGAATGCTTGCAAAATTATTACATTTTATGTTTTTACATGATGATAATATGTCAAAAATCAAGAGACAAAGTTTCATAGATAGATATCCAGATGAAAAAAGTAAAATGTTAAATATTTCAGTTTTATCAACAGTACAGAATTATTAAGCTAAGACAAATCACCATTGTATCAGAACATCATTTGTTATGTGAAGAAACAATATATATGATTATTATTAGTAATTGCAATTTTAAAAATAATTTGAGTTTGATAAAAATTATCATACACTTTTATTATAAAAATTAAAAAAACAGCAAAATATCTAAACTGAAGTAGGTGGATATATTTTTAAATGTTTAAATTATTCAGTTTTTTAAGCATCAAAATGACATTTGAACATAAAACAGAAACACCAAGTCATAACAAAAATTTTTATTTGCTTTTGACTTTTAAAAAGTAAATATAATTTTTTATATTACTTACAATCAATATTAAATCAATAGCAATCAATATTAAATCAATAGCAATTTCATTTTGCTATTCGTAAAAGAACTATTATTTCAAAAAATAATGTAAGAATAAAATATTTAAATTACTTATGTTTATTTTATTGTTCACAGTAATGAACCCACTTCTATGTGTCTAATATTAAAAAATAGATGGATCATATAAATTCCAATGAATTTGGATTATAAATTTTAAACAATAAACTATATATATATCCAGGATATATATATATTCAGTGATAATGAATAAAAGAGCAACAATTTAATCCATTCATCTCATCTCACTAAATTTTGCGTCTTTAATGTCAATAGAAGATCAAACTTAATTTTCGCACATTTATTTATAAATTAAATTTTATCAACGAAATACATGTATAATTCAATTGTTACTAATTTTCTTCTTTTCTGAGCCCACGTAATATCTGATAATTAATGAATATAGCACGTTTTCTGCGAGTATATTTATTAATACCAGATATTAAATACATTTATATATTAAACTTATAATTTTGTGTAAGATGTATAACATTAATTTTGCCTGAAAATTTTTATATGATGACATTTCACTTGGTACATGCACAATCTGATTTTAAAGATTGATATGTTTAACAACGTATTGGCATCTCAATGAATTAGGAAAACAATCATATTGAATAGGAAGAAAAAAATGTGCATCTCACATGTATAGGGCATCACATATACACCTAATGTTTTTTTAAAAATGACTAAATCACAAAAACCCTCTTAGAGAAATATAATAAATTTCTATTGATTAATATCTTTCACAAAAAAATCTAATTGTTTAAATTGTATAACTTTAAATTCACTATTTATTGTAAATCTTATCAAGTGAATCCCTGTTCTCTTTCTGATGCTAGCACACCTGACAAGAAAAAACAAAAACTCATCCAAAAAAAGTAAATTTAGCGATAATTTTCATTATTAAGATGTTTCATTTTTTGAGAAGTAAAAAAAAAGTCATCCAATAATATGAAACATTGTACAACCATAATAATAATAATAATAAAAACACAAATGCCATAAAATGTGCAAATACTTATCTGTATTTCGTTATAAATAGTTTTATGAATAACAATATTTCTAACATTATCATCATCATTTTTATTTTTATATAGGATTTATATTTATTTGAATATTACTGAAAAAATTATGTTAAATATTTATCCTTTGGCAGTATATTTATGCCCAATAAAATATTGCACCTCCTTTTTTTACTTCTATTTTTCCAAAATAAATTATTATAATTGCAGTAATTTGTTGATTTGCATATGTAAGTGCAACTATATAATGTATATAATACAATATATATATATATATATATATATATATATAAAATACATATTTTGCGGGTTCATCCATGTTAAAAACTTTTAATATTAATATACTGACGTTTCGACTTGGTCACACAAGCCATCCACAGAGTTATAAAAGATAGAAAGACGGTTGTAGAGGCGCTACAATCACTGATTTGAATAAAATGTTAAAATTTCACCAATAGCAAAAAATGTTAAATTTAGGAATGTTTTTTAAAAAAATCTTTCCAAATAGGAGGAAGTTTACATGTATCATCTCGCTTATTGATACAATATGGTCTTTTAAGTATCTCAATGGCTTCTCTAATTTTGCATTGGTAGAGATTATCACATCTGGATATGATCCTGGTACTAGAAAAATCGATTTATGACCTGAATCTATAGTATGGAGTGAGAGTGCTGATGATGATGAGTGTTGTTTAACTGCATTAGCATGCTCATCTCTCCTAACACTGATGTGACGATTACTCATACCTATGTAAGAAGTTTTACAATTTTTACATGATATTTGATAGACACCATGAGATTCAAGAGGGATTGAGTCCTTAGGCTTGGTTATTATATTGCTGATCTTTTGATGAGCAGAAAATGCTGTATCTATATTATAGCATTTTAATATATGTCCGATACTGTCTGTAGTTCCTTTTACATATGGAACACAAATCCTAATAGCTGATTTATCATCTTTTTGTTTCCAATTTTGTCTATTTTGGGCTTGAAATAAGGTTTTTTTTTTATAAATTTGTAATTATAACTATTTGCTAATAAAACACTATTAATATGATTTATTTCTTCTTTCAGATGTGTCTCATCTGAAAGGTTAATTGCTCTATTTAAAAGAGTTTTGGCTACAGAAACTATCTGAGTTGGGTGATGATGAGAATGGAAATGCAAATATCTGTCTGTGTGTGTATCCTTTCTGTAAATAAAAAAAGATAAACTATTTGGTGTTCTGGTGACTAGAACATCAAGAAAAAGGAGTTTTCCATCAGACTCTGTCTCCATTGTAAATTTAATATGAGGATGCATATTATTTAAATGTAAGAAAAAAATCATTTAATTTATTTTTTCCATGTTGCCATATGACAAAAGGGTCATCTATGTATCTGAGCCAAATGAGAGGTTTTAAAGATGATGATTCTAAAGCACGAGTTTCTATATATTCCATGAATAAATCAGCTATTATTCCTGAGATAGGTGAGCCCATAGGAGTACCAAAAACTTGTCTGTAATGCTGTCCATTGTATACAAAATATGTATTTAAAAGACAATGTTTAATTAAAGCAATAATATGGTCTGGTAAATTGCAACGTTGTGAGATTATATTTAAAGCTTCATCAATTGGAATGTTTGTAAACAAAGACACGACATCAAAACTGACCAGAATGTCATTAGCATTAATTTTTAAACTTTTTAAAACAGAAATAAAATGAAGAGAGTTTTTAATATATGATTTAATAGATGGGATTGTAGGTTTAATGAAATCCGATAAGTATCTGGCTAAAATATGAGTTGGAGAACCTATTGCACTTACTATTGGATGAAGGGGGGTATCTGGTTTGTGAATTTTTGGAAGTCCATAAAATTTTGGACAGACACAAGATTTTTCATGAGGGATTATTTTATTTTTTATCTCTGTTTCAATAGGTGATTTATTAATAATAGCTTTTGTTGTTTTTTCCAAATACGTAGTATGATCTCTTTTTGATAGTTTATAAGTTTTATCATTAAGCAGATCTAAAATTTTATTATGGTAAATGTCACAATCCATTACGGCTGTGGCATTACCTTTATCAGCTGGAAGTACAACAATTGATTTGTCCGATTATATTATTTAATGCTTGTCTTTCTTTCTTTGAAATATTATTTTTAGGAAGCTTAGCTTTTTTAAAAATATTACAAATCTCAGCTCTAGCCAAATCAGCCGATGTAGAATCAATTTTATCGAGAGCTGATTCAACAGTTAAAATTATAAGAAGCAACAGCAATAGTAAACAGTATCAAACTCTTCATGCACTAGTGCCACACAGTGCAAGCCTCAGTAATCAATGGAAGAAAGAAAATTTTATAAAATTCTCATCTAATGTCTACTCATTCATTATCCCCAGACTAGTTTCTAGCTTGTCACTTTCATCAGTGAGGAGCTTTGGATCAGTCAAGAGATATGTGATGGATATTGTGGTTTTTAGAAAAACCAAAGACACCAAAATGTATGTATGCTGAACTGAATTTGAACTATATGATAATACAAGAGGATGAACTGGGATTGAAAACATTATTATGTTTAATTTTAGGTTCTGAGTTTATAGTTAACTAAATAGGTAAAAGGTGTCTGCTGCAGGGTTGCATTACATCCTAAGTTCTAGGTGCAGTGCTCTCAGATCCAAGATTCCTCACTATAACGGTTGAGGGGTTGGAAGTTGCTGTCTTACTGTATCTGTCATACAGGGTGCCACCAGGCTATTTAAACCTGGAAAATTTATATAGTAGGCAGATACGTACTGTTAACATCTAATTTTTACATATATATTTAATTCTGACCATTAGCCCATGCCACTAGCTGATGGAGATGCAGAAACTTGATATACAACTTGCTTAAAAGAAATATTTTAATAAAAAAATTTTCCATAAAATAAATAAATAAGCTACTGCCAGAAATAACACACACAAAAAGATTTATTGACACATACATATAAATATTTAAAATTGAGGGATAAAATTTATCTTGTTTATATTTAAATATTAATTTTTAAATTTAAATTATTATTTTAAACAATCCACAAAGATGGATTTTAATAAGAGTTTGTTTTATGATGTTGAGTATAGATACACTATATGGATTTATTCGAAAAAGAAAATATCCTATAGCCCTTATTTAATCCTAGGCCAAAAGTTTACAGTCAATCCAATACCAATCTATCTGATATATTGATGTATTCAATGCAGCATAAATATGATAGCACAATACCATACTATCAGGAAAGCACATCTGAATACCATGGTTATAGAAAAGAGAATGTCTCTTGTCCAGTACAAGAATGTTACATCTGTCTGGCAAGAAGAACAATAAAAAAAACTCCATAGGAAGGGATTGTAGTCCTTTTTGCCATCTTACTATCCCATTCCATAGGCTAAAGGGGTGATCCAAGGAGCAGGGAATATGTCTGCTTCTGATGGTCATTAGGAGAAATGGGACTTATTTTGCCCAAGTGCAGCATATACATGATCCTGCACATAGCGGAACTTCATACTACATTTACTAATTACACCAATATATCCAATACATTAACCCAATTTAACTGCAAAACAACTAACCCAAGATTAACTTTCCTTAAACTAACAAATTTAAACAATTTATATAGCCATCCACCCCCAATCTAAATTTAAATACATTCTAATGATTTAATTAATACATATTAATAAATAAAATAAAAAAATGAAAATGATTAAAATAGCAAACTTATATAAAATAAATATTAATAATTGATTTAGAGTTCTATTCTTGGTCAGATGAGAGTTCTTATTTTCAATTACTCATTGCAAATTTAGACAAAATTCCTATTAGATAAGCAAAAAGAGTTTATACTTTTCGGATTCTGCAGATTTAGAGGTCCATCTTCATGATCATTTAGTAGATTGTTTGTCCTTTTTTAAAAAAAATGAAGCTGCTACTTGCCATTTCTTTTGGTCCCTATACTGTCATAGGGAGGCCTCAGCTGGTTGTCAAAAAATTAAATCTATTGCAGACTCCTACATTGTGAAATCTGCAATACAGCTACCATTCATATATAGCTTAATAGTCAGCATCTAAGACAACAACAATTTTTAATAATAATATTTTGGCTTTTATATTTTTATTAGTCTCTTATCAGCAAATTTTCTGATTCAACGAGCAAGACGTCACTAATTCTAAAGTCTCTTTTTTGGTCTGGGCTGTGGCTTGGTGCTTCCATTGGTCAAGCTAATTCTTTTTATTCTCTTATCTGACCTTTTAAATTATTTTAAGTGCCACAAGGGCTAGTTTGCTTTAGAACAATCATTTAATTAAAAAAAAACAATCATTTCCATTTTCTAAGATTAAACATGATAGAAATCATTTACTTCTATTTTAACCTTTAAACCGCTAATTATTTTTTTGGGTGGGTGGGTTAAAAATAAAAGTTTTTTTTTCCCCCCCCCAACAAAGAAAACAAATTTATCAAAATATATTTCCAATTAATTTCAATTCCTTTATAATTTTTTTTTAAAAGTATTTTTAAAATTTGTCAGGTTATGAAAGTGGGAGGAAGGATTTTTAAAAAATATTTTATATTTATTTTATAATATATTTTTTTTTAAATTTTATCAAACAACAAATAAAGAGGTGTGGAAATAAATTTTTTTTTTTTGTTTTTTTTTTTGGGGTATTGTTTTTTTTTTTTAAATTTTTTATTTTTTATATTTATTTTTTATTTTATTTAAATTATTTTTTTTTTTTATTTTTTTTTAAATATTTTTTTTATAATATTTTATTTTTTATTTATTTTATTTTATATTTGAATATTTTTTTTTTTTTTCTCTTTTTTTTGTTTTCTTTCTTTCCCTTCTTTCTGTGGTCGTGGGGGGGGGGGGGCCTCCTTTTTTTTTTTTTTTTTTTTTTTTGGGGAAGTAAAAGGGGGGGTTAAAAAATATCAATCTTTACTTTTTTTTTTATTTTAAAAAGAAAAAATACTTTTAAAGTTTTTCATCTATGCGAATATATATATATACATTAAATATAACTTTTAATTTTTGAGTTTTTAAGCCAAGTTTTTTCTTTTTAATAAATCAATTTTTATTTACGATCTTTTTATTTTATTTTTTTAAAATAATGTAACAGCATATTATATACAGTTACATCACTGATGAAAGCCACAAGGTAAAAACTAGTCTGGGAAAATTAGATGAGTAGGCACTAGATAGACATTTTATACAGCACAAACCTTCTTACATCCATTGATTACTAATGCTAATACTATGTAGCCCTATTGTATGAAGAATTTGCTACTATCGTTAACAGCTTATAAACAATAAACATCACCACTTTTTCTTTTGCTGTGTGTATAACTGTTGTTAAAACAGGCAAAACTCACTATATATATTACCACACACAGCAACCTAGAATAATCAATGGATGCCAGAAGGCTTGTGTATAAAATTCCCATCTAGTGCCTACTAATCCAACATCCCCAGACTAGTTTCTGGCTTATGGTCTCCATCAGTGAGGAGCCTTGGATCTGAGAGCACTGCATCTAAGTCTTAGGTTCTAATGCAACCCTCCAGCGACCACCTTTTATCTCCATTTAACTACAAAACTATGAGTCTTAAACTGAAAACACCTTAATGTTTTCAACCCAAGCCCACTAGCTTATATAGTCATATGGGCTTGAACCCAGTTCAGTACCTACACATTTTGGTGTCTTTGGTCCTTTAATAATCATAGACACCACTATCCTATTAGGCAGGAGTGGTTTTAAGCCAATAAACACCACATGACCACCTCCTCTTATGCTTGTGCATAACTGTTGTTAAAACAGGCAAAACTCACTATATATATATATATATTGCCACACACAGCAAGCTAGAGTAATCAATGGATGCCAGAAGGCTTGTGCATAAAATCCCCATCAAAGGCCATAAGCCAGAAACTAGTCTGGGGATGTTAGATGAGTAGGCACTAGATGGGGATTTTATGCACAAGCCTTCTGGCGTCCATTGATTACTCTAGCTTGCTGTATGTGGCAAAATATATAGTGAGTTTTGCCTTTATTAACAGCTTATGTAAGCATAGAAAATAGTGACCGTGTGATATTTTAATGGCTTTAATAGTAAAAGATAAAATAGTACAATACTTTAAAAATTTATATTCTTATTATATTTTCGTTTGCTGTTTACTCTAAAATCAATTCTCTTACACATAATTGTTTTTTTTTTTTTTTCATGAGTTTAAGATACCAATATGGTAAAACTTCATTTGAAGATAAAATATAAAGTTCAACTAAAATTATACAACTGCACAAATATGAAAATAAACAATTTCTGTATATAATAAAGTATTTGAGAAAATTTTACTTTTAAATAGTTTGATCATAACTGTTTAAAATAAATGGACTATTGCAATAATGTTATTTTCCCATTATAAAATTCAAAAATCTGGCCCTTCTAGTAGAAACAAAAAAAAACAATCACTTGTAAAAATATGTTGAAAATGTTAGCATATTAATAGCATTTATTTGTTAAATTGCAATGATTTCACTTTAAGTCTTGCATTAGTGGTCGAGAGGTCAGCGCGACTGCCTTACAAGCAGGTGCCCGGGTTGTGGGTTCGCGTCTCGGCCAATGCTATGACACTTGAAAAAAAAAGTATTACATTTTAATAAAGATTCATAAAATTGAATACCCAATATATAAATGTCATTTCTTTTTTAATCTAATGTCTGTACATCTAATATATAGATTGTTAATAAATATTTATTATTTAGTGAATATGTACAGATTATTTTAATATTTAATTATTTCATTTAACTATTCTAGACAAATGTACTTATGAGTCTGCTAAGATTGCAAATGAAATAGAATAAAATTTGTATGTAAATAAATCATTTAGATAAAATAGAAGAGTTTAGATAAAATAGAAGAGTAAAAGTCTAACAATATATATATAAAATAAATAAATTGTCTAAATGGTGTGTTCCAGGTAAGCACCCAATGGGAACATCCAAAAAGTCTTATTTGTGTATAAATATTAACTACATTGCTGAATAAAGACATATTAAATTACTAGAAAATATTTGCTTCAATGGTATGGGTGGCTGAGAGTTGGAGAGTGGACTAAAATTTCAGCCTGTCCATTAAAGTTTGAAGAAATGGAACCCCAATTATATATGTGTGTAAGAAATAATGATCTGGACCAGCGGATTAGTGCTGGCTCAAGACAAAATTTGGATTATCTTTTTCAGATGTGTGTGATCACCTGTATTGATTATATGAGATACAATGGATAGCTGAAGGGAGCTTGGTAGTCTGTGTTCAAATCCCCTATAATTAATTAAAGTAAACATGGTTGGGTTTTAAAAGACTGTAAAATTGAAAATACAAAATGTGTAATTAATTTTACTCTTTGCACATAAAAAAATTAAACTACCATTTGCGGATAAATTATAGACACTTATTTTATTTAAATGGACAACTAATTTTTTATTTTTTTTACTTTATGAATACTGTTAAATAAATATTTATTTAATTAGTGTAGAAAATTATTATTTATATTGTTGGTGCTTGATTGATATTAAATGCCATAAGGGCATTGCAGAATAGCTGCAGTCAAGAACTTATGAAGGACCTGTGTACAAGTAAAATGGCTATAAGTTGGCAAATTATGAAAGACCCATGTATATATAAGCAATGAGCAGCGGTAGTTGATTGTCATTAAATAACCAGTATAGAAAAATGGCATTACTAAGTAGTAATATTTTAAAATTTGACATAAATAATAATCACAGAAGATTATATTAAACATGTGGAATATTATATGCTTATAAACAAGATACATGAAGAGTGTTTGAAAGCATCTATGTTTTATGTATCGTAGAGCAACAATTATTACTGCTGGATAATAGATTAACTAACCAAAAATGACTGGAGAAACTTCTGTACCAAGAAATTATTGAAAATTTTGAATGGATAATTTACCCTGGTCATATCGAAATGGATAGTATAGCTGAGATTATGAAATATAAAACAAGTATCCCATAATAAATATATTGAATATGATTTAGCATTCAAAAAATAATAATGAAGTAGTGTGAGTTTGGCCTCAAATTAATGTCTTGTTGTTAAAACAATTTTTGTATGGCATTATGAACTCTTAATTTTAGGGATATTGTTGTTGAGAAAACCTGACCTAAATAATAAATGAACTATGGATACATTTATTCTGCAGAAAACTCTTACATACAAAAAGTAAGAAATAATGCTCCCGATTTAACCTTCCCCCCCCGGGGCCGGGGGCCCAATGTGGTTGGGTAAAAAAAAAAAAAAAAAAAAAGGAAAAAAAAAAAAAAAAAAAAAAAAAAAAAATTAATACAGAAAAATATGAAGACATGTGGTATTGTTGTGGGAAAACTAGATATTTGTAAAAAGTTTGCAAAATAAAAATAAAACATGTAGAAATAGTATGAATAAAGGAATGTTCAGCATCAGTCTGTCATTTGAAGAAGAGCAGTATGAAAAAAGCAAATGCTCTATTAAAAATCTGGGAGGAAGAGTTATTATGCAAGTTTATTATTTATATTATCACAGCAAACTGGCATCTAATTAGAAAATATAAATTCATTGCTTTTTTTTTTTTGGTATTTGTGAGTTTTCAAGTAAACAAAAATGGCACTCCATATTTTTGATAAATATACAGTTTCAAGGACCTATAATCTATCGAAGATGTGTTAGTTGTTAAGTTAGAACAAAATTAATAAATAAATTGTTAAATTTTTAAAAAGTGAATAAATTCTGATAAATTTCATTAGGAAGCTTTATTTCAATTTTTTTTCTTATATTATAATGTAAGAAGTGATGAGTCTTTCTTAACATTGTTATACATTGGTTCAATTCCACATATTTATTTTTGCCAGCAGTTTTCTTGGTAAATTGTCATAATAATAAAAAATTGGGACCTTCCTGGTGCAGAACATGATGCAGTGGACTATTTCTGGCGGAATGGGTATACCACCTCCTGAAAAGTTTGTATTAATGGTCATAGTATGATTGCATACTATGAATAAAATGTAAATATTGTATCTAAATATATTTTTTCATTTTTCTGTTAAAAAGTTAATCCAAAATAAAAAAAAAAGAGTCAAGTGTTGGTGGCCTAGCAGTTAGCATAGCTGCCTTTCAAGCAGTTGCTCCGGGTTCGC
The DNA here is from genome assembly GCA_028023455.1 of Epiperipatus broadwayi. Lineage (NCBI taxonomy): Eukaryota > Metazoa > Onychophora > Udeonychophora > Euonychophora > Peripatidae > Epiperipatus > Epiperipatus broadwayi. Next base: position 3,570,523 of record JAQFVV010000012.1, on the reverse strand, counting down.
TTCCCGATCAATGCTTTGGCATATATAAAAAAATAAAAAACTGTAAATATTGTTATTAATTTTTCCAGAATGATTTCTTATTTTAAAAATAACAGTAATAAAAAATAAATCGTAATTATTAAGCAAGTTTTCTAGCAGATTATTTTTTTGTAAATTATTTTTTGGGGGGATTCAAAACAGTAGATTTACCAAAGATATAGGCTGCCATCTTTATTTACTTGAAAATTCACAAGTACAATTATGTTTTATTTTATTTTAAGGTCAAAATTATGTCACTATTTGACAGTTTTAAAAAATGAATAAAAAACATAACAACATTTTTGCATCTAATACTTTATATATATGATAATAAAAAAATAACTCCGAACTTCTGTTTTACTTTACTTCTTTAATTTTTTTCTAAAAAAAAAAAAGAAATTCTTAAATCTATATTGATCTATATAGGATCTTAATAAAGAGTTTTGTAATTAGAGAATAAAATGTTATTATTATTGTGTAATCCAGTCTTTAACAAATAATAAATAATAGCATGTAATTTTCATGGTTCATTTCAATGTATTTATTTTATTTTATATTAATTTCCAATTAATATAAATAAAAGTGGATACTATATATAAACATGACATAATTTAATGTTATGTTAATATTTAAAGTAACAAATAAATATTTTTTTAAAAAAATACAAATATAATAAATTTCAATATATAATTACAAAATCAAAATAATGTATTAAAGTAATTAAATAATTTGTAAATATTATATTCATTAGATAGAATTAATTTGATCTTTAAAAAAATTAGCACAAAAGAAATTTGTTTCAATTTTGATTGAAAAATGCTGATATATATATATGAAAACCTCCTGATTAGTAGTCCTATCTGCCATATAAATTTTCTTGAAAGATATATTAGTTTATTGTATTTATCCAAAGTATATTTTGAATATCATCATAGATGTTTTTTTATCCAAGTACATTATTCTAATCTTATGAAAGAAAATCATAAAAAATATTGATATTTCAGAAGGGTTGCAAAACTCTTCCTTATGACTTACAAGAGTTCTGAAAAATCCAATCATACTAAAAATATCAGCTGTTTTGTATTCGTTTATTTTTATCCACATATTATTATTTCTTAGATATGAATGTTTTTAATAAGAATGCGAAATGCATTGTGGGAAAGTGTAGCAGACTATGCACACAAACACAAATGCATATATATATAACTATTTTCTCAACTTCTCATCAATCACTTGATAGTGGGAATTTTTTTAAATATCGTTCCTGTTTCAAGATAAAGATAACGATGGACTTTACAAAGAATATAATATTTCACACATATACATACATATACTTATACATATTTATCAAACTTCTGTAATAATTGTACACTCTGCAATACTTCAGTAATATGTTTATAGATATAAAGAACATTTTTTTCAATCATCTAGCATTAAATCTTAATCATTACGAATTAAATGAAATGCTGCCTTTTATCTTTTATTTCTCATAAATAGCATCTTCTTTTAAATATTATAATATATATATATTTATTTTAGATTTCATTTTAATAAATTGTATTTTTAATATGAACACAAATACACATTGTTTAAGCTCTTAACACAAAGATTAACAATAACATCTAAAATCATTGAATGCAGATCAAAAATTATATTTATCTATAACATATACACTGAGATAGACTAACTTATAACTATTAATTATTAGTTACAAGAAATTTGAAAACAATGAACTGATTTTACTTTGGAGCCAAAAAGTGTACTTAATTATTCTTAGCTCTTATATTATTATGTTACAGGATAAGGCATGAAAGGCATTAAGAAGATAGCAAGCTACAAGTTTTTCATATTTGATATAGGCATTGGTAAATAATATTAACATATATTATAGTGTGATGATTAAGTTTTTTTATCCTCAAACTAATCAAAGAATTAGATTATAAATTATTGTTATTATTAATTTAGAAATCTTTACATTAATAGTAATTGAATGTTGTTTGCTATACAGATTGATTTATCATTTCATCATCATCATCATCATCATCATCATAATAATAATAATAATAATAGTAGTAGTAGTAGTAGTAGTAGTAGTAGTAGTAGTAGTAGTAGTAGTAGTAGTAGTAGTAGTAGTAGTAGTAGTTAGCTTTGAATGGATAATCCCTTGGCATGGTTAGTATGAGAAGATCAATACAATTTTAACGTATCTTTTAAAATATAGTTAACAACCTGAAAACAGAATTACTTAGAAAACTTTGAATGACTCCTGTAACAGTAAAATAACAAGTTATTAATTTAAAAATAATATTATTTTTTTTAACAATGCCAACATATTAATTCTCCGTTTGTTAATAAAAACGGTTGTTTTTCAAATCATGTTGCATTCAACTCCAATCTAAAATGGTTGAGCCTTCTTTACATATATTATTCGTTTTTAATTTAAACAATTTTTAATTGAACTAAAAATGTTTACTAATCAAAGAAAAAAAAAGAACGTTTCTACATTTAAAAAATTACTCAAAAAAGTATGTTTCTAAACTGGAAGAGTAAAATAAATTATTTCATCAGAAAAATCAAGAAAAAATACAAATATATATATAGATTTCTGATATTATCTACTTAAAAAAGATAGAAAACTTGTGATATATTAAAAAATAACTTTAAAAATATTTTTAATTTTTTTTTTTTTTTTTGCTATTTAAAATTTAATATTAACTTCCTAAAATAAACAGAATATATATATACACGTAATGGTTCAATAATTTTAATGTGGAAAAAATATATAGAAATTAAATACCTTCATAATATGAAAACAAAATCAATGAAGCAAATTTCTCATTTAAAATATTTATATTTATTAACAAAAATCTATAATATGTAAGGAAAAAAAGGTAACTCTTATTTTTAATTATAAATAAATACTAAAATGAAAATTTTTTTTTAGCTATCAGAAAGTTTATTTTTATAATTACATTAATTCCATTTTTTTATAACCCATCTTTTTGTTTTCCAAACAAATAATTAAATGTAGATTTTTTTTTCTCATGTGTCATAGCATCAGCCGGGAAGCGAACCCGCTAACAGGGGACAACTGCTTGTAAAGCAGCTGTCGCTGACCTCTCGACCACCAATGAATGAAGCTATTTTTTATTTAACAAATGACAGCATTATTTAGTTATCTAATGTTTAGGCGACTATATAAATTTATTTTCAAGATTTATACATTTATAGCTATACATAAATCATTTTATAGGTGTATACATCATAACATGAAAATCAATTTTTTAAATTAGTAATTTAAAGAGGATTTCAAAATATTGCAAATTTTTTTAAAAAAGATTGAATGCAAATGTGGATAAGATATAAAGAGAAAAAACTAAGGATGAAGAAACTGGATTAAGTCATTCATTCAATTATGTGTTAATAATGCTGCAAATAATGTTGCTGAATCTAAAAGAAAAAGAAAGAAAAAAGACCTAAATATTCCAAACTTTAAGCCCATGAAGGATTGACTAATTTCAAGTTATACCATCTTCAGATTTGCATTTTTATTTATTCTATTTTTAATTATATTGGTAATTTTTGTAACATTTATTAAATAATTCATCACTTTATGTTTTAAATATTGTAACATATGTATAAAATATATTATGAGATAAAGTATCTTTCTATGTTGTTGAAAAATTTACTAATATTATTATAAATTTATCAAAAAATCGACTATTTACTTGTTTTTATTTCATTAAAACCTTCTTGGTAGGCACAAATCTCTGGTGATATTTTTATTTTTTCTATTATTATTAAACTTGTAATGTATTTACATAGGGGTTTTTATTTTAAATATACATTAATGATAAAGACCATGCATAGTAGTAGTTTGAAATGCTAAATTCTAAAAAGCCTACTATAATAAGCTAATTATAGATTACTTGAACTGAAGTAAATAATACTTATATATTGAAATAGCACATGTTCATGCAATGAAAATCCTGTATTATTATTTTATTATTATTGTCATCATCATCACCATTATTACTACTTCTACTGCTACTGCCACTGCTACTGATACTACTACTATTATGTTTTAAAGCAAAACTTTATTGAATCTAAAAGGTTACAGAGTCACATCTAGTAATATATTGATTTGTTACAATTGCAAAATAGATTACAACAATGAATGGAGACCAATTAAGACATCTTTTCAGTACATAAGTCTTTATCTTTTCTGCATACTTTTTTTTAAAAATATGGTCTTCTATTTAGTTCATTTTATGCTTGCATCTCTTTAAAGTTGAAAGTTGCTGATATTGAAATATATCACCATCTATCATATTGGACTTATATTTTCATAGACTAGATCTTGGTTTCAAGTTTGACCAAGTGGCTGCAAACACATCTGGTTGAGCTAGGATGCTGTCTCTTTTTTTGAACAGTTTTAGTTTTATTGAATATGTTGCTGGGTGGCATTGAGGGTTATTAGCAAGAGCAAAAGTGCATCTGGTACATCAATAGACATAAAGGCTGTATGTTGCTGCATGAATAGCAGAGATGTCTTTTTAATATGTATTTATTATTTCATCAATTCAAATATTAGCCTTTCTGTATGTGGTAAACACTGTGTAATGTATTGTTTCTAGTACAGTGCATGAATGAAGGAAATGATCTTTGTGTCTCTTCTTTTCTGTGACATAGCCCACAAAGGGAGTCTATATTTGTATAGAATCTATGAAATATAAGAAAATGTGATTTGGATAGAGCATTTAGATTAAACTTAAGTAGAAAATCAAATAATTTTGGTTCTAGTGACCACTTTCTGAATTGTTGCAGTAGTTGCTTGTGTCTATCCAAAGAACTGATGGATATAGATTAGATGTCTGGTTTGGGTATAGTTCATTATAAATGTTCCAGTATGTATATTTTGTTGTATAATGGCTTGAGTTCTTCAATAAGTGTGGATAAATATCCATATGAAGGGGGCAGTCTGTCTGTGGGTATTATATTGATCACACACTCCAGCTCTGAAAATGTTTTTATGGTGGCTGTTAATAGATTTTCTGATTTTTGTGTGTAAAAAAAAACATTGATTGTATGGAGTCCAAGTCCATTTCTATGTGGCAGTCTGCTCAGATTTTTTAAAGAAATCACTGATGAGATTTTATATATGAATGTTTGTGCAAAATTGATTATAGATGTATAGTAGATAATTTTTGTAATTATAAGTTGATTATATAGTGCTACCTTCATGTATATTGACAGGTATGACTTTCAAATGAGGCTGTGATTTTTTCAGTATCTTTCTTTAATTTATTTTTAATTTTTTGCCTCATTCCATTGGTGTGAAGGTAGAATGAAAAACTAAGGAAAGCAGAAGGTTTGCCATTAAACATCTCTGTACAGTGTTTGCCTGTGTATATTGACCATGTAACAGTTTTATTTGTGTTAATTTTTAAATTAAAATTTGAGGTATAATTCTTGATTATCTCTTATAGTATGGGGATATTCTTTTTAGAGGGGAGGAAAACAGTTACATCATCCATATAGGCTATGTATGATATATTTAAAGCAGTGTTAATATTATTATTACTTCTGGTGCTTGAAGGAGAAGGACGTGTTTTGTTTTTCTCTAGTTTCTCATTATTATTTTTCTATAGCTTCTTCTTCTTATTATTTTTCAATAATTAATTATTCAAGGATTATTAATTGTTATTATTTAAATTGGTTCTTTGTGTCATAGGCCTGAATGTATTTTTACCAAGTTTTGACATTGTTACTATTGACATTTTTTTCATGTTTTAATGGATCTTTATGGTAGAAATTACTTTTACTTGGACAAGTTCGGATTATTTACTATTATAAATTTAAAAATTATTTCAATATTTTATTTTAAGTGTTGCTCTGTGCTTTTCATTAATTAATTAATTGCTTCACTTAAGAATGTTAAAGGACTTTATTTTATGGATAGAATGAATTTTGGTTTGTTTTACTTTTAAAAATCGTTTTAAAAGTATTTCTTATATTTAACTAATTTACAATGCAATTAGTAGACAGTATTATTGTTGGCAAGTTTTCTTCAGAAATCACATTTTCAGATTAATTATTATTAAATATTTTAAGCGTAACCGTTTTAAACATTATAAGGAATTTGACTATTTTAAATATTATTACAAGTATCAATATTTTATTTAAAGTGTGGCAGGCTTTTCAGTAAGTGCTTCACTTTAATGTTGAAAGAATTACTTTATTTTATACATAGAATAAACTTTGGTTTTGTTTTAGTTTTAAAAATTGTTTTAAAGCATTTCTTATATTTAACTGTTTTAAACATTTATAAAGAATTTGGTGCTTTTGTTTGAAACATAATCAATGGAATTTCTAATGTCAACTATTTTAAATATTTTTAAGTAACGGAAACTAATTTCTCTTTATTAATAGAAATAACAAATTTGATTTATTATATCGTTTTGGAGAAAGACTGTCCGATTAAGTTTCAATAGATATAAAATTTCATTTTATGAATAATTAAGTACATCGTGACTGATACATTTAATAATTTTATTTTGGACATTGTTTATATATATAATACAATCTTAGAATATTAAGGGATGAAGAAGAAGTTACTCTCTTAAGAGTATTATAGATTTTTATATATATGTTGTATGTGAATTTTTTTTTTAAAGTTTTGTGTATATATGATTTGTATAGGTTAGTGGAAGATTTTTATATTTTAGTGGAAGATTTATATATTTTATAGTTATTTTTTATTTTTTTGTATTATAATTAATGGCCCCATAGGCTGTTAAATGTCCTTTGTGCTTATGTAATATTTATGGTAGACAAAAATATTTAAAGTGTGCTGATTTTTGTGTGGCAAAATATCATTTTGATTGTTATAAATTAAATGAATTTAAAATCTTTAATGATAATGATTCAGATTTCATATGTGAATTTTGTAATCATTATTATAATAGTGAGTACAAGATAGATAATTCAGATAATCTTACTACACCATTTGCTGATATTCCTGACATTTTAGTCATGGATTCTTCTACACATGGTTCGGTTTTAAATGTAGATGGTGTTGAATGTAATTATTGTAATGAAGAATTGTCAGATTTGTATAGTGGAATTAAGTGCTCTGGTTTTTGTCAAGGATATTTTCATATATCTTGTTTGAATTTATCCAGGTCTGATACTAAAATTTTTGATTCTGTTGGTTTGGGTTTTTTTGTTGTATAGAATGTAATCAATTATCTATGGATAAAATGATGAATATTGAGAATATTAGGTTGAAAGATAATAATGATTTTATTAAAAATATTTCTGAAATGGATAATTATAATAGAGATAGTGTAAAAGAGAATAGTGATAATGGTTTAAGTATTGATATGAGTTTCAATTCTAGTTCTAATGCAGATATGGTTAATTTGCTTCAAGATAATGAAAGTAAAAAAGTAGACTTGGCTAATTTTACTTTTGAATTATTATGATCAATGTTTCTTCAGGAAATATATAGTATGATTATGAGTATGAAAAAATTTAGTGTAAAGGGATCTAGAGTTATTAGTGATAGTGTTATTTCAAGTGACATAGGTATACAATGTGATTTATTGGAAACACAGGTCTTTGGGGATATTGCCGAGGTCGATTTTGCTGGTGATGTTAATTCATCTTTTAGGGAATAATACCTTGGGAAAGTTACCCAAATCTTCTTTCTTTATTGGAGATAAAGGTAAAAATAGTTTTGGAAAAAAGATAAAAATAATAGCATTTATAATGGTGATTACAAAGGTGATAATAAAGATATTGGATCAGGATTTTTATTCTTGTGATGAATATATTGGATGTGGAATTGATAATAGTACAAGTTGCAATAAAGGAAAAGTTTATAAAATTAAAATTTCTAGGCAGTCTAAAAAATATCAAAAACAATTTTCTTGATTTAATGATGATGAAAAATTTAACAAGTTTTCTGACTTTTCTGTTAATAATTCATTGTTAGGGTGTTATGATAATTTTCCTGATAAAAAATATGTATTGAAGAATAGATATTCACATTATATTCCAGAAAAGTATAGTAGTAATTTTTCTAGTGATTTTTCTAAATCAAATTTCAGAAGAAAAAATTGTCTAGCAAATGCTGATAGGGGTTTTATTGCTCATAGAGCAAATTATTCGCATTTCTCTAAATATAACAATTATATTGATAATGAGGTTAATGTGGGAAATGGTTTGGGATGCTCTTTTTCAACTTCTGGTAAAAAAGGTAGACTATCTTATTTTCCTGTGGAAAGGGGGTTTGGTATTTCTAAAATTTATAATAATATTAATAATAATATTAATACAAAATGTAATAGATACATTGTTTCTAATATGCCAGTGAATCTTAATTCATATGATATTAAGTTATTTCTTGAAAAACATTTAAGAACCAGAATCATGTGTCATGAAATTAATATATATATAATTCAAAGTCTTCTTGCTTTTATATATCTGCTCCTGCTCATAAACATAATGATTTAATCTCTTCCAACAGTGCTTCCATTGGTTTTTTTTTATGGATCTTTGGTTAATGCTTTAAAACTTTAGTTATAGTTGTATTTATTTATTTTTTTTTTTTAATTTCTTATTTTCTTTATTCACTATACTTGCTTACATTTTTCTTTACTTGATTTCATTTATTTATTTGTTTTGATTTATTTTTGGTTTGATATGGTACGTCTTTCTTGTTTTTATATGAATGTTAGAGGGATGAAAACTAAGTGTGTAGAAATTAAACAATTCTTTGAAACAGAGCACTTTGATTTGATATTTTTTACAGAGACTTGGTTAAATCAACAATTTTCCGATTATTCTTTCCTTGATAATAGATATATTATTTTATGTACAAATAGATCTTTAGAATATAAAACTAGAGGAGGTGGTACTCTTATTGCTATCAACAAAAATGTTTATATAAATATCTATGTTTTACTTCTTCTGTATGTGAATCTACATGTGTGGAGTTTATATTGGTCATAATTTTAAATGTATACTGGGAATTATTTATTTTAAACCTAATATCTCATATTTATATCTTGATTACTTCTTGACAGCACTTGAGGATTTTTTGATTAGATATAATAATATTATCATTGTTGGTGATTTAAATATGCCTGATTTATTTAAGGGTAAGATTATTACACATTATTCATTATTATCTCAGAAGGCTTTAAGAATGCTTAGATTTTGCAATTTTTTTGGGCTTCAACAATATAACCCTGTTGTTAAAAATTTGTAGTTATTTTTTGTGTGTTAAATGAATGTGTTGAACCCTGACTTAAGACTAGAAGCTAGTTTGAGATATTTCAAGTGCTGGATTTTGTTACTGTCATTCTTAGCATGCCCACTATATAACATATGGTTGTCTGGTGCCTGAATTTGATCCTTAAAACAAAATGTTTTAGATGGTAGAGTTTGAATTCAGCAGTCGAGGTAAATCACAGTCTGGAAATATGATCATGTTATGTTTTGCATAGCTTGATCTGACCATGGATATCATTGATGGCTATGCTATTAATGATATTCTCTCCTCTGCTTGAATGGCTAGTCTGTTGTCATAGTATTAAACATATAAAATAATAATTACCAAGAAGTTATGTCTTGAGCCTAATAATAATAAGTTTATAAAATTTAGATATTAAACTTAGGTTTATTCAAAGATATTGAAGTTATGTTTAAAAAGTAATAAAACCTAGTTAATATAACAAATTATTCAAGGGGACTCGATTCAATATATTTCTAAAAATTATCTCCAAAATAAATGTTCAAGTCTGTACAAGTTGAAATAGGTATTTATACAAAGAATAAGATGCTTACTTTGGACCACGTTAATATAGTTTATAAATTAAATGATTATAAGTGATTTATTCTTTCTTTTTTTTTTTTTTTTGGTAATTATAAGTTGGACTATTTCCATAATATAGATTTTAATCACAAATTGTTTATTTTAAGTAAAATTCTAACTTTATTTAAACTTTTATCTATATTCATTTGCTAATAATAACACACAAATTAGTATCTAACAATGTTTAGAATAACATTATTATCTTTTCTTGCTTGCCAAGTATACATTGAAATTATTGGATAATGTATAAGTTGATTAAACATTTTATTTTAACTGCATTCATTTAAATTACACAAAACACTTGTAACAAGTGTGTTTTACTTTAAAACATCAATATATTGTTACAATTTTACCTTTTTTTAAAATATAGTTTGCTTGTAAATTGGAATTAGCTTTAAATTTATTACATGTCAGTGATGGACTTTGTAATAATTTGATATATTTACTGTATATAATTAATAAAAATTGTCATTTTAAATATAACTTAGCCACTATACGATTTAATTATTATAATAAATGTTTAATAAAGCATAACTCCTACAAACCTTATAGTTTAAATATTTATTACAATGATTTTATTTAAATACAAATGGCAACGTAGCAGATCATCTGTGTGGAAATGATTGTTGTATTACAATACAGGTATCAATAAATGATTAACAATTATATTCAATGTATTAAAACTTCACATTGAATATTTGTTTGTTACTAATTTTATGTGCATTTAAAATTAATTCTATATATATATATGTATTTTAAAATTATTCCTACATTACATAAGGTATTTAGTATTAAATTATTTTTGAATGCAAAATACAAAATGTAATAAAAATGAAATAACAACTTTTACATTATTGCAATTGTTCTATAAAAAATGAATGATACAGTTTATTTTTTATTGTTTTATTTCTTTTTATTAATATTTAGACACTCTTTAACAAGTAGAGCATCCCAGGTATAGATGCATAAATATTCTCCATTTCTTTATCATAATAAAAATGTGAAATTATTTGTATTTGATATTCCTCACAATATTAAATAAGTAATATCATTACTGTATCTGTTATATTATTATTTTGTGCTTTTATAATAAAGTATCCATCACACTTTGTAATTCACATTTTCTTTTAGTTTTACAAATCAATGCCTAAGCTTGTGGTTAAGACCTGTAGAGGTCTCTACCTTTGCATTTTCAACCGCACATGCTTTAGGTTTATTGCCTTAGTAAAAAAAAAAAAAAGTTAAATAATGTGCTACTTAATATTAAATTGTTGTTTCCACTTTATGTAATTTGTTTTTAATTAAAAATAATCTTTAGTTATAATTGATCAAATAGAAAGTATCTATCAATTGTAATATAAACATTAAACTAACTATTATTAGCTTCTACTATCTTATGATTCCAGCTAATTTATTGGTTGATGATTTTACAGTTTCCAGAAATTGAAAGCTAAAACTTAATTTTATTTCTCATGTCTTAAGTATAGAAAGAAGTTTGGCATTGATAATCACATTATTAACAAAACTAAACAAATATCTTGAGAACAAATTAAATAGCTTATACATAACGATGGATAATATTGCTAAGAAGTCTTTTAATTTTTATTTACTATATGGATATCACATATTATTAAGTATTACATTTACCACAATTGTGTAGACATTAAAAATTTGTCTAGCTCAGCTTTTTAGAAGTTTATAAAATTATCATACCTTTCCTTTTTGCTCAATAACAAATTCTTTTTTACAATCTCATATATATTTAATCTTATCTAATTTTAAATGTATTATATTAATACTTTATTGCATTGTCCTTCTGATATTTAAATGTAATTTCATTTGCATAAATATGTTTTTATTAAAGGTTTATATATAAATGTGTTAACGCGCTTCATTACTGTTTTATACTTACGCACATACGTATATATTCATGTATGTTTGAAAGTTCACCCACATTTATCTACAAACATATGTGTACAAATAACATAAAATATGTATAATTAATAGTCAAAATCTTTTAAATATTATAAGTAATATAGTAAATTTTAAAAATCCTCTCAATTTCTTTAATGTTTGCTGCTATATAAAGAAAAGATAATAAAAGAATGTCTTAGATTTTATATAAAGACTTTTTCATTTACTCTAGAATGACTCCATTCCAATTCAAATAACAAGTATGAACTCACTCATTTGGCGATGGCTGAAAGCTATTAACTTTATTAAAGCCAGTCATAATACTTTTGGGTAAAGTTCTTATTTTAGAAAAACACACTCTCATGAACCTCTCAGGCAGCCATAAACTCAGTAGCTATAAAAAATATGCAAACAGCCTTTGAGACTTAACCAATATTAGCAGCAAAACCTCACAAAGGGAAAGTTTTGAAGAGTTTGTCTTACTATCAAGATTTGTTCAAGGCTCAGCAGCCAAATTAATAATTAACTAAATTCACACATAAAGTTACTTTAATATTGGGGTAATAAAATACAGCTTACTTTTGAATTTTCGATATATAACATTGATTTAGTCAAACCCTTGAAAAGATAAAATAGATTTAATCAATGTTAGTCTGTACTTTAAACTATATATATATCTGAAAAATTGATTTTAAAATTAAAAGCTGTTATTTTTTAAACTTAATTTAATATCAAAATATATATATATATTAAATCATTTGCACAATTATATATATATATATATATATATACAATTATATATATATATAGGCAATAGATGGGGATTTTATGCACAAACCTTCTGGCGTCCATTGATTAATCTGGCTTGCACTGAGTGGCAATAGGTATAGAAAATTTTGCCTGTTTTAATATAATTATATTATAGAGGATTGTCATCAACTAGTTGGAATTGTTAAATATTTTTAGGAAAATTCAAACTTTATGTTTTTCTAAACACATAACGGAACATAATACAATGAAAAAAACGACATGTATCTAAAATAATTGACCATTTATATGCCAATAAACATCTTTTCAATTTGGAAAATACAACAATATAAGGTAGAAAGAAGTTAAGAAACTGTTCATATGGCAAGGGCAAATAATCCCATAAGACAATGTAGCGTGATAATCCATAATTATTTAAAAATACCCACTAACATTGTTCTTAAAAGGAAAGAAAAAATATCTAGAAAATCTTCATGGATAATATATATATATATATATATTAGGGTGTTGCCATTGATAGAATAATCTAGTTGGATAGACAATCACTTTAAATTCAATATTCATTAATGTAAAGGTTACTGGTTTATTTTCAGGTTGATTATCTGATCAAACTAAGATAAGAATACCATTTGAAATGTTGCATTTCACACAAAGATGAAGGATATTACTAGTAGTTTAATAAATTTGGGAAAGTGTAAATAAAATTTGAATTTTTCTAAAAATATTTAATAATTTCAATTAGATGATGGGAATAGTCCATTGTATAATTACAAGCAAGACATTTGTCATATGTCTTCACACAATATTAGATATGTATATGTCTATATTTGGGAGGGAAACAACTTTTATTATATATTCATATTTTAACAATAACACAGAATTCAATTTATAGATTTTGTTGTTGTTTTATAACATACTTATGTATGTTAAGTTCTTTATCCAAAGATTTATAAATTCATTTAGAAGTAGCTTGATTAGAGGGAATTTGAACTCAAACTTCCAATCTTCCTTTAGTCATTCATTCCATCTTATATCACTGATACGTATAACCATATATGTATGAAAAAAATAAATGATTTCCAATATACGTATTTCATGCCAAACCAGCACTCATCATTTGATCCAGATCATCATCTCCCAAATATATATATAAAATAAATGCTGGGGTTTATATTAAGATCAAAAATAATTATCTTATTAGAAGAAATTTATTATTTTTATAACTTTCTAAGAACAATTTTTTTTTAAATTACAGAATAATATTATAAACATTAAAAAGTTCTTACATCATAAAATACATGTATATTATTGATAAAATCATGACATTGTAATTAGTTTATAATATTACTACATCTTACTGATGAAAATTATTTGTATCTTTAAAACCAGAGTTGATTTTTAAAATGCTAAACCAAGTTGTTTTTGAAATGACTGGGGAATAAAAAACCCTACTATCAAGACAACTAATATATCTTTGAAAAACAATATTTTAATTTACATTGCATCAATAAATATTATTACTCGCATTAACTATATGCTCAGCAAAATATCCATCATTATCTGAATGAGAATTATGATAAAAATATTCTACTTCTAAAATAACGATTATAAACTTAATTGCAAGATTTATAAAACTATTTCGTTATATTGTTTAATTCAAGATGATAGCATGTCTTGATTAAAAACATTAGATATTATGATTCACTTACAGATAATAAATGAAATTAATGAAACACTAGAAATTGAAATAATTATTAATAATTTAATATTAATATCCAATATCTATTACAAAATAATCTTCAGAATATATTTATATCAAAATAATATAGCAGTGATTAGATTATATGGTAAGACTAAAAACATTAATATCGATATGGGTAAACAAGAGGATGATTTTGTGTTCCAAACTTTTTACAGCAATGTTGCAGGAAATATTTTCTGGATTAAAATAAAAACATAAGAAAATAAAAATACATAGAAATTATTTAAGTCATCTTAAACTTTCTAAATAATGCAATTATTATTATTTATTTTCTTTGAAAGTAATATTTTATAGCTTTAGTAAATATTGCAAAAAATATTAGAAAATAATAAAGTAGGAATGTCAAGCATTGGTGGTCAAGAGGTCAGCGACAGTTGCTTTACAAGCAGTTGTCCCGTAATAGCAGTTTTTTTTCCCCAGATGATGCTATGACACATGAGAAAAAAATAATAATAAAGTAGGAATAAAAATAAATTGTAAAACTATTGAAATATTGTTCAATATATTTTTGAAAAGAAGAAAAAAAGAATGATAATTTTGAATGAGAGAAAGGTAACAATCAAAAATACATTAATCAGATGCTTTTGGTAGAAATAAATTAGTATTAAAAGAAAATATGGCTACATGTCTGAAAAAGAATGTTATTAATAGGTATGATTTACTGGTTTTTACTAATGAATCTGAACCATGGACATTTAGAAGAATATCAATGCAGTGATTTTAGACATTTTAACAAAGTAAGGAGACATATGCATTGAGAGTAACAAGAAAGGATCCAAAATGAATTAGTTGGGTAAGATAATAAATTAGTATCATTGATACCATCTAGAGAATTAAGAAATTAAAATGAGGCTGCACTGCAAAAAAGATTGCGATATGTGAACAAATGTGGCTAAGCACTAAAAAATTTTCATCCATTAATAAAATTATAAGCATCAATTCAGATTTGCATTTCATTTTCTAAGCATAAAAAACTAATATACTATCTGCTAAATCATAAGATTCTCTTTAATATATAAATATAATCATGCATCTATTATATATATATACACATTTGATGTATAGATTACAATAAACTATAGTAAAAAATGATGTATTTAGTAAACAGCCTGTATGTAATTGTTAGTAAGCAATGTAAATGGCCTCCCTTATAAAAAAAAAAAAAACTGTGGTTAAAAATATCACAGGCAAAGCTACAATAGTAAAAACATGGTGTTTTTAAATAAAATTAATAACTATTTATTTAACAGTAAATTTTCTTTGACACAATTAAATACATGTTAAAGAAAAAAAAGTTGCATTTTTAAAAGTAATTTCAGATTTATTTAATGCAGGAAAAAAAAATAGAACTCGAATTTGCATAGATAAGCAATATTTTATTATGAACAGTTTTGGCAACTATTTTATAAGATTTTAATGTGTATGATTTCAGAATTAAGTATAGGTAAAGTAAAAATTTTAAGCAGAAACATCACATCTCTAATAAAAAATATTAATAATTAATTATTCAACAATAAATTTGATCTGGTCCAATTAGTAAAAGAATACAATGTAGTGTATGGGTGTTAAATATATGTTAAATAATAAGAAAAATAACATAAATCATATACATTGTTTCTTTTTTTTTTTTTTTAGCAAAAAATTATTAGCCAGAACAAAAGGCCTAGAGACAGAACACTCGGTGTATATAAATGTTCATGTGTGTGTGCATGTACATATTACATAGACTGAATATGTAAATATTACTATTACAAAAGAAATTAATTATGAATTAAAGGAGAATAACTATTCAGTTACAATGTAATCATATAAACACCAATTAAATTCAATAATCCCATACCAAACTGTAGCACATATTTTGTTTTAAGATAAAATTAGATATTGTAAACATAAATTGATAATTATCTGGTTCTATTGTAACAGAATATTTATTATTAGTTTAATGTGTTAAAAAATATTATAATTTCAATATATACAATATTGTGAAAGTTCTAGGGTATGTCTAAATTAATAATAATAATTATAACTTCAAAAATATTTATTGGCTTGTTATTAATTCTATGATGTTATCACTATTACTAATACTACTATTATTGTTATTGAAGTAATATTAACATTATAGATTTAGTTATCTTATAAGCAAAATTCAAGATGACCTGCTTTATATTTTTTGATAGTGATTTAAAAATACTTAGAGCAATTTTAAAAATCTATTTTATATTTAATTATAAACACACCCACAAGTAAAAAGTTAGCTTTTAAAGGCAAATGCATTGGTAAACAACACAAAACTAACACTATATAAATATATAAATTAAAATAAGATCAGTAAAGCAATACTTATATTATGCACATAATATTAAAACTTCAGTCAATAATGATATAAACTTTTAATGTAATATTTGAATAGGTATGTGCAAGGACAAGTGTTTGTTTCTTAGAAAATATTTAAATTTAAAGGGTATTAGCTTAAATAATTTAGGTAAATTTATTATTTGTAATAAAATGCAACTTACAGTGAGAACAATTACAAATAAACAAAACATAATTTATTTTAATATCTGTAGCATGAATGTTTGTTTTAACATTATAATGTGTAAATTAATTTTTATTAAAAACCATAATATTTTATTTAAAATATATTTTAAAATATTATTTGTAATTTTAAAATGATTTCATTATAACTGGCACTAAAACTTCTCCAAAACATTAAAAACTATCTGGAAACATATCATATCTTAGCAATGAGAGAAATTTTTTATGTAAAATGCTAAAAAAGTAAAAAAAAAAATAAGTGAAGATGATGATGGAACTGGTCATGTGACTATAACCTATAAACCCACCTCCCCAAAAGGATTTTTTCTCTTTCATTGCTTGCTATCTATATGAAAATATACAAAGCCTGAATTTAATTTAACTATCTTGACATTGTGAACTACAATAGTGGAAGGATAGACTTTATAATCATTTGCCCTGAGTGGCAAATTGCATCCCTCTCTAAACTGTTCAACTGATTAATCAAATGATCTGAAAATATTCATCATCTTAGAGTGCACAAACAAATGAAACTTAAAAAAAATATTGAAATAGAAATTTTTAAAATTACTTCAGAACACTATCCTTTGTGTAAGTTATTTTGGAATGCTAAGTCTTCACTTACTTACATGTAAAGTCTTCTGATACTACATTTACTACAGTTAACTTAAAAGTTTTCAGATCAGCACCTGAATATTGGATACATATTGTTAAAACAGATTTGAAAAAAAACTAATAAAATGTCTCTTTGTAAATATTTTTTTTAATAAAGGTTACAATTAACCAGGTCATATTGCAAGATGGTCGGACCTTGTCTGAGATTTTTAAAAGTAAAATTTGCATCTTTCACTCTCTGCTGAAAATTTTGTGAATCTTTTTTTTTTACAGCTTTAAAATCCATGTATATTCATTTTCTAATATATAAAAGAAGGCAAGAAAATTGAATAGGCAATCCATCAAAGTTATCCCAAGCTCTGTGATGATGAGTAGTCATTATATATTTTGCACTCTCAAACTTTGTGAGATTACTTTGAGAAAATATTATGATTGTTGAGAAAATATTAAAATAGTCTAAAAAGTTGATTTTTTTGAAAAGTTTATGATTTTATTTGTATTGTAATTGTGTAATAATTGTTATAAATAAAAAATAAATATTATTACATTTTTTATAGAAGTTTTTTATTTTTAAATATAAAAAAATATGTTCTGAATATTGTTACTATAGAGATTATGGTTGTGGGAAACCCAACAGTCAAGAAATGAGGCCACTCATCTGATTGTTATTATATTTAGCGATATCACAAAAATTATGAAAAAGCTAAACTTTTAAAGCATAAATTGATAGATTTAGTAGTTTATTAAAAATAATTTGTTCAGATTTTTAAAACAAACATCAAACAAAGAAGATTTTGTTCATTTTGCAAATTGAATTAGATTCTCTTGAAATTTGATGATGTGTCAGCATTTGGTTTTGACTAACATATAATTTTTAAAATAATTCTCAAAATAAAATGACTTTTTAAAATTTATTTAATTTCTAAACAAAAATATCTATCAAATGAGGCTAAATTTATTATATTCTGATAAATAATGATAGTTTAATATGAAAATAAAAATTGAAAGCTCAAATCTAGTGAGAACAAAGAAATCTGTCAGAATACAGGAGGATTAATGAATACCATCTTCCAGGAGATTACTAACTATATATTCCTCACATAAAGAAATGAAAAAAAAAACAATTTGTTAAGATATTTTGAAAAAAAAATCAAACAAATCCATCTTTCTTTTTACTTTTTTATGAAGATTTTCTTTAACATTTTAAAATTTACTGTTAATTGATTTTAATCAAAAAGTGAAATTTTCATCATTATTTATATTTCACAATTAAAATGTCTAAAGATTTTAATAATTTTAAAACCATTTGAAAGATTGCATCAAATTAAAATATCAGAACTTTAAGTGCATCATAAATTGCAGGGAATATATCCATATCTATAATATATCTTTATTTGTCATTATATATAGTTATCTTGGTTAAATAAAGTTCTCATTAAAAGAAGCAAGAGTAAAATGATTATACAGGTAGTATATTTAAATTGCATTATTATAATTTACCATTTATAAGTGTGGTGTATATGGATGTATTAAATGTAATTTGAAGACAGGTTATAAATTAATAGCAATCATTTTGCTCTGTAATTAAAATATAGTTGTTTATATGTTTCATATGTTCTATCATTCTCAAGTCCAGTCTATGCTACTATAATGAAATACAATATAAGGTTTCTGAAGCATATGTACAAATGAATATATTTATATATAGTTGAAAGATTTTATAAAAGTTGCTCTTTGCTTATCAATATAAGTACATTAAGGTTCATATAAAATATTTTGTATAATGAATTATTTTTGTAGCAATAAGACTTACATAAGTAATATTGTTGTTTAGTAAAGAAAGCTCCTAACAACATATATTATAGTCTTTTATTTATAAATGTTAGCTTAAATAAGCATCTAACATGCTTCAATTTATACCTATATAAGTTAGGAAAGAGAGTGACATATCTTTAGAAAAGTATATTATAGTAGGGTAAGTGTTTTTAACATTTTAAGAAATAACTAAGTTTAATTCAGCCTGTTATCTAGAGGAAAAACAGATTAAACTATTTTACTTAGAAATCAAATAAAACATTATTTCACTTTGTATAGACCGATTTTTACTATTTTCCTGACATTTCTGATGTTTTTCTTTGTCTCACACATCAATATAAAATATTTAATAAAATGATTATTACTTATCAAAAAATAATAAATTTGACATCAATTGCTAGATATTTTTGTTTACTATTGAAATAAATTTTAAATGTTCACATTTTGTTTTCATAAATATTAAAAAAAATGAGGCCATAATTAAAACAGAGACTTTATATGTCATCTAGAAAGATTATTTTCAGTTTATAAAATCAACAAAATATTTTTTAATTCTTATTATTTTTAAACATCCCAATGAATAATTATTTATTTCTTTTATATCTCATAAATAAATGTTTTAAAAGATTAAATTTTTTGAATATTTATTGTAAAATTGCAATATTTTATTACTTGTAAATATAAAATAAATTGTTTACATCAAAGCTAACTTGTAAATTGCTTCAGGCTATATTTATCTTAGCTTCTAATATAATGTTATATTTTTGAAACTAAAGTAGTTCAAGTCAAAATGAGTTATTAATAATTTATATTTCTTGATATCTAATAAATATAGTGTAAATTATTTTAAAAAATATCTAAAACCATAATAAATTAGCAAATAAACATGTTTTAGTATCATTGGAACTACAACATTATAAAACACCAAATGTTTTGCAACCTTGGTAACAGACAATAGCTGAGCATGTCAGAGCAGGGCTTATGTTTATTATAAGAGTGGGAATTTTGAATTTACCACCTTTTAGTGCAAATTTTTCAGGTAAAAAATTTATTATAATAAAATATACCATTCTACATGCATTTGAATGTATAATATTTATAAAAAATTCACCAGGGGGTGATTTGGTCAAAAGGCGATTTTCTGTTATCCTGAAATATGATTAGGTTAATGATTATTAATGCTTAAGTTTCTTTGTTAAGCACCTTCTTCAATAACTTGTTTTGTCCTACAACATATGTAGAGGGACACCTAAATATTATTGGCAATTTTCTTTCTCTTTTTCTTATGTATTGATTTCTATATTTAGTATTGTTAACTGTATAAGAAGTTTGGAAATGGTATATGTACAGTAATTAATATAAAGAAAACTAAGATCAAACTTTTCCAAGTAATATTGCTAGAAATTATTGAACTTAAGTGCTGAAAACTTAAATTATTGTTTTTATTTTTTATTTTATATATTTTTTTTCTTTGCTAATAAATTGATTTTTTATATTTTATTAAAATATCTGGCCTTCATATTTCATTATTTTAAGATTAATCATCTATTTAATAAATAAATATGATCAAATAATAATAATAATAATAATAATAATAATTAATATTATTATTATTATTATTATTATTATTATTATTGTTGTTGTTGTTGTTGTTGTTGCGACCATGTCATGTGCCTGCTTGATGGTGCTGTTGTTTGCAAAAATAATGAAATGTAACATTATAGAGCTAATAATTTTTTGGTTTCTGCTCTCTGCCAATTTTTCAAAGTATTTTTAAAAAATTTCTGATGGTATTTAACGCAAATTTACATTTTAAAAATATATAAAACAAAGAGTTTAGAAATTTGTATTATTTTCTGACTGCAAATTAGAAAAAATACATGGTGTTTAACACTATTTACATTTTAAAAATATATAAAACAAAGAGTTTGGAAATTTTGTATTATTTTCTGAATGCAAATTAGAATAAATACATGCACTAGTCTGAGTGAAGCAAGCTGGCAGTGTAGTGCTGACATGTGTGGGAGGCCTCCAATGGTTTTGCCAATCCAAAGGAACAGCCAATACATGCTCTAGTCTGAATGAAATGATATTATGATTTCAAAAACAATGGACAATGACAGCCATTGTATTACTATTGTCAATGTTCTACCGCAAATGTGCCTTTTTGCATGACATGTGAAATGCTTCAATGACATACCCTTTTGCAATTATTTAAAGCTTCAAGGATGTGTACAAAAATGGGATGATAGACTTAAAATTATTGGTATGTAATAGTACATCAGGTAAAGTATAATATCATTAATTTGAATGTACATAAAAACACTCTAATGGCCTGTTGAATTCCATACACATCACATACTACAGTAATGATCTACAAAGTGTGTGCTATTTCCATAGTGACACAAAGCACATTGTGCAATGGCATCTATGCCTGCTAATGGATAATAAAACAGAAGTGTTTCTAGAAGCTGTAAGTTGTGCCATGTAAACAGCATATTTGTGTGCTTTTGCAAACAACACCACTATCAAGTGGACACATTACATGGTCATGGTCATAATAATACCTATTATTATTATTATTATTATTATTATTATTATTATTATTATTATTATTATTATTATTATTATTATTATTATTATTATTATTATTATTATTATTATTATTATTATTATTATTATTATTATTATTATTATTATTATTATTATTATTATTATTATTATTATTATTATTATTATTATTATTATTATTATTATTATTATTATTATTATTATTATTATTAATACTACTACTACTACTGCTACTGCTAGCACTACCACTATTGCTGCTGCTGCTGCTACTACTACTACTACTACTAATACTACTAGTTTTAAAATTGATTTATTAGTATTATTATATATGTGTATATTTACCTGAGAGGTATACATGATTTGATTTTTACAATTTGTTATCATATTTTTTTCTTTTTGTATTTTAAATAAAAATTCTGTATAATTATTACAGCCTAAATTGTGATTGATAGTCACTGTTGCATGACAGATTACAAATGCATGCAATTATGATTTGAATTCATTCAGTTAATGAATTGCAACTGGTCATTTCTTTATTAAAGATGAATTGGTATTTTCCTGCTTCCAAGTGTAGAAATGGGTTTTTGATTCTTCTATGCTCATGATTACAATTTTTTATAATTGAGTAGTGCTAGAGTTTCACTACACTCCAGATGGCTGACATTATGTCATCTGGAGCAATGAGCTGGTCCTTAGTTTTAATTTTTTCCAAAGAAACAATGACTCCAATTTGCAAGAAATGGGGTTAAATACAAAGTGACATCTCAGGAACCATAATGTAAACAGGAGATAGATTGAAATCCTGATTGTTGGGATAAACCCTTTTGAGATACTGTCAATTAAGATATTGATGGTGATTTTATTGCCGGGTGTAATATGAGTGTCTATATTTTTTTAAGTGAGGAGCAATCCAATAGAAAGTGATTCATTGTTTCTTCCTCTCTGTTGCAGATGGAGCAAATTGAGTCAATTTTTGAGAATCTCATTTTTCTTACAAAAAATTCATTTGTGGGTAAATCTTCTAGGTTGATTTTAATCATAAAATTTAGGTATTTAGGTTCAAGATGCCAATATTTATATTTGATAATTAGTGCTTTGTTGTTTATGTTGAGAAAGCTGTTGGGATGTGATTCAGTATCCATATTATTAAGAATTTTATGAGCAGTCCAATAATCAATCTTTGTGTTTAATTCTTTGTTGTTTGATTCTTATTAATATGTTGCAATAGTTGATTTATGAACTTATTCTTAATAGATGGAGTGTATCAGCTGGTTTTACTTTTAAATATGGTTGAAAAATAGGAAAATTGGTGGCAATTTTTACTAAATTATTATATATATTTTGGTAATAGAAGGTAGTGATTGAGTACAATGCCAAGCTATTAAATTTTGTATGGTTTTGAAAGTTCTTGATGATACTACTACTACTGCTACTACTATGGCTACTGTGATGACTACTGTGACAGCTACTGCTACTACAGATACTGCTACTACTACCACTACTACCACCTCCATCACTATAACTACTACAACCACATGACCACCACCACTACTACTACTACCACAACTACTAATATTACTACTACTACTGTTAGTACTACTACGACTATTGGTTTATTTAAAGTATACACTATTTTTAGCAAATTAGTTACAAAGATTTATTCTCTTATTTAGTAATAATTTTATTTATATTTATTGATAATTCTTGTACACAATTTGCATATTATTGTTTGTTTACTTCAAGAAGTATAATAACTACTCTTTCTTATTTCATTGCCAAATATATATCATGTAATACTAAATTGTCCAAGCACTTTACCACTGTTACACAATGCTTTATTTACCACCCTTACTTTACCACTGTTACACAATGCTTTATTTACCACCCTTTCTTACAGTTTGTAGTTTCGATTGGCCAAACATAATACAAACATATATATATACATTAACATATAATTTACATTTTATATATACATCTTATAATATCTTTTTATTTTACATTATTATTATTCATTTCTTACCCTTTTTACATTCTATATTTATTAATCAAAATATTTCCTATATGTATATTCTATTTTTATTCCTTATTTTATTTTATTCTTATATTTGACTCTAAGTTAATTTCCTGCCTCCTACGAGGCTCCTCGTAGACATCTGATGTCACTCTAACTCTGCCAGTTCTTATGCTAAAAAATTTGTTTGATAGGTTTTGAATAGGTTTTTAAAAGTTCTGTAAGATGGTGCCCTCTTCCGATTTATTTTACAAGTAAAAAATAAAAAAAAAACACATTTAAACCTAAACAAAGAAAGAACATCGTTTGTAATTGGTTGTTAGTGAGCTCTCAGCCAAAAAAGACATTCTGATTGGCTGGAAAGAACAAAGAAACCGCCTGATCAAAGAAAATAAAGAAAAACGCTGAGATTTTCATTTCGAATGCAATTTTAAGTATTAAAAAAATATAATTTCAGAAATTAAACTAGTTTTTTAAAAAATATACTAAAAAAACAAAATTATTTTCGAAAAATATTGAAGATTTTAGTAAAAATATTAAAGAAATATTTAAAAGAAATATTTACTTTTCTATAACGTAAAAGTCGACCTTTTTGTTTATATTATAGCTTTTACGTTGCCAAAATTGAATATTTTAGAATAAATAAATAGCGATTTATTTTTGAAAGAACTTTCGTTCTCTTCATAACCTGAAAAATTAGTAATATACTTTTTATAAACGTATCTGAGTTGAATTTAATATTATAGGCGAATATGTTTTAACAATAGGCTTTGTCTTCAGTTTGTGAGTTGGCCAATTAAAAGATTTGATTTTTACCTCATACAACCAATAATATAATTAGCGGTTAAAAGGTTAATATATTTCATATTTTACATTATTATTATTCATTTTACTAACAATCATTATATGTAATTTATTCATACAATAATTTTTAATCTATTTTAATTTATATTATTTTAAACATCTTTTATATTTTCTAACTTCAATGCTAAATTCAAATTTTAAAATTTTTTACTATTATACTTTTAGTATCACCCCCTTTAAATTTACACTTATATTAATACAGCACCCTCTTTATATTTTATAACTAAATTTTTTTAAAAAACATATTTTTATTCTTTATTTTGTTCTTATTACTCTTTAAATACTTAACTCTAACTTAATATCTTTTATATTTTTATTATTATTATTCATTTTACTAACTATCAATATTTATAATTTATTTATTCAATAATTTATAATCTATTTTAACTGTAATAGCTAAACAGCATTAAGCTGTTGCACATGCGCTTTGCAGATTTTAACTATAAATGACTGAATACAAACACTTCAAACACATGATAAAGTCTTTGTGAAAAGATAGAAGTTAAAATCTGCAAAGCGCATGTGCAACAGCTTAATACTGTTTAGCTATTACAGTTTATAAAACTTTGCGCTATATAAAATAATTGATTTAAATCTATTTTAACCTATAATATTATTATTTTAAACACATTTTTAAAACTCACCTCTATATCTTCTAACCTCAACTGTTACAATCAAATTTTAAAAATGCACCATTAAACTTTTAGTACCACCCTTTTTAAGTTTTATGCTTATATTATTATTAGCAGATCCCTCTTCTGATGATTTATATAACTAAATTTTTTATAATTCTTTATTTTATATCAAAAAATTTTTCCATCCCAAATCTGTATTCAAAACTGGCTTAATATTATTAATATAAATAGCCTCATTTATTTTTTGTAAATAATATCATCATTATAGAATCCCTTTTAAACTCATACCCTATCTTTAATTTATGTAAATATATTGTGAATTTTTATCATATTTATGTTGTAACAAACTTCTATATATTGAATTCTTCATTTCTCCAACATAATTTATGTTTATATTATTAATTTGACACTTTTTACAAGTAATCTCATATATGCCATTTATTTCATTATCTAAATTTTTATTACAAATACTAATATATTTATTTTCTAAAATACTAATCATATTTTTTCTCCTTTTATTAACTACTTTGACATTTAATACATTACTAAACTTTTTATTAATTTTATCTATAACTTTATTTAAATTTGTAACTATATAATTACCCCTATCTTTATATCTATATAATTAACTTTATTACTACTTTCTTCTTTATTATTATTTATAGATTGTATCTTATTTTCCATTAATCTAATATTATCATTTATAAATTCAAATGGATAATCATTATTTATAAATTCTTTTTTAATTAATTCTACCTGTTTAACATAATCTTCTTTACCTGAACAATAATTTACTGCTTTATGAATTCTAAAATGTATTGTATTTACTTTATATCTCATATTTTAAAATTTTTAAAATTTGAATTTAGCATTGAAATTAGAAGATATTAAAGGTGTTTAGAATAATATTATAAATTAAAATAGATTAAAAATTATTAAATGAATAAATTATAAATAATAATTGTTAGTAAAATGAATAATAATAATGTAAAATATGAAAGATATTAACTTAGAGTCAAATATTATAAGAATAAAATAAAATAAAAATAAAAATAGAATTATATAGGAAATATTTTGATTAACAAATACAGACTGTAAAAAGGGTAAGTGTAACGAGCACAGACGTTCGTTACATTGTTTTTTTTATATATATTATTAAACAAGTTAAAATAAAAAGTTCGCATTTAAAAACTTTCTTTAAAAATTGAAATTAAAATATCGTCTTAAACTCTTATATATTAAGTCGCACAGATAATAAAAAATTATTAAAATAAAATTTTTATTAAAGAAAAAGGTATTTTTAAAACTAAATTTTAAAAAAGATTTGGAGATGAAATTATATTTTTAAATTTATCTTTAAATATATTTTTGATTTGGAAAACAGGTTAATTAATCAGAAATGGAAATGATTGTTAATTAGTTAAATGTAAACCAGCCTTCAGCATTTAAATGTAAAAACACTAGTCAGATAGGAAAACAATAGAAACTGTTAGCAAATAAGAAGAAATCCCTATGGAATCGGACCGCAGCGAAAGGACCATCGCATCGGTGACGTAATGTAAATTCAATCCTTCACAGAATATAAAAAGGACAAGTTTGGAAATTATTAGTTAGTGAGTGACTGGAAATTGATTGATTATTGACGATGTAACAGCTAGGTGTTAGCGCTGGGGGGATTGAAAAAGACGCACAGCTTCAATCCCTTCAGTTCTGCTAAGAAAGAGAAAAAAATGGGCCATCGTTTATACAATGAGGACCAACTACACGAAAAACAAAATCTCCAAAGGATAAATAAATAAATCAACCGGATACTAATCTTCGGACGACGTGGGAATTCACGTTTAAACGGCCAGGAATATAAGAGGATGAACTATTTCAATAACCGTAAGAACTTTAAAATTTATGAACAGTAAATTAAAAACTTTTCATATTTAAAATGATTTTAATATTATTCTATCTGACCAACAATATTTATTAATTGGTTATAATTTTATTTAATGTATTTAATTTGTAAAATCATTTCCATTTATTTATTTATTTATTTAATTTTGTTCTTTAAGTTTTATTATGATTTCTGTTTTCCGTTAAATAAATTATAAAAAAAATGTTAAACTTAAGTCGGGCGTGAATGGCTGTATCGATTTGTAAAGATATTTAAGGGAGGGTAATCTTGGGTTGTTTATTTCGTAGTTGAATTGGTTCAATGGATTGGATATATTTATGTAATTAGTAGGTGTAGCCATGAGATCCGCCACGGGCAGGATTATAGATATACGCCACACACCCTCTGTTTGCCTATGGATGGGTTTGTAAGTCGGTAGAATACCGCAGCCCATTCCTATGGAGTTTTTAGTTTATTGATCTACTTGCCCACAGATGTCACATCCCTGTGGGTGGAGAGTCAATGTCGTTTCTATTTCTACATATTGTTCAGATGTACATCCCTGACAATATTGTTGTGTTGTCGTATCATGCTACATTGAATACATGAATGTATCAGATGGATTGGCGCCGGTTGATTGCGAGATGTGTTGCCTAAGGTTAAGTAGAGGGATAGAATATTTTATTTTTAAATGCAAATCTATGTAGTCGATTCAGGCTCGATCCTATAAAACTATTAAATTTAAGTTGTTTATAGACGCTTGCATAGATTGGCTATCGGTTAAATATGTTTGCGTTTTCATATTTGATCAAAATATATAGACATTCGACAAATACTGATACCTTACGGTGAGTATCTAAAAGGTATTTATTCGGATGTCTTTTAAGTTACTGGTGACGATGCAGGTATCTTACGATGAATACTAGAGGGTTTCTTATATTTCCCTCTGCAATTGTCAGTAATCAATAGCTTTGTATTTTGATCGTTTATGTTTACTTTGAAATGTTTTTGACCGTTGAAATCTATGTAACCGATCTATAGCAACATATTAAACAGGTTCATATAATCCCATCTGTGCGAACTTGATTAAAAATGTAAATTTATAATATAATAGTAACTCAATGTAAATTAAAGTAAAATCAAAGTTAAAAATAATGTTAAATGTTTAAATGTAAATCACTAAAGTAATTTTAAACCTTATATATATGTGCATAAATAAATGTTTGTATGCTAATTACTGGCAGTGGCTTATTTTATTTATTTTTTAATGTTGAAATCTAATTAGATAAGATATGATATTATTAAATCTCTGCTACTCCCTGAGCTAGTGACATGGGCTAACGACCGGAACCAAAATATTTAAAAAAAAATTTTTTTTATTTTTTTGACTTACGTATCTGCCTACTTTATAAATTTTTCTAGGTTCAAATGCCTAGATGGCGCCCTGTAGTGCAGTTTACGTAAGTCACATTCTCCGGATCG